>OY725322.1:75968815-76568815 GCA_963242795.1 Inga leiocalycina
AAGTACCGAATAAGGGTGAGAATAAGTCAAAAAGATATTATTATTCATAATCTCATATTATAGTAAGTCAAAAAAGAAATCACCTATTTCATTTTTGAGTTCAAAAAAAAAATTGACTCTTAACCGATGCTTAATTATAAAATACTGGCCAAAACTGGCGTTAGCCGACACTCTATTATAGAGCGTCGACTAAGGCCAAATAAACTGGCCTTAGCCGGCGCTCTGTTAAAGAGCGCCGGGTAAGGCATATAAGGCCTCAGGTGCCTTGAATATTCAAGGCACCTAGTGTCTTGTAAGGCACCATGTGGATAGATGAAGTAATATATGAAATCTTCTATAATGAGAAAGAAGAAGTTTGAAGAAAACACTAAATAAAGATATTGATCAATCGATTGCACTAGTAGAAAAATCATTTTTAAGACTAGTTAAAAATGATATTTTAGACCGGTTTTGGGTCCAGTTTTGATACATCCGGTCTTAAAAGTCTACTATTTTTTAGACCGGTTAACGAAACTGGTCTTAAAAATCATTTTTTTAAACCGGTTACTCAAAGACTAGGTCTAAAAAGTTCAGACTTTTTAGACCGGTTGTTTAGAAACCGGTCTAAAAATTTTTTTTTCAAGACTTTTAAGACCGGTTATTAAAATAACCGGTCTTAAAAGTCAAACTTTTAAGACCAGTTATTAAAATACCGATCTTTAAAGTACTTTAAGACGGGTTATTTTAATAACCGGTCTTAAAAGTGATATTTAAAAAAATAAATAAATAGGGCCTTTTTTTGTAGTCAAACGTACAGATGAGTAGAAGAGATTACGGTGAAAATTCGATTGCGGATACTTCCAAGCAAATTATCACCCTCAGATTTCACAAAAACACCTTCCATGTGAATCCCGCTGCTAAAATATCTGAAAACTTGAATTCCTGTATCATTCACTAAGAACATCAAACAATGCAGAAATATAATGAACAGCTACTTTAGCAAAATTCAAGCATACCCATAAATTTAACTTTGTATTTATATTCAGTTCCTTAGTTAAAACTATGAAACTATTTTGGCACAATCATAAGGAAAAAGAAAATCAGAGACGAAATTAAAAAAAGCAAACAGAGCAATTTCGCATATAGAATCCCCTAGAGACCGACCACACACTCAACTCGGTGTATATCAGTATGTATACCATTTACCCCTACAATAAAACCCTAAAAAAACAAAAATTCAAATAGGATCTCTCCTCTCTTCGTGACCCTTATTCCTCTGGTAAAGAAAGCAGACGAGGAACTGTTTTAAGTGAGGCGCTTCGCTCTGCACCTTCTCCTTCCTCTTTCATCTACGCCACCTTGCGGTTGACACTCAAAAATTAGTTTACAAATTAATTAAGCGTTTAAAAGGAAAGTTTATTCAAACTTCATAACATCAGTTGCATCTCTGGGTCAAAGCAAAGGAGCAAGCAGCTCATGGCAGCAAAGAAGTGAGGCTGCCAAGGTAGGTTGCGATGAAGGATGGATGTCACGGGGAAAGAGAAAAGTCGTGACGAAGGAGATCAAAGCAAGCGAGGTTGTGGCGGCGACAAAATCATTCAGTGTAAGGGTGAGAGCATCGTAGCAACAAACATGAGAATGAGATCAAGCGAAGATGACCGAGCTCACAGAGTAATCGCACCAAAAAGAGAGGTTTCAAATTTAGAGAGCGAAATTTAGACTCGACAAAGAGGAGATTCAAAAATTTAAGGTCGATTTTTTAGACTGGGTATATATAAAACTAGTCTTAAAAGGGTGGAAAAAAATAATTTTTAAATTTTTCATATTTAAGACTGGTTTTTATTAAAACCGGTTTTAAATGTTTGATATTTAAGACCGATTATTATTAATAACCGGTCTTAAAAGTTTAAAATTTTTAATTTTTTTAAATATTTTGATATTTTTAAACCGGTTTTATTTATAACCGGTTTAAATAATTTTTTTTAAGACCGGTTTTTTTGAGAACTAGTCTTAGAAGTTCTATATAATTACAAAACTGTCACCGGTCAAATTTTTGAGACCTTATCCACTATAACTGGTCTAAATAAAAAAGCAAATTTTGTACTAGTGTTGGAACCTCTTGGTAGAGCACAGCATTATTGTATAGTCCATATAGTTGACCTCACCAAATGGAATAAGACTTGTTATTATCGTAGTGAAGAAACAAATTTTAGATTCAAACTAAATAAATTAAATTTCGCTTCAAAACAATCAAAATTAATTATCTTAGACAATTTTAAAGACAATAATATCTCATATTTGATTGAGACAGTGATTTATAAAATCTGACCAACAAGTGTTTATCTTAAATGAAAGAATCGTGAATTTCTCTTGCATAACTTTGAGCAGGAAATCAAAAAGAACACGTGGAATATTAGCCTTGCCATTTTCATCAACGTTGTTAATGTTGGCTACCTGTGTCGACTCTTTCACTATTCAGGTACATATTACTATCTGTTTTTGTGGTTTAGCTGGCTCTTGATGCTTTCTGTCTCCTGATGTTTTCCATGATTTTGATGTTTCAACCAGTTTGTATGCTTTGGCTCATGATTTTTATCATTACAAAACTATAGCTCTCCTCTTTCATCCAATATGCAAAAAGAACATTGTTAATTGTCACTACCGTTTTTTTAACAAATTACTACCTAATTGACCTTTGTTTTTCGAGAGATTAAAGTAGCTAAATAAGTTACTTAATCATATCATATATTGTGTATGATTAAAGTATATATCAGTTTTTAAATCAAATAAATTAGTTTGGAAAAAAATGATAAATATAAATACTTTAAAGTAATTTAATTAGTTTCTTTAATCTCTTAAAAAAAATCAAATAGTTTTTATATTTAGAACTGAAGATAGTAGTTTATCTTAACAATAAAATTCTCCCTCCACCCATCTCAATTCATTTGCCCATTAAATTATAAAATTTTTCCAAACTATTATCATTAATTGCATATATTAATGGGATTCATCAATGATGAAATTATGTATTTTAGGAAAACCATAACATATATTTGTTACAAATAACTTAACTAATTTCTTCAAAATCTAAAAATTAGTTGTCTAACTTCTGTATATAGAATCACAAGGAATATTAAAATACAATGTTTAAACTAGTATCCAAGGAGAGGAAATATGCATATATAGTATTGGTTAGAGGGTGTCTCCATTGATTTCTCTCTCCATTTACTCTCCATTGAGTGTATCTATCATTAAATCAACTTTCAATAGTTGAGATTTATCATGGTAGATTTTTATTATAATGATATTCTTTATATATTATTAAATATCAATCATTGAAAGTTGATCTAATGGTAGATATACTTAATGGAGAGGAAAATCAATGGAGACTTCCCTCTCGCGTATAATACTACCTCCTATTCTTTATACAAGGGCTAGTTGGGGTTTTTTTTTTTTGAGAAAAAGGAAAATGCATTCCACATAAAAAATAATTAGCTCAAAAAGATGACTCTAAACCTCACATGTCAAAACGGGTGGACATAAGTTAGGTTAGACTAGGCTTTACCTAAATAGGCTTGAGCTTGCAATAAAGACTCAAAGCCTGAGCTTAGGCATAAGTCTGTATATAGGCTTTTTCTTTTTTGTTTTTTGTTTTGCCTGTGCCTAGTCTTTTAGAATGCCTAACAAGGCCTAAAGCCTTTTTAAAAGCCTATTTAAAACGTAGGCCTTTAAATGCTTTAAAGCCCATACTTCTAAATTCATATACAACCCTTTGACCTATGTATAATCCTACATTCTATCTTAAAAGCCTAGAATCCATTCTCGTTGTAATACAAGGCTTAGTAAAGAAAATAAAAGAATGCTTAGTGATAATAGTTGTCCAAATAAGTAAGAATACGAAAAACCTATTGTTTGTTAACTAGTGAGATATATTTTCTAAAATTGACCAAGCATAGCAAGCACAATATAAAACTAGATTTTACATCTTTCAATTTTCCCACATAAATTGAGACAAATTCCTCCTACTAAGAATATAATATTTAATTTGGCACTAAAATAAACTTACAGTAAATATTATGCTTTGTTATCTCGAGCAATTGAAGAGAAGAGAAGAAGCGGTGAATAAATGATGAATGCAAGGGTTGAGTCTTGAATGTGTGTGAATGACAATGGATGTGAAACTTAGGATAAGGCTAAGTTGGTATATTTATAAATAATTTATAAATCTATTTAGATAATATTATATATTATTACATAATAGTCTAACTTCAAACAATTAAAATTAAATAGGCCATGCCTGTAGACTTATAGGCTAGGCCACATAAAAATAAGCCTGACAATAGGCATGAGCTTGAACCTATCATATTTCCACCCCTGACATGTCAGCATGGATAATGAAGTAAGAGTCAAGAAAATATTTAAATGCAGATTCAAATATGCAGTATATAAATCCTATTGAAAATAAAATGAGAAAGAAGAACTTGTATCATGGGAGATGCAGCTAGATGATGGGAAGATTGCTCCTTTTGGTGGGAGAAATAGTTTCCTTGTGCACTTAACTTTCAGTTCTTGTTGTGGACTGTCTAAATAGAAATGAGATTGGTTAATCAATGATAAGGCCACTCTGAAGCACATAAGAGCAAAAAAATTGCTCTTGTGGTTTTCTTCCACTTGATGGCAATCACAAATTGTCCTTGAAAACCAATGCATACCTTAATAAATTTATGTCCATTTTCTTTGAATTTGTCTTGAAAGACAAGCCATCTTGTTGATGAAAGAGCGCTTTGTTGATAGATTGTTTCACAGTTTACGGTCTGTGTTCTAGGAGTATCAATATCAGTAGAAAAAGCAAAAGAAAATGGGGTTGTTTTTAAACCTAAATGTAAGACCTCAGTCCATTTTGTTCTCCATCTTTATCATTTTTGTCTTAAACTATCCCTATTAATTACATATATGCGTTAAGGGGAAGTTACAAGGACTTACGAAGGTATTTTAGGAAAACCATTATACATTTTAAACAAATAACTTTAACTAAGTTTCTTAATTTACTCGAATATGTTAAGTAAATCTTCTATTAAGGACCAATGGTAATATCATTATTAGAGACATAAAACCTGAAACCAGGAAAATTTTGAAGCATGGAATTGATGATGTCTCCATAAATGGTGTGGTTACATCTATTTTGTAACCAAGCTGGATTGCTTCCTCTCCACTCTCCAGGCAATGAATTCTCAGCTGCTTATCATGAGTGTTATAATAATCAGGTTGGTAATTATCTAACATATCAGAGATTTTCTGGATTTCTTTTTTTTTTTGAAAATCCAAATATCACATTAATTTCTGGATTTTCTGAATTTGTTATAATAATCTGCTTGGTAAATACTACATTTATTTTAATATCTGCTTAGCTTGTTGGATTATCATATTCCTCATCCACCATATTATTTTAAGAAAATGTTAATTAGGGCTGAGCAATGGGCTATATGGGCCGCCCGCCTCTCGCCCATTTATTTTTTAATCCCATGCCCGTCAAAAGCTACTCATGCCATGACAAATGGGCTGGGCTAAACCTGTATGAGCTGGAATACGCATAAGCTGCCCATTAGTGCATCTTTTTTAGAAACTACATTTCTACCTTATTATTTTGTTGTTACTAATTTCTCAATATAAATTACTAAAAATGCTAATAATTATTAAAGCACCTTAATCCTCATCATTCCTCATGAGATAATTTATTTAATAATTTAATTAATCCTTGATTAATAGTTGATAAAATCTTTAGAGTTAGAGCAATTTATAATATTTTTTATATATAGAATTATATCTTATATATAAAAGCTCTATATCATGGTCATGATTCTCATTTATGATGATAATATATAATAATTGATTCATGAGACATATATAATTATATTATTTAACTGGCTTGGAAATTTGTCCTTTAGAATTACATTATCTCTTATACTTAAATAAATATTATATATATATATATATATATATTGGCAAAAAAATATATTATATATTTATACTTAAATAAATATTATATATATACACATAAATGGGCGGGCAGGGGCAGCCCGAGGGTGTGCCCGTGACCCTTCCCGTTTAGTGCACACACCTGCTCATTTAAGCTAGCTCGTTATGGGCCTTTATTGGGCATGCCAAAATAGACAATTTTTCACTAGGCATGAGCGGGCTCATTGGGCCGTAGCGACATAGTCAACCCTAATGCTAATGCCTTTGATTGGAGAAATTTGACTATCTTGATAACAAGTGTTGACCCTAATGGAAGGAACTTTAGCCACTTAAGTACAGGGTCTTGAGTTCGAGTCCATGTAAATGCCCAAAAACATTTCTAGGAGAGTTAACCCAATACGGAGAATGCTCATATATCTTGAAGGAACATGCTACGAGCACAAGCCCAAGAGAAGAGCCTATTCCAAAAGGCTATTCTGTTAAGTGAGAGTGAGCTCTTTGAACTTATAAACTACTTACACTTCACTTCTGAGGCTCCCTGATAAGTGATCCATAAAAGAACGAGTCAAGTATCATTGTAAAGCCATATGTCTAGCTCTATAAGGCCATCTTTGGATCTCCCCTGATAAGTTCATCTGCCTGACAAGTGAAAGGAATGAGAATATTTAAAATATTGTTTGCTTCTGATTTGCTATATATGGAAAATATTCATTCTCTATTTTTATTTCTTACAACATCAACCCAAGCGCTGAAAGAATTAGCATACATCCGTTTCTCCTCATCATAAGTATTAGGGCTAAGGTAATGGTTGATTTTTGCTAATTGATTTCTTGGCCAGACCAATAACAATGAGTATAAATCACTTCTTTCAATCATTCAACAGAATGGATTTGTTTGTATATGTTAGCTTATGCCAATTCGATAGGAATATTCACAATCTTCATTATTTTTGTGTCCCATGCATGTCAAATGACTCTGATATCATATTAAATTATTAGTGACTTAGGTTTGACTTTCTATCAAAATAATTTAAACCAATGTGATAGAATTTACCTAAACATTATATACCTTCAATTCCCTTACCAATTAGTAGTTATGGGGCTTTTCTTAATATTCTAATCCTAGTAATTTGTAGTGGTTAGGATATAAAGGTACGGGAGAATGACATTTAAATTCCAAGAAATTGAATTAATCACGATTAAGTTTTTAAAAAAATTCTAAAAAATGAGTTCACTACTACAGAATTAGGATATAACCACCCAAAAAGACGACCCAATTTCGAAATTGGGTAGTTAAAAAGGAAGACGGTGGCATTTTCGTAATTATATGTACGTAGGGAAATCTTTAGACGTCCCAAATTTGAATTTGGGACACCTAAAGTTCTTCCTGATGCGCATCTAAATTTTTGAAATATGTTTTAAGCGCCAGAAGCTAGGTTTAGACCTCCCAAAATTATTTTGGGACGTCTAAACCCATACTTTAGAATTCCCAAATTGTTTTGGGACGCCTAAAGTCAGACTTTAGGCTTCCCAAAACAATTTTGGACGTCTAAAAGCAGACTTTAGGCGTCCCAAGTTTATTTGGGAGGCCTAAAATCCCATGTTTAGGCGTCCTAAATGGATTTTGGGATGCTTAAACTCACGTCCCAAATACCATTTAGGCGTCCCTAAACGCAGCGTCCTCTCACACCCCCCGTTTTACTTTTTGACCATCACCAACCTCCTTCTTCCTTCATCCGTCGCGCGTTCTGCGTCTTTCCTCCTCCCTTCTTGTCTTCTTCAACTCTTCCTCCTCCTCCATTACCTATTTCTGTGCTATACTCTCTAATTGCTAAACCCTAGTCAAACATTCGAAACCATCTACGCGACAATGAGTTTGGCTGGATCGACCAAAGGTGGAAGGGGTAAGGCGAAATCCTCTAAATCTGTTTCTAGGTCTCAGAAGGTTGGCCTTCAATTTCCCGTTGGTGGCATCGCTCGCTTTCTCAAGGCCAGAAAGTATGCCGAACTTGTTGGTGCCGGTGCTCCCGTCTATCTCTCTGCCGTATTGAAATATCTTGCTATTGAGGTCAGTCTCTGATTCCCCATATGATCTTTTAGTATTTGTCCTCACGTTAACATATGATTGTTCATCTTGATAATCTTTATTTAGTTCTTGAGAATGATAGTGTATTTGCATTACAAAAGTTACGAATCTTGACTTCGTTCAATGCAATAGAGTCATTCTATTTGTTGCTTGTTCTGTGCGAGATTCCTTGAATCCACATACTGTTGCTGCCCTTCAGTTTTATTTGAAGGATTTGGGAAATTTCATGTACGGAGAATCGGGGACTTAATCATAAAAGAAATTTGTTTTAGTTTTTTTTTACCAATAGCATATTTAAGTTTGCGAGAATGGATTTGATTCTTGGTGTTGTCTACTGAGGTTAATTACGTTGGACCGTGATAGCTTTATGGTGGCATTTTTGTTAAGTCCGCAGGAAAGAATGCAAAGATAATAAGATATGCATTATGATACCAAGCTATCAATTACCAAAAAATTTGATTTGCATTTGTATATTTTTTATTGAACAACTGGGCTTAGTCTGAATGTTCTGGTTCAATGGCATTTCTGTTTAAGGATTATTAATGATGCCAAGATTGAGGAGGCAATGGGAAGGGTTTTTGGTTGGTTTATTGGTTCCCTGAGTTAGGGAACTTGCAATTGTCATCTAATCTTCACCAATCGTTTCTTGATAGAAGCATATTTTTGAATTTAATCCGTGGGAGGATTTTTTCCCCCTCCTTTAGCAAACGAGTTGATGAATGGTGTAAAGTGATATATTTGTTGCATGTATCGTTGTGTTACAAGTTCTTGAGCTTGCTGGCAATGCTGCTAGAGATAACAAGAGGAATCGCATTGTTTCAAGGCATATTCAGCTTGCTACTTTTCATGAGAAAAACATAAATCTTACAGTCGGGAACATATGTTAGACAAATTGAGAATTGGGACGCAGGGTGACTTTAGACGTCCCAAATTGAGATTTGGGACCGTCTAAAGTGGATTCCATTGATGTACTTATTAGTAATTCAAATAGGTGCACTTATGATACGCACAAGTCTTTAACTAATGAGCAGCATCACTTCAATAAAACTGATTCTAAGCCCAGCAACTTGAAGAAACTGAAGATGAGGATGAAAATCACCTCAGGGACCAGTTGTATCTCCTCCACACACTAAGAGGTCTAGCCAAGAGAGAAAGGCCCCAATTTGGTCTCAAGACTACATTTGCAACCAAGCTAAGGGCAACTCTAATATGGAGAAAGATAAATCAAGTAGTAAGTGCCTGTACCTAATTGAAAACTATATTTCATATGCAAATATTTCATCCTCTCATATGTGTTTAGATGCAATGTTGATGCAATCATTGAACCTACTACATAGGAAGAAGCTATTAGAAATAGAGAATGGGTAGAGGGAATGAATTTAGAAATTGAAGCTCTAGAAAAAAAAACCAAACTTAGGATGTGGTGACTCTTCCCAAAGGGAAAAGACCCATAGGTTGTAAATGTGTATATAAGGTTAAATATAAGGCTAATAGTGAGATAGAAAAATATAAGGCTAGGTTAGTAGCAAAGGGGTATACACAGAAAGAAGGGATAGACTATCATGAAACATTCTCCCTACTTATTAACATGGTCACTATTAGAATAATGCTTAAGCTTGCTGCAATGAAGAAATGGAATTTGTATCATATGGATTGTACACAATACTTTCTTGCAGGGAGATTTACTTGAGAAAGTGTATATGCACATTCCTCAAGGATTTAGTAGCAAGAGGGAGAATAAGGTATGCAAGTTAAAGAAATCGTTATATGAGCTTAAGCAAGCCTCTAGGCAATGGAACCTTAAACTAACTACTACTCTTGTTAAGGGAGGTTTTCAGCAAAGCAAATCAGATTATTCCCTCTTCTTTAGGCAATAATAGTGATGTGGTTTATATTCTTGTATATGTAGACAACTTCTTAATTACAGGTAGCAATATGGAAAAAATTGAAGAGGTAAAAGAGTTTCTTCATATTAATTTCAAGATTAAGGATCTAGGGATGATGAAATATATACTTTCTTGGGATAGAATTAGCCAGATCTAAGAGAAGGATAATTTTATCTCAAAAGAAAGTATACCCTTGATTTTTGTCAGATACAGGGTTTGAGTAGTTGTAGGCCTTTAGAGGTACCTATGGGACAAAATGTGACACTATTGGCATATGAGGAAGGCAAGGACAAGGAAGAAGACTTGCTACCTAACCCACAACAATATAGAGCTTTAATAGGTTGGCTTATATACTTGACTGTAACTCATCCTGATATCTCATTTTGTGTGCAGACTTTAAGCCAGTTCATGCAAAGCCCCCTGAAAGTTCAGATGGCAGCAGCATTGAATGTTGTCAGATATCTCAAAGGCAATTTGGGGCATGGAGTGTTGATGAGCTCAATAGGGACCATGTCACTAGATTTTTTTGCGATTCAGATTGGGGAGCTTGTGGGACAACTCAGAGATCTGTCATAGGATATCTATTAAAGCTTGGTGGCTCTTGAATAATGTGGAAAACAAAGCAACAGAGTACAGTTTCCAAGTTATCGGCAAAAGCTGAGTATAGGGCTCTGGGATCTTCTGTTTCTGACATTGTTTGGCTAGTTGGCTTGTTAGATGAGCTTAAAATTGTACATTGTATGCCAGTAAGTGTTCATTGTGATAGTAAGGTTGCAATTTATATAGCCTCGAATCCAGTATTTCATAAAAGGACAAAGCACATTGAGATGGATTGTCACTTTGTCCAGAAAAAGCTCAAGAAGGGGTTGATTGAGTTGCTGCATGTGAAGTCAGCACTTCAAGAAGCTGATATTCCAACCAAGGCTGTGAAGAAAGAAACTCTAAATAGGATGCTCACCAAGTTAGGAGCAGTTGATTTGTATTGCCCCAAACTTGAGGGGGAGTATAGAAAATAGAAAATAGGTTTATTATTAATATGTGTAGTTGTGTGGGCCTAAGCCCTTGGGCTTGATTGCTTGGTCCAAATACTGTATTTCTATTATATAAGTGTAGTCATATACTGTGAACGATGATGATAACATTTTTATCCAAATAATCAATACAGCGCTAAGCCATGACCTTGGTGTATTATTCAGTATTCCAGGTTTATTTTTCACTTTCGTATGTATCTGATTCTCAGTAGAAAGTCTTCAATCATTGTTATATTATTGTTTTTATAATATAATATTGTGTTAAATTGAAGCTTCAGAGGAGTTTCAAGATAAGTTTAAAAGCGTCAGAGAAGAAGGTGGAGAGGAAGGAGAAGTCGATGTGATGGTGGTGCCAAGTGGGAAGGAGTCCGGTGATGACCAGGGGTGAAGGAAGTGGTGCATGGGTTATTGGGAAGACTTTTTTTTTTAGTTATCTTTTTTTTAAAAAAAAAATAAAGGGTGACAGCTTGGATTCAAATTAGGATAGGTGTATTGTTTTCATTTGTCAGAGCATAGGTAATGTGGCACTCTAAGATTATGTAAGTATTTCTCTAGATATCAAGTCCACGTGTGCTAAGAGATAGATGGAGAAATGGTATGATTTAATTAGAAGTATGAGCTATTCCATCATTAAATAGTTTGTTTTTAATACAATGAATTATCACACACACATGCGTGTGTAACATTGTTTCTCCTCAAAAATAAGTTTTTTTATAAAAAAAATCCAACAAAAGAACTTTTTTTTTAAAATTAAACTTTATATACAATGATTCAATTATTAATGTCTCATGATCGAAAAGAATTTTACCCCAGTAAGGAAAATTTAAAAAATCCTAAATGAGGGTACAACGGTACGCTCTTTGTTTTTTAATTAACCATATAAGATTATAAATATGATCAAACTTGGGACCTCCTACGAATCCTAATAAGGGAGTTTTTATGTTATTAGGCTGTTGGAATATTAGAAACCATACAATCTTGAAATTCCCCTTTCTTATAATATAAATTACTCAGACAAATTATTTTGCAACAACCAATCAAACTCAAGTTTTAAAAAGGTTAACCATGATAAAAAAAAGAGTTTAACTACATGTCCAAAACTCTACTTTGATTAAAGGAATCAATTATACATGGGAAAAATATAACCGTGATAGAAAAGTGACAAATTTCACCTTCATAAATGCTATCATGGTTAAAATCGATACAAAACAAAACAATAATAGAAAAAGATAAAACCAATACAACACTCTATCATAGTTATAGAAGAGTTTAGCCTTTGTTTCAAATACCTTTTACAAAGTCTCATTTCAAACAAAACAATTACCACAATAGGAGCTAGCGCACAAAAGACCGCCCACTAGCCTAACAATGTATAGCACATTGGGGTCCACAGTATAAAACCCGCTCACAAATCTGGAAATGAATAACGCTTTATAAGGGTTTGGGTACATCCTTTATCTCGACACATTTTAAAACCGTGAGAGGTAATGACTAATGAAGCCTAAAACAGGCAATTTAAAGAGAGAGAAGGGGGGAGGAGAGCAAAGAAGAGCAAAGGATTTGACTTAATTTTACACAATGAAATTTTTAGGACCACCTGAAACCTATAATATAAAAGTAATATTGTTTAAAAAAATTTTGAGCCAAACAGGGAAGGAAGCAACTCCTTTTCCTTTCCTTCCTCCAAATATTCCGTACAAAACATAGTATAAAAGAATCAAACCCTTACAATCTTGTGGAGAAATAGTAGAAGTAAAAAAATCCAAAGGAAAAACGATGGGTTGCATGTATTGGAAGTCAATTTATTAATTAATTAGCACATGAGAATGTGTGTTATATGGTAACATTGTAATTAGACCGATCGAAGAATGATGGATCTAAAATATCTAAAGAAGGATGGCTTTTTCTCAAGAGACCCTTTATTTTAACAACGTTGTTCGTAGTTTGTTAAGTGGCCGACAACTCATTTGGGGTGTTCTTTCCCCCATTAGTGTTGCAGCCTGCTTGCATATAACCCATTCCAAAAGTCACTACATCCTATTACCTCATAATTTCATAAGGGTTATTAGGCTTAAGTAAGGTTATTAAACCTGGATTGATCACTGAACCGTCTGAGGTATTGGGTCAGAGGTTAGTAGGTTAGATCGGAGTCAAATTGGAGCTTACTCGAAGACAAACCAGTGAACAAGTGAAGATTTCAGGATTATTAATATGAAATTTTAAAAAAAAATAGATTTTTTTTTATAAAAAAAAACAGGTAAACCAGGTTGATGCCTGGACCGGACCAGTTTACCGACCGGTTTGCCAGTTTCCGAGCTGAATCAGCTAGTCTAGTCCGGGTTTAATTACCTGGGGCATAGGGGTTAACTTATATCCAGAAGTTTTTTTTTTTTTTTTCTAATAGTACTCAATAGTCAGTGTCATAAAATAATTTTTGAAGCATTTAGCATTCTAAAGTGTTTTTCCATTAGCACCCAATTTAGAATGCTGAATGCTCTAAAAATTGCTTTAAGGTTTGAGTGTTACGGGAAAAAAATTTTAAAGTGCGGGATATGCTTATAAAATTATTATAGGGTATTGAGTGTTTATGTTATTGGGAAAAAACCCCATGGTACATGATGCAGCTTATCCCTTTTATAAATAAACATTTTCAAAATTTTGATTGTTTTATAATTCTAAACCCTAAACCCTATTCGAAAACTTCCCAAAATTGCAAATCATTTGTTCTTAAAACTTCTTTTAGCATAAGGAGCACACTCATTGACAGCAAAGATTATTATCTCAGATACTGAAGGTAAAGAATAGATCCCTCCTAATTAAGTTGCTATATATATAAGTATTAAGATTCAAATCCCAACTACTTGCTAACGAGAGCCCCTCCTATTTATAGTTTTATATCAACTAAAATCACTAGAAATTAATATTATTAAATTTTATCTAAATTATTGATGTTTTAAAAGGCTCCAGTCCCAAACCTCACCCAGTAAAAAGGAGAACACAAGTTTGATGTTGGGAGAGGTGAGAACTCTTTGCATTTTAAAGCTCGAGAGGGAATGCTTGATCAAATCAAAAAAAGATTTGTCCCCCCCCCCCCTCTCTGATAGAACTATTTCCCCTCTCCATTGGTGGACAATCTTCGACGTTCCAGTCAACCAGATTTCCAGTGCCTCTCTCCCCAGCTGATGCCCGGGGAAGGTATGCCCGGTGTGGGTGTGTTTGTTGTGGGGGATTAGGGTTTCCTTTTGGGTGTATGTGTTGTGGTGGGGATGGATCTATGCGGTGGCGCCAATGATGAAAACGATGGAGGAGTTAGGAACGGCGTCATTGACTTTGAAAGCTTTGATGCTATGGATGGAAGATTGCAATCGAGATGGTAAATCTCGAGTTTCAAGGCTTCTCCTTGCCAATCCTAAGTGGGTAAGTCTTTTGCTTTTAATATTTTTCATCTATTTGGACTGGGGGTGGATTATGGTGGCCTCGCATGGACCTAGTAGTGTTTGGTTGGGGGGAGTTTGGTGGTGTTATTTGGTGTGGTAGGTGGTTGTTGTGCTATTGTTGCCGGTATTAGTACTCTTCATCTTGTAGACTATGGACATGAGGTACTTTCAAAATTGTTCTAAAGATAGCAGTTATGTCACTAAACGGGATTGGACTGATTGGTGGTTCAACAAACTCCCACCTCTTACTTCTGGCGTGTTTTCGGAATTTTTTTTGCCTACTTTTGGTGTGTTCATCTGTGTTTCTTTCTCCACTCCAGCGGCATCAACGCACTGGTTTCCTTTTTGCTTATCCAGGTTAGGTTGCATGACAGCTGTGTAGTTTTCTTTGTGTATTTTAGGTTTATGGTAAGGGTTTCTTTTCATTTGGGCTTGGCGTTTTCATGTTTGTGTGGACTTAATAGAACTCCTATTTCTTTTATATAAAAGTACTTCTTTCTACTAAAATAAAGTTATCTGACGATGTAAGGCCCCATTATATTTTTTTGGGGTTTTAAGTTTGAGTCATAGATAAGACATTTATATTAGGAGGGACAACCACTAACCCTATTCGAAACGCTAAATGATCATATAAAAAAAAATACTTCTTTATGGGGAAAAACGAATTTGTGTCTAAAAGGGGAAAAAAAATCTAGCCCAACCATCATTGTTACAAGTAGTTATCATGAAGTACTACTTTATCAAAAAAAAAAAAGTTAACGAATTTGTTGAATTTCAAATGTTCAAATATTTTTGAACTTAATTGAGGTAATTCTCATTAGGTGATTTTTTTTTCTTTTTTTTGCCAACACATTAGGTGATTTTTTTCTATTCACATGATTTAAACTCTCGAACTCTCAACTTTGTTTAAAGGAAATTCATCCTCTACATTCAACCCAACCGTCATTGTTACAAATCTCGATAAGTTTATTCAATAAGCAAAAGTGTCTTCTAAATGAGAAATACCACTACCACATAAATGACTTTTATGGCAGTTATTATGGATCATATATAACGGTACGAATCGTTATATATACGAGCGCTATATATACTCCATTGAGATACATAATGGTTCTAAACCGTATGTATTTAGGACATACATAATGATTTTTTATTAATAACTGTAATGTATTATTTTTATTTTTTATTATATATATTTATCTTTTTAATATTTGTTTTTATTTAGTTTTATTGTTAATATTTATTATATAAAGCACAACATAATCATTAATAATAACAAGATAATAATCTTAAATAAAAAAAATTACATTTATCGTATTCAAAATTCAATACATCATAGATAAACATCATACAATTTAATAAAAACTAATCACTTAAACACTCTCATAATAGAACCTATTTTATAATTTTTTGAATTCTAAAAGAAAATTTATTAATAAAAAATTCTACAATATTCTCCGATGTCTTTGTTGTAGATTATTTATAGATCACGTATACTTTGACAGTTCCTGTCATATCCTTTAATTGCACGAAGACAATATAAAGAGGAAAATAAGAATATATATATATATATGGTAAAAATAAGAAAGTATAAAAATTTGAGCAAATCTCAGAATATAAATATGAAAACTAGAATATATATATATATATATATATAGATAGTAAACGTTGGCAAATATAAAAGCTTGAGCAAATCTCGAACGTAATTCAACAAACTTGATTTGGTTGCTAAAATTTAGAAACATGTAATACTCAAAATTAAGGAATTAACCAACATTTAAATAGATCGTGATTTAACTGCTAAAAATTATGACAAACATTTGTTATTGATTTTTAATCAATATAATCTAGTGTAATCAGAATTATTTTCATTGCAATAAAACAATAATAAAAAAATTCAGCATTTTTAGCTCATCTTCTTTTTTGTGCTCTCTGCTTTTCTCCAATAGCTATCATCAGAAATTAAATATTGTTTTTGGTTTGTGATTCTTCTTTTTAGATAATCCTGACCGGCAAACTTGAGTCTCAACTAGTGAGGTTTTGTTATATAAAAAAAACTAAAAAAATTAATTGGAAAAAAATGAAAGCTTACACAAAGAAGAATTACAAGAGGAATGAGTTGCTGAGTGAAGAACCATAGCAGTGGTGGAGGATGACCCATGAAAAAAGGAATATATGACCCAAGGGAAGCTCAAAAAATGTTTTATAATGAATTGGGAGAGTTGCGTCAAATAAAATTTTTTTTAAGAATCTCATTTTCTTATATTTCACATTTTTTAGAATCCCGTATTCTAATATTAAAGAATACATAATGGTTCTTTATGAAGAATTGTTAAATATTGTCAAATAAAATTTTTCAGAATCCCATCTCCTTATATATGATGGTTATCTTTTTTAACCGTTAATTATTCTTAAATAATAAATAACAGATTTTGAGAAGAACTATCAAGTATTGTCAAATATAATTTTTTTTCTCATGTTTGATATTTTTCAAAATCCCACATTCTTATATATGATAGCTATCATTTTTAATCATTAAATAGTCTTAATAAATAAATAACGGTTCTTTTAGAAGAACTATTAATTATTGTCAAATAAAATTTTTTAGAATCTTCTCTCCTTATATTTGATAATTTTCAAAATTCCGCATTTTTATATATGACAGTTATCATTTTTAAACATTAAGTATTTTTAAAGAATAAATAACGGTTTTCTGTGAAGAAATGTCAAGTATTGTTAAATAAAATTTTTTCAGAATCCTGCTTTCTTATATATGACGGTTATTAGTTTTAACCGTTAATTATTTAGAAATCATACTTTATAGTTACTTGTTATAACCGCTATATTTTTGTTTTTGCTGATATAAAGTTAGAAGACAAATCATTTGAAAGTATTACATAACGGTTGTTTCATAAGAACCGTCTTTTTTGTCAGCAAATATATGATAGTTAATAAATATTACAACCGTTATATTTTTTTCACGACTCAATATACGATAATGCGCATATTTCACCGTTATATTTTAATGTGATATATTTTTGCGCAACCTCTGTCTTAACATATATGATGATTATTTATTATAACTGTTATTTATTAGACAAATGTACAATTCTAAAGTAGTGTACGAAAGCTACTTATATATTTTTAACTTCATACTTTGAATATCTTATTTTATTAAAATACAATGCAATGATGTAATTAGTTATCCAAAGAAAGACAATGAAAAAATACAATACAAAACCAAATATTGAAATTGTCTAAGTTTTTCATCACTGGTTGATGTTCAATAAAACTAAGTGAGTCACTGGATTTATCAATGAAGGTTGATCAATGAGTAAGGATGTGACTTAAAAGGATGTGATTTATATCTCCTAAAAGATATAAGGACCTTATTAAAAAGGCTATACACACACACACACACCTTCATCAGCGTTATCAGACATGGCATAAAAATAATAAATCTTTTGTGCCCACCTCATCCAAACTTGTATTATTACACGAAAAGTAATTGAGTGGGGTCTTAAATGAATCCATCCTCACACACACATAAACAGATAAGGAAACTTGGCTAAAGAATTTTGGCTTGAAATTTCCTTTTTAGGAAAATCTCACTCAAGTTTCAAGGGTCAGAGAAAATATCAAAAAAATTATAGTGTATATTCCTCTATCAAAAAAGTCCATAGGGACCTCAATGATATAAATTTTCAAATGTGAATTTAGTTTATTGACAAGTGCATGTGATTATATTGATAAGCCATAAAGTGGTCATTGACAAGCTCATATAACTAAACTAACTCCCATTGGCAAATGTATGCCACTATATTGATAAGTCATAGAATAGTCATTGACAAATCTATCTATGTTTACTAAATAACTTTCGTTGACAAATGTATGTGACTATATAGGCAAATAATAGAGTGACCATTGACAAGCTCATCTATGTCACTGAAGTTCCTAAAGACTTTTTGATAAATGAATCTATATTGAAACTTTTTTTATATTTTTTTTGGACCTTGGACCTGAGTGAAATTTTCCCTTCTTTGACCTTTTTTTCTCCGCTGTCTGAAATTTCCCCCTGATCTGAATGTTTATTGAAATGGGTTTTTATTAGTGAGGGTAGTTTCAACTGCAAATCAAAAAACAACACATGCATTTATTACAAATAATTAACTTAATTAATTTTTTTAATATTTATAAATTAATTATCTAGTCTTTATATTCACAAGGATTATTGCTGTCGGAGAGGCCTTGCAAAAGTGTAAGGACACCCCATCCCTCCCCCACCATCAATTAACTCTGTGCTTTCTCATTCTCTTGCTCTTTCCTTATCTTTTGTGTTCAGGAAAATGTCATGTTCCAGATTTTAATTCTATAGGCACTAGATATTTATGCTGACAGCAATATAATTTCTTCTTAAACGTAATATATTTATGTGATAAAAAAAAAAGTTTCCCCCATGTGAGACAAGAAATAATAATTCAATAACATTTCATTATATATATATATATATATATAATCATTTAAAAAGATAAACATACACAAAGTTTAATAGAATATAATAAAATAACTTTCTCGGCCTTTTGGCTAAGATCGAGTGTAGAATATGATAAAAAATTATTTTCATCATCACTTATGAACCATGTGATTTATTCAAATATGATACAACAACAAGTTTTATCTCATTTAGTGGGGTTGATCAAATATAATGATTGATAAAATATAATGATAATAATATTAATACTAGCAATTGGAATGTGTTCCACTTCTATATATATTTATTTGATAAAAAAAAATTGAAGAAAAGTTCCCCATTAAAAATTTTATTAATGAGAAGGATATAAACAAAGCGACAGTATTTTGTAAGTATAAAATTTTCCTTTTCATGCAACTCATCAATAAAATTTCTAATAACGTAAATTTACCCCAATTTTCACTTATTAATTTTTAAATTTATTATAAAATTTAAGGGAGTACGTACTTAATATTTGCTTGATTTTAAGCATAGTTCTCTAACCCGGATCGGACCGGACGAACCGGCCCGGAAACCGGAGACCCGGGCACTAAACCGGTCCGGTCCGGTGACCCGGTCCGGGTCAACTTTTTTATTTTTTTAAAAAATTTTTTATTTTTTTTAAAAAATTTTTCCTTTAGAATTTCATACTATAAGCCTAAAATATTATATTTCTCACCGGTTTGATCCCGGTTTAGCTCCGGTTTGACTTCGATATGACCCACTAACCCTTGACCCAGTACCCCGGCCGGTTCACTGACCGGTCCGGGTTTAATTATTGATTTTAAGTGATATTAACAATCATATGCATGGGGTCCCACATTGGAGCTTTATAAGAAGGAGTGAGAGAGAGATGGCCAGCGTTCAAAGCAAATCCCAGTTCATGAAACTTGAAAGCTCATAGAGGCTTTGTGTGAGATAGATAGATCGATCGAGTGGCTGTACGTATACGTATAGCTCTCAATCTGATACGTATAATAATACGTAAAGGAGATAACAGAGAATACCATTAATGGAGATGATGATGATGATGAACACAACAAGAGCTAATAATGAATCTTCCATGACAGCTTCAAACAAGAAGAAGAAGAAGAAGCTGGTAAGCTTCCAGAAGCTTCGACGCTTTCTCTCCCAGCAGAAAGCTAAACTCTACATTATCAAAGCCTGCCTTCTTATGCTTCTTTCCCCTGACCCTTCCTAACTCTCTCTCTCTCTCTATATATATATATATGAGTGTGTGTGTGTGTGTATTTGTGCTCCAAGATGAGATTGGATCATTTTGCCTTTTAGTTTGTGTTTGGAAACTGTTGGTTAAGAATTTGAAAGCTGTTTTTCTAATTAGTTTTCAAATGGAAAAATTGTTGAAAAATCCCTCGTTTAAATATTTATTACCCAAAGTACATAAATTTGTTTAAGAACATCTGGTTAATGGGTGGGTGCAATTCATCTTCGTCATCAGCGGATCCAACTCTTCTTCGGCTATTTTTAACATATTTTCGTTTATGTGCAAATGTTTTCTCTTTTTGAAAACTTTTGCACATGATTATTAATTAAATATCGGTTCAACACATATGAAAGAAGAGTTACATCCACTGAAAATGAGTTGCACATGTCATATTCTAGACGCAAAATGAAAGACACTTGCAAATAGCTGAAAATATGTGGACACAGTTGAAAAAAAAATTACATCCACTCAATGATCTGATTTTTTAAACAAATTTCATGTATTTTAGGGTAATAAATTTTTAACCACGAAATTTTCAGAAATTTTCCTTTTTCAAAAATAAACGTAGTATTTATTTGGTTTTTAATTTGAAAATGAATTTTTTGTAATTTTAAAAAATAAAACTGTTTTTATATTGCATGTTTTGGCTAGCTAAGATCAACGGGTTTCGAAACACAATTCCTTTTTGTTCATGCTGGTTTTGTACTTTGTAAATATATATATATATATATATATATATGAATATAAAGGAAATAATTTAGTACTCCTTCTTCCAATTTGATGATGCAAGGTAGAACTTCATAGTTACTTTGTATATTCCTTTAATATATTGTGTTTTAATTCTCTTGCTCTCAAATATAATCTCAATTAGATTGGTTATTTACAACACTATTTACTAACCAAGCAAAAAAAGTTCTGCAGCTGATCTAGGAGTTAATTAAGGAGTTTATTTTAGTTTTAAATATAATAGCTTGATTTAATTTATTTCTCTTAAATTTATCATTTTTCTAAATTATCCATATAAATTGCACTTATTAAAGAGTTTTCATCAAGGTTTTTTTCTAATGCAAATGTTTAAGGGGGTATTTTAAAAAAATTAACTCAGATTTCTTATCAATAACAAATTTAACTAAGTTTTTGATAACCTCTTTATAAATTAGTTATCAAACTTTTATTTTTGGGACTTGAGAAAGTAACTCGTTCTAATATTTGATGTTTGTTTGTATGCGAGAAATTATATCGTTGTTTCGTTTGAATAATGCAAAAATGGCTCCACGGTGACTTGTATGCTCTACTGGACTTCATAGAACAAATTTTATTTTTCATGATTTGTAGATATTTTAATTTCATATAAATTTTGTTGGCAAAAAATTGGGGAAAAGTGTCATATTGGAAAATTTTATTGGTGAGAAGAATTTGTTAAATTTTCATATACAAAAAGTATATTTACTTTGCATATTATATACACAAAGAGTTCCTGTATTCTAATTTATATTATGTCATTCTCATCAATAAAATTTTTAATTAAAAACTATTTAATAAAAAATTATTGAATATATAGACATATATCTATGCTGGACAATATTGGACAAGTCAAAGTTTCCTTGAATTGAATGTTTCATCGGTTGTGCATTTACATAAAATCTGAGATTAACTGTATATATATTATCATAAATATATCATACTGTTTTTTTTTCCAATCTTTTAGAAGGAACTCATACACCAATCGTGTTCATAAAGAGTTGAATTCACAATTTCACGCTTTAAACTAAATTAAAAGGTTTGCTTAGTGTCATTGGACCATAAAGCCCCAACAAGTACATGTTACTAGTTATTATGTTGTAAAATAAATTTTTTATTTTAAAGTTATAAAATCCATGCGAACTAAATTGTATACTAAACCATCAAATTTAATCAAATAATTTAGATTTATCTAAATTAAACAAGAAAAGAAAGGAAAAAAATGACCAACGCGCATTAATTCTAGTGGAAGTGGTTTTAACGGTTTAAACACAAGGTATTGAGTTTGTATATATGTGTAAATGTAAAAAATACCTTTGCGAGAATTACTTCCAATTGATTTTCACAATGCTTAAATATAAGTCAATTATTGTGTGTGTGTATATATATATATATATATATAAGCCAATCAAAAAGTGATTGGAAAAAGAGAAAAAATGGAGTGACGTTGGATTATTTGTCAACTAAGACACATTTAGATGATCTTATCCTATACATTCACACTGTTTAATCATTTGTCTCCTGTACTGAAATTTGACTTCAAAAGCATTGGTCCATAAAAGCAACTGTTAATAAAATCTTGTGAACTTCAAGTTTCAATTAAGAGGTTTAGATCTTTTAGGGATAAAATAGTCCAGATTTTTATTTAATAATAGGGACTAATATTTTAAACAGAATGAAATTTAAGGAATCAAAACCTCTGATTTTAAATTTAAAGGACCAAAACTAAAATGGCAGCAAACTTGAGGGAGTAAAGATTATATTAACTTTTAAATATAATAGTCCTCTGAGATCTATGTAATTATAAAACATAAATTAAAATAAGTAATAGTTAATTAAATAAAGTAAAATAACTACTACAAATAATAGAAAATTTTTTTTAGCCTATTGATATGAAGTTTCTCTGTAAGTAAGAGATTACAGGTTCAATCTCACTTATAATCTCAATCTGTTAATGCATTCCCCTCTAATTAAAACAAAAAATGTATTTGTTTGGCCTAAATTAATTAAAAACTAATTGATGCATAGCATGCTGTTGTTATATAACCTTTTATCTTTTTTTAAGAATGCCCATGACATTAATTTATTGGGGCCAGACAAGGCAAAAAGAAAATACTCATGACCAACAACAACAACAATAAAGCCTTTATTCTATTAGGTGGGGTCGGCTACATGGATCACACGACGCTATTGTGCTCTGTCGAAAACCATATCTTTAGGTATATCATTGAGCGTTCGCTTCGACCTTCCACAACCTCGTTTTATAGGACTCCATACTACTTGATCAACCCTCCTCACCGGTACATTCAATGGCCTTCATTGAACATGTCCAAACCACCTCAAACGACTTTTTACCATTTTTCTTTCAATAGAGATCACTCTTACTTGTTCACGTATATAATTATTATGAATCTTATCTTTTCTTGTATGACCACACATTCATCTCAACATCCTCATCTCAGCCACCCCCATTTTATATTCATGTTGTCCCTTTAAATCCCAACACTCAATGTCATATAGCATTGCTAGCCTTATAGTAGTGCAGTAGAACTTTCCTTTTACTTTATTAAATATTTTTCGATCACAAATAACTCCAACGGCTTTTCTCCATTTATATCATCCAGTTTGAATTCTGTAATTGACATGTTCATCAATTTCACCAACTTGAATTTGTTACATCATGACCCCTATATATAATAGAAATTATTTACAAACAAAAGATGGCCTGCTGCATTATTATTAAAATTAGACTTCTTATCCATAGAAATAGGCAGGCAGTCTTTAGTTTAAAAAAAAAATTAGAAGAAAAGTTATATATATATTTGATCATCTCGACCTTTTAGACACGAGGTAGAAGTTAACGAGGGAAGCTAATTAATCGGGTGATTGTTGTTTGTTTTTGTTTAGTGTTTATTCTACAGATCGCGGTTTTTCATTACAAAAATTCCTTGTACTGTTGTACATTGTATTGACGGGATTGTCATCTTGTCAACAATATTAACCATGCATAAAAATAGGAACTAGAGGATTAGTTTTCGTTAAAGTTTATTTTTATACATTTAAGTTTATAAAAGATATACTTTTAATCATTTAGTTTTATAAAATATATTTTTGGTCCTATGATTCTAACACCGTTAATGTTACTAACGAAAAATACTGACGTAACAAATTCAAGTGATGACTATGTCAACTTAAGCGATGACTGTTTATTAAATACTATTAATCTTAAATTTAAAATATATGTAAATCAAAAAATATCTAAAAATCTAATGAAATTGTCAATATCAAAACCTCAAATGTATTAAAAAATTTTAATTTAATAATCTAACAAAACCTCGATTTCATTTGCAACACGTTGTCGATTTATTTTCATTTAATAATCAAAATATATTATATTAAAAAAAATTAAAAACTAAATATATTTTGTCAGCTGCACAATCATCACTTGAGTTTACTGCATCAATATTTTCCATTAGTAATATTAACGATGTTAAAAATATAGAACCAAAAATATAATTTATAAAATTAAGAGATAAAAAATATATCTCATGTAAAACTTAAATAATTAAATATGTACTTTAACCTATAATTTTATGGATAACATAATGGGGTATAATTTCCATGCGTGCGTGTGTGATATAATATGCCCATTTGGAACAGCGATTGGAATACTTAAAAACAGCTTTTCAATCGTGATTTACGGTATACGCGGTAAGTATATGAGAAGAATTTTATTTTGATTTACGTGAAAAACAGTTTATAAGAAATCTCACTGCCATAACAAACTTACCCAATATAACTTACAAGTCATAGTCATGGGGTCACTTTTACATATGTCGGTGAATAATTGAGCGTAGAAATTTGACTATACATGACTGAGCATAATGAACATGATCCAACATTGTTGTTGTCCCACCCTTATCTTATTTTAACCTTTTTCAAGTATTTACGGAAAATGATACGTAGTTCGGTGAGTAACACATAAATAGTATAAATATACTGATATTATATTCATGATTAATTACTACAACACCCCATAGGAGTTCGTACATAATAATTACAATCAATGTAGCCGTACAAGGCTACTAGGGTGTCTAAACCCGTCCCAGTGAGACGGGGACATCTTCTCGTCCTCATTTCACCACTGTAATCCTCTGTATAGTTCTCTTCTCTGATCTCTGCATATCTTCTATATTCACCTGTCTAAATTGTTGGTAGGGGAGGGTGAGATTCGAGAGAATCTCAATGGAAAAATAGTATCAATATGCATGCAGGATAAGTGCTTAATGCATAACATGCTTGCATTACATAAACTCATGCTACCACAATGACATATTTGCGTGCTCAATGTTTCAAACAACATGCTTATAGTCATAGCATAATTAGAAACAGAGCTTCAATCATTCATATATGTTTCACATAATCATGCAAAGCAGTAACATGCATCAATACATCAGCATAGATATCAAATACATGTAGGAGAGGTAAGTTCCATACCTTAATAGCCCTTCCCTGATCCTCAAATAATGTGCCTCGTAATGTGTGCCACCAATTGGCTCTCAACTCGATCCTACAATTCCAAATGTACCATTTAGACACTTCTATAGTGTTTCTGGTAGTAATATGAGCCTGTTATAAAAATTTACCAAAACACTCCCGGGGCCCGTCCTGGCCTCACCGTACCCGGTCCGACTGCACTTTTCTCGAAATTTTGACTTGGGCTATATTGACATATTTTCACCCAAAGAATCCATTTCCGGACTTGAAATTACCAAATTCATTGCCAAATGATAATAATGCCCTTGGCAACCCTTATTTCAAGGTTTCAGGGGCGTTTTCGTAATTATGCTTTTTCAGGCTTTTCTAAAACAGTGATCAACTATAACCTCACCTAATTTCCCTCCTAAACTCAATAAAATCATCAAATCATTGAAAATCCAACTCCAAGTCCCATTTCTGACTCTAGCTAAGTTGAACAATTACGCCGAAGAAAATTAGGGTTTTTTTATTCCAACTCCACAGACGTGTTCTTTTCTACTCCTAACCACTTTATTAACTATTTAATTAGGTTATAACTACCATTTGGACTAAATTTTAGCAGAATAACCCTTAGGTCTATACATTTCCAAATTTTAAAACCAAAGACAATCCGGTGAAATTTCATCGATTAAATTGTCCACAACAGCCAGAATAATCAAATATTAAAGTTTCAGAAGTTACCTCAAGCTCCCTCTAGCTTTTCTCAATATAGCTGAAAACCCTAAGCTCCCAACAAGCAAATTTGAGCTTCACAACCTTTGAAATACATGAAAAAGAAGCTTAGGAACAAAGTTATACTCGTTAAGTATGAATTCACTGAAAAAATCGACCCACCTTACGATTTTTTTCTCCTTCTCTCTCTAAATGATCTCAACTCTTCTCTCTCTCTTGGGCTGTTCTAAACCGATGGGAATACATGGAACAGGAAGGGCGAATTGCTTTTTAATACTTGGCTTATGTCACTTTGGATTATGCTTATGTCATATTTACAAATTTTCAAAAATAAAAAATTCAAACTTAATGTTATAAGCCCAAGTAATATATACATAATATTTCCTCTTCTTGGCCCATGCTAAAGATATCCTAAAAGGTCCTTCCATCAGCCCAATTGAATTTTCCATGTATCTCCATAATTTTAAAGTTATTTTCCTTCATTTTTGGATTAATTGGAAATTCTGGTAGATTTTCTATCCAAACTTTGAAAAATCATAACTAATTTTATAGACATTGTATCAGAGTGATTTCAAAGGCTATAGAACCCTTATTGAGTCTAGTTTTAAGAAAAAAAATATAGCCTTTAACCAAATAGAAGAACAAAATTCTCAGATTTTCAATCTTTACATGTTGTTCTAGAAAATTCACAGTTTTTCTGAGCTAAATTCAAAAATTCATAACTTTTTGTATATAGCTCTAATTGATTCATATGACCTGTCAAATTAAGCTTATGAAGTCTACTTTCATCTTGTGAAATTTCATAAACTTTTATAATCATTTACCTATTTAAAAATCCCACACAACAAGACTGCTACACAGAAAAACTCACCGGTAGCAAACATCAACTTGTACCATTTGTGTTCCCACATAATAATGTTGTGTGTAACCATTAATTGCCTTTTTTTTGTCATTCTGTGTGCTCTTTAATTCACCATTTTATTCTCTTAAAAATGAAAAATTTTGGTGACCGAAAATTGAGATGTTACAATTGTCCTAGTTACTAAGCCTAATGCATTGGCAATAAAATGTTGTATAGTGAAAAAGAGATAAGTAGTGACCTTTTTCCACAATGATCCGATCATCTGATAGCTCAATGAGCCACCAAAGGAACACAAAAGGACCTTAAAGGCCCCTCCTCCTACCTCTTGAGACCCTTTTTGAAGTGTTTATGCTTAAAGTGCGTTCTGTTCGTTCCATTTAATTCTATTATTTTCTTTTTAGAAAAAAAATAAAATAAGGTCAATCATTGTGTAAATTCTTTTAATTTTACTTCATTTTAAATTATGTCGTTGAAATTTTTTTCCTTTTATTAGGTCCTTATAATTTCCTCAATTATAATTATTATTGGTCTCTATATTTATAATTTGCTTAATTTGTAAGAAAAATTATGTTAGTAGCTCATGACATGCCTCTTACTTGTATAAGGTTTAAAAAACTGGATTGAGTATTGAATTGGTCTAGGTAGTGATTCAAGGATTAATAGGTCAGACTAAGGTTAACTTGGGGTCAGATCAGTGATAATTTAAATAATATAATTTAATTAAAATGAATAAAATTATTCATATTTCACTATAGAAACCTCATTTTAATTAAACATATTAATTATTAATAAATGAAGTTAGAAAAAATTATTACTTGTAAACTGGCCACATGTCCACTCTGGTTGAACTCTCACGATGCAAAAAAAAAAATATATATATATATATATATATAAACAAATTATTAAACTATCAGTTAATTTTTTATACCACTTTAGACATTTTTCATGCATTATGAAGATTTTGATTTATAAAAACAACATTATTTATGGCTTGTAAAAAACACATTATATCACTATAAATTTTATCTCTCTATATATATATTTATAGAGGATATATATTAATAAATTGAAAAATTAAAGAGAAGTTGTTAGACCCTTATCTAATTTTTACCTTTTTCAGAATATTTGTGGAAAACGATACGTAGTTTGATGGGCAACACAGGAATAGCATAAATATACTGATAATATATGCATAATTATAGAAAATTTTCTATAGGGATTCATACATGATAATTACCATCACTATAGCCGCACAAGGCTACTAGAGTATCTAAACTTGTCCCAGTGAAACGGAGATATCTTTTTGTCTTCGTTCCACCACTGCAATCCTCTCGTGTAGTTCTCTTCTTTATTCTCAGTATATTTTCTATCTTCTCCTATCTAAATTGTTGGTGGGGGAGGGTAAGATTCAGGAGAATTTCAGTAGGAAAACATTACCAGTATGCATGCAAAATAAATGCTTAATGCATGATATGCTTGCATTATATAACTTATGCTTACACAATGACATATCTGCGTGCTCAATGTTTCATGCAACAAAACTCTGGCCAAAGCATAAATATAAACAGAGCTTTAATCATTCATATATATTTCACATAATCAAGTAAAGCAACAACATGCATCAATACACCAGCATAAATATCAAGTACATGCAGGAGAGGTAAGTTCCCTACCTTAATCGCCCTTCCCTGATCATCGAATAATGCGCCTCGTAATGCATGTACCAACTAGCTATCAACTTGATCCTAAACTGTCAAATGTACAAAAATTAGGTTAAAACTCATTCATGTACCATTTTAGGCACTTCCATAGTGTTTATTGCGATTATATTAGCATGTTGTACTTGTTCTGAAATTCTGATTGGGGCTATTCTGATAATTTTTGCCCAAGAAATCCATTTCCGGATTCAGAATCACCAAATTCACTGCCAAATTACAAAAATACCCTTGAAAGCCCGCTTTAAGAGTTTTAAGGGTATTTTCATAATTATGCTTTTTCGAGCTTTTCCGAAAAAAGTGACCAACTGTAACCCCACCTAATTTTCCCTCCTGAACTCAATGGAATCATCAAATCATTGAAAATCCAACTCTAACCCCATTTTCTAGTACTGGCCAAAATCTGAGAAGCACTAAGGAAAATTGGTGTTTTTTGATTTCGACTCTGCAGACGTATTCCTTTATACTCCTAACCACTTTATTAACTATTATGTTGGTTACAACTACCATTTAAACCCAATTTCGGTAGCATAACCCCTAGGCACACACCTTTCCAAAATTTAAAACAAAGGATAATCCAGCAAAATTTTACCAATTAAATTATCCACAACAGCTAAAATAATCAAAGATTGAAGTTTTCAATGTTACCTCAAACTCTTTCTGGCTTTTCCCTTTAGGCCGAAAACCCTAGCCCTCCTAACTTCAATATTTGTGCTTCACAAACCTTAATTCATGTAAAAGAACAACTTAGGAGAAGGATCACGCAAGATAAGAGTTAATTCACCGAAGAAATCAATCTTACCTTGCGAATTTCTCCTCCTTCTCTCTCTAGAAATCAAAAATCTCTCTTTCTTCCCTTTGTGAACACAAAACCATCGTGAAATGAGGAAGAAGAAGATGCTAGAATGCTTTTCAACTCATGCTTATGTCATCCTATCATAAGCTTATGTCATAATTGGATAATTTCCAAAAATACCAAAACTGTAATTTTATGTACGTAAGCTTTCATCTTCATATAATGGATCATAAAGCCCAATTAAAATCCAACTAATCCTTCCCTCTTGGTCCACCCATAATCATGTTTAAGGGTCCTTCAATCAGCCCAAATGGCTTTTCCATGTATCTCATAATTTTAAACATTGCCATAACATTTATATTCAATTTTCGGATTAGTTGGCAGATTTTCTGTCTCATTTTTGAAATTTCATAAATAAATTTATAGGAATCGTTTCATAGTGATTACAAAGGCTATGAAACCCTTATTGAGTCTAGTTTCAAGAAAAAATATGAAATTTAGCCAGTTGGAAGCACATCATTCCCATATTTAATTTCTTTGACTACTGCTCCAGAAACTTTCCAGTTTTTCTAAGCTAATTTCAAAAATTCATATCTTTTTGTATATAGCTCTAATTGAGTCATATAACCTATCAAATTAAAGCTTAAGATCTCTAATTTCAAATTATAAAATTTTATAATTTTTTCTCATCATTTGTTCATACAAAATCACATGACAAGCCCACACCTCATAGGCGATTTCATCAAAAACTTAATTATATTCTCCAAAATTCACCATTTCATTTCATTAACTATTTCAAATAATTACAATATATTTGGTGAATAAAATTTGGGGTTTTACACAAGTGGTCATTGAGCAGGAAAAACAAGACAGAATATATAGTGGAATTTTGTAGCCATTCCATCAAAGTTTTTAATTTGATCTATTAATTTGTGTTGAGCCTTTCCTATTCCACTGCATATATATTAATCAGTTTATGTTGGTTAGTGATACGAGTTCAGATGATCAATTAAATAGTGCAAGTGTACACTATCGTAATCAAGTAATATAGAAGTGAGTAGAGTATCGTTCCCACGAGGATTGAGCACTAAGTACCAAAATAGGTAATTTTAATTCTATTTAGTCGATCGATCAGTTGGTGATTGAGAGAACAAAATAAAAGAAAGACAATTAAATATGATTGCAGATGATATGAAAGCAAATATGAGAAAAAGCCCTAGGGGTCAGATTTCACTTAACAAATTCCGGATTGAATCACTTATCTATTCTAGCCCAATTTATTCCACATGATTAATAGTCGAATTTCCCTAATTTAATTACTAGCCTCTTCCAAGGTCAAGCAATTCTATAATCAATTGCTAATCCAATATATTCCTATATGAATTTAAGCAATTAATTATGCATTAAGATTTATGAAACTCAGTAAGACTACACAACTCATATGAATATATTCCTATTTCATATGCAAGTCATGGTTTTAATTATAGGGTCTACACACATGTATCTCCTTCCGGTCTCAACATGTATATTGAAATCATTTAAAAGATGGCCAATCAATCAAAAGCATTAAGAATAATAATTAAAACTCAATCATGAAGGAGAAATTCAAACTAGATTTAATAAGTTAAGATTCAATCCATCATTAGTAAGCTACGTCATCTCCTTAGGAAAATAAAAGTTTAGCACATGATGAAATTAAAAACAAAATCAAAATAAATTGACATTATATAAAACTAGAATGAAATCCTCAGAAATACTGCATAAACTTGAATATTAAATTCTCAAACATAAATATACAACCAAAAGATGAATGAAAGATGAAGAAATCAAGCCGTCCATTTAGGAGGTAAAACCTTCCATGTAGGCGGTATGCAAAATAAAATCCTAAGCCTTCCAAGATAGAGGCATGAAGAAATCTATCCGTCCATTTAGAAGGTAAAACCTTCCATGTAGGCGGTATGCAAAATGTAATAAAATCCTAAGCCTTCCAAGATGGAGGCATGCAAAAAGTAATACAATCCTAAGCCTTCCAAGATGGAGGCATGCAATACATGAAATTAAATCTCAAAAACAACACAAAGAACTTAGAAATGTTAGAGAAAGATCTCTCCCGGTCAGAGAATGACCTCTCCCGGTCGGAGAAGGGCCTCTGCTTCTCTTCCTCTCCTCCCCCTTTGAGCTTGGCATTGATCTCTATTTATAGGGGGAAAAACGTGTGCTACAGTACTACTACAGTGATCTGGCGGTTGCTACAGTACCGTTGACCTGCTACAGTTCCTGATGGCTGCTACAGTGCTGTTGACCTGCTACAGTTCCCAATGGCTGCTACAGTGCCATTGACTGCTACAGTATTTTTATTTTTTTATTTTTTTTATTTTTTTTACAAATGCTGTTTATTCCAAAAACAATATTTATTTATCAATCACACCCAAATTTATTATATTAAACGCAAATATCGTCCATAAAATCATCATATAAGGGAAAATAAATACGCAAATATTTTACTTATCAGTTAGCTATTGATGTTTTCTATTAAGATATTTTTTCTGATTTTGATGTTTCAAATACTTCTTTGAATTTTGGCTCTTCATGTTGACCATTATTAACGATAATATTTTTTTTAATCCAATGCAAAAGGAATAGTTATTAATTGTCATTACATGTGAACATCAATATTAAATACTATGCATATGAGACATTTATATGGTATGTTGCATTATTTCTAATAATTGAAATACTTCTTGTTATATACTTTTTTTTATATTATTATCCAGTATCCGATTAGGGGTTCGTGGCTGCACCTCCCAACACAAATGTCTCTTATGGAATTCGAACTTGAAATGTAGAGGCATGGCCTTATATGTAACACCCCAAATTTAATTTAACAAGAGTATATTGTGATTATTTTATATATTCAATAAAATGGTGAATATTTAATGCCAAAGGAATTAAGTATTGAAAATTGAAAGGTGAATAGTGTTTTCAGTGAAATCGCCTGTAGGCAGTGAGGTTGTCATGTGGTTTTGGAAGACCAGATGATGAACAAAAATTATGAAATTTTACAGGATGAAAGTAGACATCCCAAGATTTAATTTGGTAGGTCATATGAATCTTTTGAAGCTATATGCAAAACGATATGAATTTTTGAAGTTAGTCCAAAAAATCTCGAAAGTCTCTAGAGCAGCGGTCAATGAAATGAAATCTGGTATTGATATGCTTCCAACTGGTTAAAGACCATATTTTTTCTTGAAACTAGACTCAATAAGGGTTCCATAGCCTTTAGAATCACTCCAAAATGATGTCTACAAAATTATTTATGATTTTTCAAAGTTAGGGCAGAAAATCTGCCAGAATTAGCATTATTCCAAAAATTGAAAATAAAATGTGTTAGAAATGGATTAATGGAATCAAAAGATGCCAAGCGTCAGGATCATATGAGGAGGGGATTAAATTATAATGGATTTGTATTAGCACATATCAAATTTCATTAAAATAATGCTACATGGACATAATAATTATGGTTAATGATGAAATGGTACACTACCTTGAGTGTGAAGTTGGTTTAGTTGGACTACTTTAGTGCAAGGTTGAGTGCAAGCTTGGGTGCATGATTGAGTGCATGATTGAAGAAAACTCATTTCACTATTTGAGTGCATGGTTGGTTTAGTTGGAAGAGGTAATTTGGTTAGTGGAGCATGTGAGAAAGGACGATTTTGAGCCAACCAAATGGAGAGAAAAATTAGTTCCATGCTAAGGGAAGCTAAATGGAGCCATCATGACATAAACTTGAAGGAAGAGAGGATTGTGACAAGTGTCACAATAATAACCCTTGATGAAATCAAATGGTGTAGGATGAAGGGAGAAATTTTATGAAGGCTCTTCCTTCCTCTTTCCTTCATATATTTCGGCTAGCACAAGAGAAGAGAGAGAGAGAGAGAGAGAGCTTGAAGAGTCTTGAAGTTCCAGAGAGGAGAGAAAGTTTAAGGTATGTAGTAATCTCTTGTGCCTTTTTCTTGTAATTTTGCTTAGAAAACCTTCTCGAAACCTTTTTCTTCATGGAATCCATGATCTTGAAGACACATTTTGAGCTCAAGGATAGAAAGAGAGAGAGAGAGAGAGGTGGACACCTAGAGAGAGAGAATCCAAGATCTCAAGAGGTAACTTCATAAATTTTAGATCTATCAAGTATCAAGTTGTGGTTGGTGAATGTTGTTGGATTTGGTGATTTTTGTCAAGTTTGTAAATTTGGAAAAGTCCTAACCCTAAGGGGCTATGCTGCCCAAATTCTTTAAATCATGGTTAAGATGTGTTTAAATGAGTTAATAAAGGATTAGAAGTGGAAAAGTACAAGTTTTGGAAGCTAAAACACAAAAGAGCATTTTTCCTTTTTTTGCCTAAATTTTGGCCAGAACTAGAACAGGGGGAAGGAGCTGGATTTTCATAAAATATATGGCTCCACTGGATTCAGTAGGCAAAAATAAGTGGGCTTATAGTTGGTCAATTTTTCAGAAAAGACCGGAAAAATGTAATTACGAAAATGCCCTTAAAACTGTAAATCAAGGTTGTCAAAGGTATTTTTGTAATTGAATTTGGTAATTTCGAGCCGAGAAATGGATTCCTTAGGTGAAAATACATCAAGATAGACCTAGTCAAAATTTTGGAAAAATGTGCCATCGGGCCAAGTACGACGGGGCCAGGCCGGGGTCCCAGGGGCATTTTGGTAAATTTTCACCATAGACTAATATAACCACAAAAACCACTATGAAAAAGTCTAAAATGATACTTGGATAGGTTATGACATATTTCTTGTACATTTAATATTTTAGGACTGAGTCAGAAGACGGAAGCAACACATTTTACGAGGCGTACTAAAAATGGATTGATAAGACATTGAGGTAGGAACATTATCCTTCATACATCATGCCATAGTTATATGCTTATGTGGATGCCATTGTTTGTAAATGCGCTTTATTAATCAACATGATTTGCCTAGAGAGGGGCAGTTAGTGCCAGAGGTGCACTTATACTGGGAGTTGGTGACAGTCCAACCAGGTGTAAATAGTAAGACTGGGCCCTACTCATGTACACATGATGATGTATTACGATAATGTGTTTATATTGTTCATTAATTGGTGCATACATTGGAGCATATCATATTTACTTTCCGCATTTTTTATGAACGATATCATGTTTCTACTATGATTCCTTGGAATCTTACCCTTTTTTTAAAATAAACATCTCAACGAGTGCCAGTGGGACGAAAGGAAAAGGTATAGATACGGAGAAGTGATTTGCACGTGTCTCGAGGCAAGGTCAAGGACGGTGGTTATAATTAGTCTATTCTTAAGATATTTTAGGAATCTTGTATATATTAGAATTTCCGCTATATTTCTGTATTGTGTCAACGAACAACTTTGGATTGTAAACGAATACTGTTATCAGTATAATTGTACTTTTCTGTATGTCCATGGAATTTCGTCTTTATTACTCTTCGATTATCGAGATGGAAACGAATATTGACATTATACTGATAGACCAACTCTATGTTGATATTTCTCATTATATGCTTATATATTGTGCATTCATTTGATTTTCTGTTCGGCCACATAAATTTTATAATTTTCTCATATTTATGCTTGCACAATGCACACTATACAAGTATAACGTGTTATAATAGGATCAATTTATATTCCTCATTAGTCCTTTCCAAAACATCATCTCAAAAGGGAAAATCAACAAATGAGATTATTTGCCAGAAGAAAAATTTTTCATTTCTTATAATTTTATTTTATGTTTGTCATGTCATATGAGTTTACATGATATATATACAGAAGCCATCCCGCGGTGTTTACATTATTTAATGACAAAACGTACTCCCTCCACTCCGTATGCAACAAACCCTATATTATTAGTATTATTTTGCCTTCTCAACAAACCTTATATTAAATAGAAGGGTAAAGTACACATTTGGTCCTTTATATTTGTATCAAGGTTCATTTTAGTCTCTTATGTTTAAAAAGTGTATTTTTAGTCCTTCAGTCTTAACACCGTTAGTCTTATATAACGGAAAATCCTGATTCATCAAGTCACATTATTTTAATTCTAGCTGGCTGCCACATATAAACTCATATTTTTTAATAAATTCATATTTGAACTACCCTTCAAATAATAATAGTACTAGAAAAAAAAACTCTCAATTTTTAATTATTTTTTTCATCTGCTCTCCTCATCTAAGCCCTTCGGCTACTACCAAATTCATCTTCCTCCATGAATCTTCAATGGTTACTTGGCCATGGCATCTCTGCCTCAAAACTCTGCTGTCATCATGAACTCGAACAAGAATTTTCAGCCCCAAATTTTGTACATGGAGAGCAAAATTTCAAGGGTAGAAGAAACCCGCATTTGACATTAGAGGGACATACAAGAGACAAATGCAAAGCATGGTGTACCTGAATTCTTGCCACATTCCACCTTGGAAGAAACTGTTCAAGATTTTTATACTCAAAGGTTTGGAGAACTGCTCGTGTGGTCCTCATGAAGGGAGAGAGGTTTTTTCCCACAACTCTTCTCTTCCCCTCTTAAGTTCTATTCTACGCTATATATGTTCCTAATTCAATTTTCGATGATTTTCTTAAGATTCATGGAGGAAGATGACATTGGCAGAGAAGGGTTTCCTATGGGTAAAGCCGTAAAGGGGAAGCAGATGAAACAAGAATTAATTAAAAATTGAGATTTTTTCCCCTACTGTTATCATTATTTTAATTAAATTATGATTATGAATTTATTAAAAAAATTGATGAGTCAACATTTTCCGTTATAAGAGACTAACGGTGTTAAGATTGAAGGATTAAAAATGAACTTTTGAAACATAAGGGACTAAAATGAACCTTCATGCAAATATAAAGGACCAAACGTATACTTTAGCCTAAATAGAAAGATGACCCTTATGAAAAAAAATATAAAGAAAACATTTATAAAAAAAATAAGAATCACAAAAATATTCTTAAATTGCTTATTTTATTATTTATATAAATTTACCTATGAAAGAACACAAGTTAGATAATGAAAATTAATCAATGTAAATCTAATTTGCTTAGTTACATCTTAAAATCTATACAAAAATAAATTAGCATTGAATACTTATATGTGTAAAATATTAAATGAAAAGTTTGATTTTTTAAATTTATTAATAATATTATTACATTTGATTATTGTTACAATTGAACTATTGTTATCTTTTGTTATTAATGATCATTAATATTGTTATATTTTGTTATTGTCAATTAAATCGTATTATTTTACTATGGCCGGTTTGATTCTGAGTTGACCATGATCTGACCTACTGACCCTTAAACCACTGTCTTGACCGATTCAATACCTGGTCTGATTTTTTGTACCTTGAAAGGAACTTTTTCAAATCCAAAGTGATTTGGAAATACTCTTAATCAAATAAAAAATGTATAAAAATGAAAATACTCGGTGACTTAATAAATTTTATACACTTAAATTGACATGATTATAATAATTATTACAACTTTTTGATATTACTATATAATTGGGTGTCCATGTAAGAGTGCTAAGTTATTTGCTCTATTACCAAACTGACTATTTGATTGTTTCAAATTTGAAACTGGGAGTATTTCTCACAAAGGCGTTTTGGTATTTACACGGCCTCTCATTCAAGAGCCAATACTTAAGTAGCTAAAATTTTTAAAATTGTTATAATTATCTCTTATCTAATTATTCTTTAGAGTGGCCGGGGGTTTTCTGGCCCAATGACACTAAGCCAACCTTAAATGCTCGTTTGACAACATCAAAAAGGTGTTTTTTTAAGCATTTTTCTAAAAATCGAGATAAAACTCCTCTTATATACTCACATCGAAAGTTGCAAAAGTACTTGTATAAACCTTAAATTAATAAGCACTAAGTTTTTTTTTAGGTGTGAGATTGTGAGTTCGACTCTCCATGAATAACATTGAATTAAAGACACATAATTAAATGAGGACCAATACATTTTTTATGCGGGAAATTTTTGAATGAAAGACACATAATTAAATAAGGACCAATACAATCTGAAATTACATTGAAGAGCCAAAGGACTCAACTAAGATTATGCTTTGTTTGTCAACCTCTAAAATGCAAGTTATTATTTTCCATTGAGCTATCAGTAATTATTTGCTAAATAATGTAAAATATTGCTTCTATCATAAGCTCATTAGAATGTGTAAACATACGAAAGTTGGTTTGTTAAAACAATACATGTCATTTCACTAGCTTGGTTGCAAAACGAGAGATATAAAAATGCATGAGAGAACCTATTATAACTTATATCACTAAATAGACTTGTTAAACCTTTAATTGAACTTGTCATTTCAATATGTTTTATTTATCAATTTGAAAAGGTGATGTGTTTGTACGTGTGAACATGCAATAATTTATACTTGAAGGATTTCGGGCATACCTAAAATTTATTGACTCACTGAGTATCCATATGAGATCGAAGTACCGATATGGGTTTCGATTATGTTTATACGGCAGATTCACTATTGGAAAAAAAGAGGAATAGAGAGAGGGGGGGTTTTTTGGAAGTTTTTTCATGGGATGTTTTTCTGCTAACTCCCACCAAATGATATTACCCCATATATCATGTATGAGAGTTATCATGATTTGAATTTCAAATCCTTATTTAGACCCATATTTTTTCATAATTTTATAATAGCCCTAAGTGAACTAGGCTTGGGCCCTAATCCACCCGACATATTCGAACAATGCTTAAGAAAACAACTTGTTAAAATGTTTATATATCTCTATTTGTCATTTTAGTAAGTTTTATACGAGTTAACATGTGTGATCAATTGTAAATATGAGAGGTTTGAAAAATCATGGAGAACCCTGCTATAATATTAATTAATTGACATATTAAAACTTTAATTCAACTTGACATAATGAACCCTTAAGTAGTCCACTTACTACTTTACCCCTTATCCCTATTGATGGTTTCTCAACAGTAGTCAAAGAAAAGGAATGAGGGAATTAAGGAAGATGATTAGGGTGTTTTAGAAAATACATGTCATATTAACTAACTTAACTAACTTTCTTAATCTAATCATGTTAAGTAAATATGTCTTATATTAAGGACCATATGAAGTACTTTATTTTATTTTGATATTTATAGGGTGAATATAGTTGGAGATAGTTAAAAATATAATTAATCCTCCAGTCCTAATTATAGGATAACATTTGTGAGTTGATCTTAGTCCTTAATAGAAGGCATAATTTACATATTTATCAACATTTTTCTAATTTATCCTTACTGATGATCCCTTAACAATAATCAATAAGGAGAGGAAATTGTGGGATTAAGGAAGATGTTCAGGTTGTTTTAGAAAATACATGTCATATTAATTAAATTAACCAAATTTTTTAATTTAATCAAATTATATAAATATGTCTTATATTAAGAATAAGAGGAGTAATAAAAAGGGAGACAAACTCGCATATTTTATTTTTAATTATAATAGACTCCCAAATCCGATTGGGTTTAGCCCAATGAATATAAATTGGGTCATCATAGAAGAGAGTCCGAAAACAAAGCAACGAGGTTGAATTGTGAATGGGCTTCAGCTTGGAAAATGAAGGATTTATTAGAATGGAATTTTGCACATATTAAAAAAAAATATAAAACTACCAACAAGTTGTTATTTGAGGTGGTAAATGACTACATTCTTATGAGAAAAATGACACAAGTTTGAATATTAAAAATTTTACTCGTCTTGAGAGATGAAAACCCTGTGTTTAAAATATCTAAAGGTTTTTTTTTATGTCCAAAGTGATTTGGAAATACCCTAGATCAAATAAAAAATGTATAAAAATAAAAATGCTTTGTTATTTTAAATCAAGAGAAAATCACAAATATATACTTTCAAATATAGAAATTCCAAATCAGTGATTTCAATTCCACAATCCCAAATCAGACGAGAGGTATCAAATTAGGATTTTTTTTAATGTTGTTAATTTACCATAGTGCCCTATCTAATTCTTTCCTCTTCCATTCTCTTTTCCCATCTCTTACTCTCTCCCACCACAATCACAGGATTAACTCTCTCTTTCTTGGATTGCTTGATTTCTCCTCACCTTGACTTTTAATGTAATCCTCCCCCCCTTAACCAGACAGTTAAATTTTGTCGGCTATATGAGCTGATGATTGCAAAAGTTCCCGAACAAATTAACACTGCTTCTTCTTCCAAGCTTTTGCTCACTATGAATTAAACCAGTTGTACCTCACTCTCTCTCTCTCTTCAACTTAGGAAGAAGAATACGACCCAGCTGAAGAATCAGATTACAGCTCTACGATGGTGTTTCCTCTAACAAAGATTGCGTCCTCAACTATGTCTCATTGAAGAAGACGACCTCCTTTTTCCATCCATGGCGTCCCCCCCCCCCCCCCCCCTCCCACACACACACACACAACCAAAAAAATCAGAAATTGCAAGTCCTTGTTCAAATCAATCAGTCTCAACTCCTATCTCTCCGCACGCCGTTACTGGAAGAAGAAGAAGACATAGTCGGCATCGAGTTTGCTTAAGACGGTGATGAACAGCGGCCTCTTCCCTCTCCAAGTGTTTCGGCGTCACCATTGCCCAATTGATTTTCTTGATATTTGTTTCAACCAAGCAAGCATGGACACTAAAATTGTCAATTCTGATTCTTAATTTGTCATTTCTTATACATAAGTGGCCAGTCATTGTTGTGATAAAGGAGTGGCTTCAAAAATTCTTAATTAAAGTTGTTGATATTTGTTTTACGTTAGTAGTTAATATAGATATTAAAATTGTCCATTGCGATTCTTAAATAGTTATTATTTATACATAAGTCATCAATGATTCGTTACAGGGGTATCTTAAAAAGTTCCAATGTTTTTTTGACATTTTAACACTCAAGTAGTTCATATAGATACTTAAATTGTCAATTCCGATTCTCAAGCAGACAATAATAAAACAAAAGTAGTCAATGGCAAAATTAAAGTAGGAAATATAGTTAGCTATCAATATTTAACAATTCAAAATAAAAAAATTGCTTAAGTACCCTTGACAAAAGATATTCTCATTAACAACATAGCATTAGCGATCAACAACTTCAGTTTAGCCATTCACAAACAACTAGAATTGCCATCGCAGTAACTACTTTCCCTATATCACTTACATCGGTGTACATATTTCATTCATTATACATTATATAAAATCCTTTTCTTAAAATAATAATTAACTAAGGGTTTGACCAAACTATTCATGAAAACACTATCATGCACGTAGTTAGGCTTTGGACTTCACAAGGCCCAAATAAATATTCACCACCAAAGCCAAACTTTTTAACTGAATAATACTTCATTGCATAACAAAATATCCAAGTCAATCATGAGGTAGATCCACAAGCTTAAAACACAATCATAAGCCATCTAGACCACCCAAAACCACCAAAAGTAATCCAGTCACAAAGAAATCAAAATTATATAGTTAATATATCAAATCTTCAAAATAAATCAAAGTATGCAAGATGAACCCTAACGTGATAATATAAAATAAACCAAAACATACCAAAACGATGGAAGTACTACTATTAGTGGAAGTAGCTTAAGTTTCCGGAGTCTTCCCTGGTAGACCTACATGATAACTATCACCTGGAAAAATGTTAAATCAATGGGGTGAGACAAAAGCCTCAGCAACCAACAATTTATCTCATCGAGCATACTAGTAAGTGCTCGTAAGATGTCAAATGTGACAGTTATAAAATCATATCATTATGAAAAATATCACATGGCTACATATATATTTACATATATATATATATATATATGAAAAATATCACATGGCTACATATATATTTACATATATATATATATATATATCAATTCACAATATCATAATCTCATTCTCATATTTATCACCTGAGTGCATAAAAATCAATACACAATACTTTATTCTTTATCCTCCCTTATTTTCTCCCCGTCGTATTTCCTCTCACTAAACCCATGGACTAGTACTTGTTTATGTGATTGGTAGTTCAACTTAATAAGTTCGCAAACCAAGTGATATGGATAGGCCAAAATCTACAAAGCACAAGACCGAACCATAGGTTCCCCCTCTAATACATTAGTGGGGTGTTAAGAGCCTACTAAATACAAATGGGTCAAAGGACTAATTAGTGTACACCTGGAATGTAATACCCCAAATTTCAGGATTGAAGGCTAGTGAATAAACATGAAATAAGTGGATTGTCAAACTCCAATTTAGCAGGAGCCCCAAATTTATTCCCTAATATTTCTTATATCTTTGGGGTATTAAAGAAAGTGAAATGGTGAATTTTGGAGAATGTGAGTATGCTTCTATTGAAATTTCCTGCGAGGCATTGATATTGTCTTAGGATTTTGTATGACCAAATGATGTCCAAAAATTATGAAATTTTACAAGGTCAAAGTAGACATCCAGGGTTTTAATTTGATAGGTATTATAAGCCATTTTGACTAGTGGATTGAGAGTTATGAATTTTTGAAATTAGCCCAAAAAATCTGGAAAGTCTCTAGAGCAGCGGTCAAAGAAATGAAATCTGGGAATGATATGCTTTCATTAATTTCATATTTTTCCTTGAAACTATACTCAATAAGGGTTCCATAGCCTTTGGAATCACTCTGAAATGATGTCTACAAAATTAGTTATGATTTTTAAAAGTTAAGGCAGAAAATCTGCCAGAATTGGCATTATTCCCAAAATTGAAAATAAAATGTATTAACAATTGTGTAAATTGTGGAATTAAAGATGTCAAGTGTCATTATCATATGAAGAGGGGAGTAGATTATGATTTATGAAGATAAGCACATGTCCTATTGCATTAAAATAATGCTACATAAACATAGCAATCATGATTGATGATGGTAAGGATTATCTTGAGTGTAAGGGTGGAATTTGCTTGAGTGAAAGGTTGGACTAACTTGAGTCCATAGTTGAGTGCAAGTTTGGATTAGTTGGAGGAAAGTAACTTGGTTAGTGAGCATGAGAGGGGGGCGGTTTTTTATGCTAACTAGAGGAGGAAGGAGTTAGCCCAATTTCAATTGGAGTTTATGATACTAATTATAAGAAGATAAGATCAAGTACAAGCTTTGTCATAACTCCAATTTAAAAATAAAACAAAAAGGAAAAGGTGATGAGATGTTTTAAATGGGCATCATCATATATTTTGCTCTTCTCCTTCTCATATTTACGTTGGACCTTAAGGAAAGGAGAATGAGAAAGTGTCATAAGAGGATAAGGCCAAGTACATAAATAATGTCATAAATCCAATATGCCACCATTTATTAATTAAGAGGAAATGATGAGATATTTTTATGAAGCCATGCTTCATCATTTCCCTTCCACTTTCACGTCATTCTCCACCAAATAAAGAGAGAGAAATGGGATATTTAATTAAAAGTCTTCATCATCTCTTTCCCCATTTCATTTTCACGCATGACTTAAAAGAAATAGAGAGAAAGAGAGCTTCAAGAACCTAGAGAGCAAGAGAGAAGCAAAAGGGATCAAGAGCAAAAATTAAGGTAAGTTGAGTAGGAAATTCAAGAGTTTTTGCTTCCAATTTCATGGTAAACCCTCCCTAACCTCTATGCCTTTTTGAAATACATGTTTAGCAAGCTCAAAGTCAAGAGGAAGAGAGATGAAGTGGGATGGTTCTAGAGAGAGAAAGTTAAGAGAAATCAAGGTAAGCTTGAGAATTTGTCATCTCTTGATGAATATAACTTGTTGTTGGTGTTTGGTTAGATTGTTTGGCTTGTTTTCATGATTTTCTAATTTTGGGAATGACAAACCCTAAGGGGAGATGGTGTCCAAATTTAGTCTAATCATGTTTAGAATGTGATTAAGTAGTTAAACAAGTGATTAAAGGTGATAAGAAGGTGTTTTATGGATTGAAATCATAAAACTTCATTTTCTACAATTTTTATAGAATTTCGTTCAGATCTGTTTTGGGCTGTGTTTGGACTGAATTTTGGTATTTTTGATGATTCCATTGTGTTTAGAATGAAAAATTGTGTAGGGTTCATGTTGGGTGCCAAGTGAGAAAAGCCCTAAAAGGTGAAATGATAAAAATAGCCTTAAAACCTTCTCATAGGGGCTGCTAGGGGTAAATTCATAATTGGGGCTGGAATTTGAGAAAACCAAGGTCAAAAATGGATTTCTTAAGCGAAAATACATTAGGATAACCGTAGTCAAAATTTCGGAAAATGTACGGTCGGATCGGGTACGGCTGGGCCAGGTCGGGTTCTTAGGGGCATTTTGGTCATTTTTCAATATAGACTCATATAACCCCTAGAAACACTATGGAAGTGTCTAAACTATATATTTGACATTTTAGGACATAGTAGAGAGCCCGAGGGATTGACACGCAAATCGTTGCACGTTATTCAAGGATTAGGGAATGGCGATTAAGGTAGGGAACTTACCTCTCCTGCATGTATTGATGCATGTTATTGCTTTGCTTGATTATGTGAAACATATGTGAATAATTGAAGCTCTATTTCTGTTTACGCTATGGTCATACGTATGTTGTTTGAAACATTGAACACGCAGATATGTCATTATGTGAATATGAGTTATGTAATACAAGCATGTCATGTATTAAGCACTTATCTTACATGCATATTGGTATTGTTTTTCTACTAAGATTCTCTCGAATCTCACCCTTCCCTACCAACAATTTAGACAGGTGAAGATAGAAGTTATGCTAAGAGCAGCGAAGATAACCGTATGAGGGGAATGCAGTGGTGAAACAAAGAATGGAAGACGTCTCCATTTTCCCTTGGATGGGTTTCGACACCCACGTAGCACTACGAGGCTATATTAATTGTAATTATCAAGTATGAATCCCTATGGGGAATTTTCGTAATCGTGCACGTAATATCAGTATATTTATGCTATTCATGTGTTGCCCACTGAACTACGTATTATTTTCCGTAAATACTCTGAAATAGGTGAAAATAAGATAAGGGTGTGACATTTGAAGCCCATCATCTTATTCCTCTTTTTGTACAAGAATTCATCCCCTTATTTCCTTTATGAATAACTCTCATCAAATCCACATCCACCATCTCCTCTCATATCAATACTTGAGATATAATCACAATGGGTTATCACATGCCATTATCAATTCACAAGTTATCAAGAGAATCTTTCCAATCTCATATATTAACACCAATGCATATAATATCATATCACTGGTCATTTCTCAATGAAAATAAGTCTCACAAAACAATTTTATTAACAATATAATTTCATAGTCCATATCACATACCAATAGCAAATTTATAGTTTTATGTAGTTAAAAATCACTCACAAATGTCATACAAGCATGCACAACAAGAGGAAAGTGGTTACCTCTTGCCAAAGTAAAGTATTGTCATAATGCTCCTAATCCAAGAGCTCAAACACAAGCCATAATCAATCTGCAACAATCAATTTATTACACATCAATAAGTCTTTGAGTTATTAGAACAATTAACTTAATTATGTAAATTTTAAGTTTTGAATTAACTACTCAAAAATTCCAATTTCACACTAAAATCCCTTATATTTATTTTAACATTCATTCTAATATTTTTTGTAACTCAAACAACTCATTTAAGTCATTGATTATCTTCTATTTCATTCCATTACATAAAATCCTCAATTTAAAGTTTAGTCCATAAAGTTGCTAAATTATAAATCTTCACTTTAATAAAAAATCCAAACAGATTAAAACTTTAAGAATACCTCCAATAATCTAAATAAATCATTTAACCCAAATTTGAATGGTTAAAATTGTCCAATAATATAGAATTATTTAGAGATTGGTTATATAGAAAATTCATTCTAAAATCTTATATCAACTAAATAATGAAAGTAAATTGATTAATCTAAATTGGTTATTTAGAGATTGGTTATTTAGAATACCTCCAATAATCTAAATAAATCATTTAACCCAAATTTGAACGGTTAAAATTGTCCAATAATATAGAATTATTTAGAGATTGGTTATATAGAAAATTCATTCTAAAATCTTATATCAACTAAATAATGAAAGTAAATTGATTAAATTTAACTATTAATTATCCTCTACATTCCTATAGGGTGTGTTTGAGAAAGTGGCTGGGGGCCACAAACACGCGGTTATAGTGTGAAAAGCACAGTGACGGTAAATGACCCTGTTTGGGTTAATGTTTGTGCCACTAGGCTTTTAGCCCAAAAGTACGTTTGGAGAAAAAGCAATAATTCCAGCTTTTCACGGTGCTTGAAGGCAGCATGGTAGGAATCCGTTATTATAGAGTAGGTTTGCTTTCTTCTTTGCATTACACTCAAATTTAATGGTGACTATTTCATTCGAAGTGTAACACCTTATTCTCGTAATCGATCGGATGAGCTTATACACAATAAGTCCAAACCACTTTCATAAAAAAAATTTAAATTCTCAACGTCAAGACAAGATTCAAACCTATAGTTGAGTGGGTGTTTTAGAATATTTCAAAACCTTGCAGAAGCGGTTTATAGCGGTTCGCAAATTCATTGTTACTCATCGATTCTCATCTCTATTCAATTCAATCAGAGTGATTCGCTGCTCATTTCTTTGCTCATTCTTAACTCATTCATTTATCCTTGATTACAAACATTCATCATTCATGGCATGTTTATACAACAATGAAAACATGCAATAATTTATACATAACAAACTATCACGTATAATTCTTCAATTCGCCATCGCCCTTTTTCTTGCATATCTTCATGTACTCCTTTGTCATGTTCACATACCTATGTGGTTGGGTAGGAGGAGTAAGATTCAAGAGAATCCCAATAGTGAACAGTACTAAAAAATGCATACAAAAAATGCTTTGTGCATGATATGTTGCTTACCTAAACCCATGCCAACATAATGACATATGCATTCTCAATACTTTACAATATGCTCATGGCCATAGGATAAGTACAAACAGAGCTTCACTCATTCACATATACTTCATACAATTCATCAAAGTAATTAACACATCAAAGCACAAGCACACATAACAAGTTATGCAAGTTAGGAAAGTGCCCTGCCTTATGGCTATAAGTCCTTCTTTGGTTCCTTTTTTTTCCAACCATTGTAGCTTCTTGGAAATTCTTCCATTCCTCTTCTTTGACCTCTCATGGCCCTAGATATCCAATCACATAATTAGAGCCATGATAGCAAGACATTAGGAAGGCTTAACATATCATATTAGTTATCTTTTGAGCCACTTAGGTAGCCATTGGAAGTCCAAACAAGTGCCTATAGGGTTAGGAAAGGTTAGACCAACCAATATTATTCAGAGAATGTGAAATGCTAAAATAAAGGCTTGGATGCAGTCAAGAAATCCTTTGGTCACGGCCAAGAGCGGTCAGAAACTTTTAGGCCACGACCAAGAAATCCTCTGTCCGCGGCCAAGAAATCCCCTATTCTTGGTTTAACTTCCAAAAATCATAACTAAATCTACAAAAATTGAAATAGGGTGGTTCAAAGTTCTGTGGAAAGCTCTTTACGTCCTCTATACAGGAAAAATATGAATCACTACCATCTACAAACACAAAAATACAGAATTCTATAAAGTCTCATACTGTTTTAGAATCAAGTCCAGAAACAAGGCATAACTTCAAAAATCCATAACTTTCAATCCATTAGTCCAAATTGCTTATAATACCTATCAAATTAAAGCCCATGATGTCTACTTTAATCTTGAAAAATTTCATAACATTTGGATCAGGTTTGTCCAATCAAAACTTCACCTCAAACAAACTGCCTCCCAGAAACTTCATTTCAATAATTAACAGTTTTGCAAATTTAACTTCAAGACTTATAATCTAACATCATTAAACCTTCTTTAACCCATTTCTCATGATTACAAGACCATTAAACTTCATTTTTATGGTGTTTGAAAATCAGGGCAATCACACAGCTCCATGAACAATTACTCAAACATCACAATATTCGGCTCAAATCGAAGCTTACGCTTACCTGAGCACGATTCTGCAACCGGTTCTTGATTTTGGCAGCACCTCCCCAAGGTTGGTGGCTCCAAACACCTCTGATCAAGAATCCAAAATCATAGAAAGAAAGCTCTCGTCAAGTAGAGCAACGTTAGAGAAGACTCCAGAAGCTAGAAATGTTGAATCAGGGGTGAAACCGGCTCTAGAACTCGGAAATTTTCACTATTCCTTCTTTCTCTCTTCTTTCTATTTTCTCATGTTTTCTCATTTTCCCCTCTCTTTTAGGGCTGCTGGATGAAATATGAGAGGAGGGACGGAGGTTTGGGTGTTTATCTTTACCTAACACAAATTTTTAACCCAAATTGTGCCACTTGTCAAAAGCTCATAGTTCCTTCAAAAGTAAGTAATTAACTAGTTATTATAATTGGTTTGGCTAACTATTTTAGTCTCTCTACTTCAGCCACATTTATCACAATTAAAGAAAAAATAAATGGTTGCTTGCTTTATTGGTCAAATGATCATTTTGCCCTTACATTTATTTCCATTTTCGCACTAGCTAGAAAACTGGGCAGAATTTTCGTCAAACTTTGAAAATTCATATATTTATTTATAGAGATTCAATTGGTGTGATTCCAAAGGCTATGTGACCCTTATTAAGTCTATTTTCAAGGAAAAATATAGCATTTAGCCAACTGAAAGCTCACAATTCTAGAAATTATTGTTCTTAGCACCGCCACTGAAAATCGCCAGTATCACTGGGCTAAATTCAGAAATACATAACTCTTTGCGTACAACTTCAAATGATATATATGGCCTATCAAATTAAAGCTTGATAAATCTACTTTCATACTAGAAAATATTAAAGGCATTAAACATCATTTGCCTATTCAAAAATGTCGCAGAACAAGACTGCTACACAGGGAAACTCACTGGCAACAAATTCAAATGTTTACCATTTATGTTCTAAACATACTCATATTGTATGTAACCATCAATTGCCTTATTTTATCATTTTATTTCCTTAAATGCCATAAAGATATACGAAATATTAGAAAATATCATTATACCCTCTTGGGACACTTACTTAATCGAGGCTCAGTAATCTACTGAATTCAAGCTTATTTTCAAGCCTCTAATCTCAAAATTTGAGATATTACATGAAAAAGCTGAGATTGCTTTTCCCTAACCGTTGAATTCCAATTGGCCAGTTTGTCGCAGGTTGAGAAAGATAAATCTCTCTTGACGGAACAAGATTTGGAGCATTTATGTAAGCTGATTGAGGAAAAAGATGGAGGCCCTTCTTGGATTCAGATGATGGATCGTTCTACCCCACGCATGAGCTATAAAGCTTGGCGGAGAGATCCAAAGGTAGCTCTTCGATTGTTCTGGTTTGAATTTGAATGGTTTTAACCAGTCCAGTTGCATAGGATATTTGTGAGTTGAACTCATGGATTGGTTGAATTTGCCTGTTAGAATGGACCGCCCAGCAGTACTGTATTTGAAGATGCAACTCCTGATTTGGTTAGAGATTTCTTTTGGGATGATTACTTCCAAATGAAATGGGATGACATGCTTATACATGCCACAACATTATAAGAATGCAACGTTAAGGGAACAATGGTAGTTCACTGGGTGCGCAAGGTCGGCAGACTGCTTCCTTGTATCTTTGATGGTTTGAGTTGCCTCTTGTGCATATGGTTGATATCTTGCTGTTTTGTACTTTTTTTTCCAATAATAATTTAACTTTGTTTATTTTCTCAAATTTTAATTTTAATTTTTTACTTTAATTATCACAATATATACAAATAATAATATATATAGTATTCAATAAGATTCCATCTTTTTTCATCTAAACTAGTTTTTCCAATAATAATCCAAATATGTTTAAGGTTTGAAAAAAAAAACAATTTCTACTACCGTCAATCCAAATACAATCACATTTATAATCGAACTTTTATCTTATCTTAAGTTTACAAAAGTTAGATTGAAAAAAAAAAAAAATCACTTCTATCACTATTAATCCAAACGGGCTCATAGTCATATATTGACAAAACTCAAAACTTACATAAAACCCTATCCCCAAAATATTCTCTAACCAACAGAAAATTATTATGATAAAAAAATAAAATTATTTATAACAGTTTTCATAAAAAACATTTTATAATTAAAAGTAATTTTAAGTACTTTATTGATCCTCAAAATTTACTCTAGAATAAGAATTGCCACCGCCGCTGCCGTGTTTGCGCTGGAGAAGCTGGAACAATGATACTCTCTTTTACAATTGAAATGACAAAAGAAAGGGAGGGGTAATAAATCAATGTGCCTGTGATGGATAGCGCCGTGGGCCCTTGGCCCTTTTATATTTTATAAAATTTGAATTCCCCCATATTTTTTTTCTTTTCTATATATATATATATATATATTCATATTTGAAATAAACCCTTTTTTATTTTAATAATTATATGATAACTCCATTTATCATAATTAATTCTTTCGTAATTATAATCAAATCCTAAAATAAAATTTAGAATGTTACACATTACCTATAACTCTTCTCCCAAAAAGTTGCAAAGGGTTCAAAACAAGTAAAAAAATCATCCTCATCCATTTACAGTAAATTTCAAGCTCTCATCGGTGCAACAATTCTCTTGGAACTTGATGATTTCCCTGAATTTGACTAACTTTTCTGGCCTATTTGTTTAGCTGAAATCTTTAAGCTTTTTTTGGGCTTCAACATACTTAGTGTGTGTTCTTATACCCTCAAAATCATGGTTTCAGGAGCACTTTTCTGTAAATTGAGGCAAAACTTCTCTCACAAATTTACCTCATAAACTGTAAAAGTTATTCTCCAAAAGCTAATCAGAACACACACTTACATTGATCTCACCAAGATGAGCGTCCATCTTCTTGGTCTCTATCTCACAAGAGAGTAAATGAAATTCTTCTCCTTCAAGCATCTCTTTCAAGTTACACTAAAAAAAAACATGTTATTACCGACGGAATTATCAACGGAATTATTTCTGTCAGTAATTTTTGACGGATTTTCCGTCTGAAAAATTACTGACTGATTTTTTACAAAAAAATTTCGTTTGTAAATTCCGTCAGAAAATAAATTTTTCAACGGAAAAAAGTTCTGTCTCTAATTACCGACGGATTAAAGACGAAAAAATTTTTATTGGTAAATACTGACGGATTACCCATGGAATCTTTTCTGTCGATAATTACCAACACCTTACCCACGGAATTCTGTGGGTAATGCGTAGCTAATTTCTGACAAATTAAAGACGAAAAAAATTCCATCGGTAAATACTGACAGATTACCCACGGAATTTTTTCAATCAGTAATTAGCAACAATTTACCCATGGAATTCCGTGGGTAATTTTGACGAGAAATTACAGACGGAATTCCGTGGGTAATCCGTAGCTAATAATTTTTTTATTATCTTTTAATAATTTATATAAAATAATAAAAATAAAAATAATCTATAACAAATAAAAATTTAAATATCATAACATTAATATTTAAAATAATATTAAATATATATAATATTAATAATAAAAATTTTAAATGAAATAAGAAATTAAAAATTTTAAACTTTATATCATGAAAACAAAATATATAATTATATATAAATATATATTTATATTAATATTAAATATTTAAATGAAATAAGAAATAAAAAAATTTTAAATTTATATTATAAAAAATGAAATATATAATTATATATTATATTAATATTAATATTAAATATTTAAACGAAATAAGAAATTTAAAAATTTTATAATATAAAAAATGAAATATATAATTATATCTAAATATATATATTTAATATTACATATATTTATCTTAATATTATATTTATTTTTTAATTATTACATTATATATATTATTACGTGAATAAATAATGTAAGGTTAAAGCAGTTCAATTGGCAAAGGTATCAGTACGCATACCAGAGGTACAAGGTTCGAATCCCACCTTTGTTACAAAACACAACAATTATCTTATAGAGACACATGGAGCAAGGTTAGAGGGACATATGGCCTCTTTTAAGGTTACCACATGGATTTTTTTAAAAAAATATATTAAATTACCGATGGATTACCCACGGAAAAAATTCTGTCGGTAATTCAATTTGCCACGTATTTTTTAGAAACGGAATTTATTCTGTCGGTAATTTCATTTCCATTCCGAATCCGTCGATAATTTGATTTCAGTGATAGAATTCCGTAGGTAATACGCTGTTTTTTTATAGTGTTACAAATATCACAAAGAAGGTGCTAAACCTTTAAGGCAAGAATTATATTCAACACTATGGCAACATAGGCAAAAAATTATATTCAAACTTGTAAAGTCTTATAACCATGAAGTTTATAAATTGACATGTTTCAGGTAAGACTTATTAAATGAATAAATTATAAAATTGTAAACAAATATAAGCTTTACACAAAATGAGCATCAATCATGTACTTGCCTCTATACTAGAAAAGCCAATTAGCAAAGGAGCTAACAAATACAATAAATGATACTTTATATTGGCAACAAAATCCAATTATTTTACTTGGAATATGATAATTATAGATATGTTCAAACCACATTTCAGGCTTCAGTTTAAGTCTTGAACGATGATTCGAGAGATGTAACGAGAACAAATGCAAGACTTAAGCTATTCCAAAATACATGCATTCAGCATACAAACGCAAAGCCGTTAGACCATAAAAAGAAAACTCCTTGTAAGTAAAAAAGATTATATTCATACATATTCTGATATCATTTCAATAAAGTTCTATGTCCAACCCATTATCAACCTACGCAAAAGAGAAGTTCCCTTTGAAATAGAAAATTACAGTGTTTAAATTACAATTCTCTCTCACACCAAGTACTCCATAGTACCCAAAAAGAATGACTGAATGAGCCCATGTTCACTAACAGATACTAGAAACAATCAAACTGTGCCACCAAATCTCTAAGGGTTAAGAAAGATAATTTTAAAAACAAATGAAGTTTTCCTAGCAAGCCTGAACACCCTTCAATTTCCAACCCATTATTGGCAGCAGAACTTGTTGGGGGAAAGGATTTGAAATTAATGAATTTTTTTTCCAGAAACCAATTAATTTTGTCACGTTTTGTCCACACGAAAGAGGAAGACAGAGATAGCTCCTGTGAGAAGAACCAAGTCAACGATTTGAATTGCAAAAGGCTCGTCGATAGTGGTAAAATAATACTCCTCCGGATCTAATTATAAGATAAAGTTAACTTTTTTTAGAGAAATTAAGGAAGTTAATTAAATTACTTTAAAGTATTTTTATTTTTATTTTTTTCCTTCAAACTAATTAGCTTAACTAATAAATTAATATATAATCTAATAATACATAACATATGATATGATTAAGTAATTTATTTAACTTCCTTAATCTTTCCAAAAAAAGTCAACTTTGTCTTATATTTAGAACCGGAGGTAGTAACATTTAGAAATTCCATATCCATACCTTTAGACAAATTTAGGATTATGTAAGTTGGGATCACCAATTTGTCTTTTTAACATTTGCAAGGTTTTTTTTTTTTTTTTGGATTTTCCCTTAAATTAAGGATAAACAAAATTTAGGAACTTAAATTGACATGATTATAATAATTATTACTACTTTTTGATATAACTATCTGAATGGGTGCCCATATAAGAGTGCTAAGTTATTTGCTTTATTGCCAAAGCAAACTATCTGATTGGTTCATATTCAAACATTTTCAAGTCTAATTTAGAGTATTTCTCTCAAAGACATTTTTGGTATTTACATGAATTTGAATTTAAGACTTCATGCTTGAGCAGCCAAAATTTTTACAATTGTTATAAGTATCTCTCATCTAATTGTTCTTTAGGGTGGTCGGGTTTTCTGGCCCAATGACACTAAACACTTCCCTTAAGTGCTCGTTTAACAACATCAAAGAAAGTGTTTTTTTAAGTATTTTTTCACAAATTAAAATAAAATCTCTATCACATACTTATCTTGAAAATCGTAAAAGTACTTCTATAAAAAAAATTAAAATAAATAGGCACTAAATCTTTTTTTTAGGTGTGAGATTGCGAATTCAACTCTCCATAAATATATTGAGTGCAGGAGTTTCTTCCGTGGGTAAAGAATAACAAAGAAAAAACAATTATTCTTTATGGGGAAAATCATTGAATGAAAGACTCATAATTAAACGAGGACCAATAAAGTTTGAAATTACATTGAAGAGCCAAAGGACTCAACTAAGATTATGTTTTGTTAGTCAACCTCTAAAATGCAAATTATTATTTTCCATTGAGCTATCAATAATTATTTGCTAAATAAAGCAAAATACTGTTTCTATCATAAACTTATCAGAATGTCTAAACATACGAAAGTTGGTTTGTTAAAACAATACATGTCATTTCACTAACTTGGTTCCAAAACGAGAGGTATAAAAATGCATGAGAACCAGTTATAATTTATAACACGGTGTGTTTGGGATAGCAATAGGAAAAATGATTTATATAATTCAGGCTTATTAAAAATGACTTATTAAATAAGTCAGTTTTTGTAATATAGATTTATATTTGGATGAGCAGTTGAATAAGCGATTTTTCATAAGTCAAAACGTGTTTGGATTAGCGATTGTATAAATGCATTTTTAAAAGTAAAAGCTTGAAGGGCATTTGTATATTCTTCAAATTTTAGATAGATCATATATGCGATATCCAACAGTAACATATCATCTGGCCCAAGAAGATATCTGAAAATACAAATTTGTAACTCCAGAGATGAAGTCCAAACTAAAAAGAAATTTCAAAAATTATAACAACATAGACACATTGTGATTCACTCTATTATGCCACTAGAGCAAATAACTCCCAATCTAGAATTTCAATGGCCACAATTGTGGTACAAGGTGCAAATGTAGGTTACGTTGAGCTAAAAAAAGCAAATAACTTGGCAAATTACATAATTTCACTTAAAAATATTACATAATTAATTGGGATCATAAATTCCGTATAAGTTGATCTATAATCATGTCACGAATGCGATTCATTATGATTGAAGATGTCACAGCAACATTGGACGAGGAAGCCGCATCATCTACAGTATTATTATCTTCATGAGCTACATTGGCAGTTTCTGTTGCGCCGAAATTAACATCACTCTGAGAATTTTTCCTAATAAAGTCATGAATGGTCATAGTTGCTACAACTAAGCAGACTTGCGTTTGGTAGCTATATTTACGCAATTTTTTGCAATAATTTGAATCTATTCTTCCAAACTCCAAAAGTCCTTTCAATAGTTGACCTCAAATTGGAATGATAGTAATTGAAGGTCTCTTTAGCATTTGCCAAACCAGTTCGACGCTAAAATTCTGGCAGGTGATAACGCTCACATCTGTAGGGATCAAGATACCCAACTGGTGTCGGGTAGCTAGCGTCGACCAAGTAATATTTGCCTAATAAATGTCACAAATCATTTTGAAGGTGTGAAATTAAGCAAATTGTGCACTGAAAGTAATTAAACTAAATGGGACGAAAATATACTTGCAGGTGGATAAGGAAAATTCTGAGCTAGATTTGAGACAACAGCTTCAAACACACAAGCGTCATGTGCAAAACCTTCCCAATCCGCCAACACGAAAGTAAAACACATATCCCAATTACATACAGCCATTATATTCTATGTTGTATATTCTTTTCTCCCAATATATCTTTCTCGGTTGGGACCAGTGATCACACACTTGATGTGAGTTTCATCTATTGCTCCAATGGCATCCTTAAAGTAGGGATAATAGCGAGGATCGTCAAGTATTTTTGGGTGGCATCCTTTGAATTCAGGATCAGAGGGTTTGATATATTTTCAAGCTAGGCTAATACAAGCCTGTAGTACTATATGCAATAGCAGACTGACAGTTTCCCCTGAATGCTGAAACAACTCTTGGACCATCTATGCATCAAAATTTGTGAAGCTTCTTTTGTTCATCGAAGATGACATTCAATTAATTAATAAGCACTAGGGATAAACAATCTACTGAACACACTTTTTTTGCTTTCAATCTACTTCATACCAACTCAAGTAACATTCATAACACCTCAAATGAAGATGAAAAATGAAGAAATAGAGACCACACTAGCAAAAGCCTCAACTGAATAATGATAGTAGCAGCTGACAATCAATAACATGAAACCAGAAATTGTGCTTAGGATCAACTTAATCTTACCACAGATGAAGATGAAGGCCTGTTTAGGTTGAAGATAGTTCGGCAATATGGATTAAGGCTTCTTCTGAAATAATGACAAGGCCAAACAAATTCAGAATAATACAAAAGAAATGTCAAAGTTGTGGAGGAGTGGGGGCCAGATACTATTGTTATTAGTATTAGTTGCTGGCCAAAAGGGAAACAAAACTATTATTTTTGCTTAGCATTAGTTGTTGGCCAAAACACTGTGGGTTTAAAGTGATCAAAAAAGATTAATGGATTCTCATTCCTCACAACATATAACCCCACAATACAGCTACTCTGTTACTGAAATTACTACTTTGTGGCCCCTCTTTAATATCTTTATTTTATTCTTCTCGATCACAACATATAACCCCACAAACTTCATATTTAAATCAATAAATAAGTACAAGGTAAAACCCAAATCACAAACCTTGTGTTCTTTAAAAATGATGAGTTTTCTAATTCTCCTTTCACACATATTGAATAATACCCCACATCACAAAATTCTTTACTATGCATTAATGTATACCCAGAAGAACTCGGCTAATTAACAACCTATAATACTAGCTAGTGAGACCGCAAATAAACTAAAATGATAAAACAAAAAGTAAAACGAAGGCAAGTCAACTAAATATCTCAGATGTGCCTTCTCATCTCTTCTGGATTCAGAGAGTGCAGTATGAGATGATGATCATGGAGGAGGGTCATAGTCTGGAAGATCAGGCCACTGGTGATTTCGAATCAAAGAAAATGACCCACTAGTAGTATCATTACAGTGTAGTATGGTGCGAATGGGTACAGGAAGACGATGAAACAGAGAGAGAAAGGGACAAAAACAAAACCAGTTAATCCCCCAAGAGCCCTAACAAAACTATCACAGACATGACAAACTACAGAAATACAGGCCACACGCAAACAAAACCAATCGGATCATCTATGGAATAAAATACATTTCAAGTTGATATTACCTCCAAGTCTTAGATGAAGATTACGGCCCTGTTGCGGTTGAAGCTCTGCTCATACAATAAGCTAGATCCCAGATGAAGAAGAAGGGCCTGTTGAGGTTGAGGCACAGCTCATGGTTGAAGCTCGATCGTAGATGAAGAAGAAGGGCCTGTAGAGCTTGAAACACAGATCAGAGACGGCAGAGCACGCGTCGGTTGAAGCACAGATCCGAGATGGCTCAGCACGCATGAAGATGGAGACGCAATTCAGATTCAACGAGTGGCCATCGAGACTACAATGCAGTCGACGACACGGACGTAGCTGGGAATCGGATCTGTCACAGACGGAAGACAGAGCGAGGAGTGGGAAGACTATGGAGACACCTAGAGAGGGAAGACGGATGACACAGGTTTACCGGCCAACCGACCCTAGCCGCCAACGAGAGGGACACGAAGACCAGCGACAGGCACTAGGCAACTGAAGCAGAGCATGTGCAAAGATTCCCTTTGCAGCAGAAGACGACCAGCTTTGCAGGGAAAAGAGGGAGGGAAAAATTAAAAACAGTTGGTGAGAAATTAAAGGCAACGGTAATAAAACGTGAAACGAGTTTGTAATAAGTTGGGTCGAGTAGCTTTTTCAATATGGGATTATTTTTACCTGAAACCCAATTTGAAAAAGCCCACCCAACACTACCTTTTTAAAACACGTTTTCTTTCAAGCTTATCTCTACAAAACAGGCTTATTTGGCTACAATAAATCCAACCAAACACATATTAAATAGACTTGTTAAACCTGTAATTGAACTTGTCATTTCAATATGTTTTATAATTAAACCTGTGATGTGTCTGTACGTGTGTACATGCAATAATTTGTACTTTAGAAAGCGACTTGTTCAAATATTTATATATCTCTATCAGACTCTATTTGTCATTTTAGTAGGTTTTATAAATGTTAACATGTGTGATCAATTGTAAATATGAGGTGTTTGAAAAATCATGGAGAAAATATTAATCAATTGACTTACCAAAAATTTAATTCAACTTCACATAATGTGCTTACGCATAAGTAGTATACTTACTGCTTATACATGATATATAAAGGGAGAATCACTCCTAAGCCCCAAACAAAGAACATATTATCATAAAGATCTTTCGAGGTTGTAAAATACACTCAACAGGTTGTTAATACACGTAGAAAAGTTGTAAATAGGGACCTTTTAGATAATATGTTTTTTACTTGAGACCTAGGAGTGATTCTCTCATATATAAAAGTATTGCAAGTGGAACATAGTGATGGAATTGAAATTTTGAAATAGCCAAAGAAGGTTGTCATTTTCTCTCGAGTTCCTTTTAATTAACATCATTGTTTAGTGTTTGTGCAGTGGCCGACAACGCTTTTGGATTGTATATCATTTTAACTCAAGTTTTTTTCCGCACAAATCTTAATATAAATTTATTCATTAAGCAAATATGTTTCCTAAATTAATAGCAATACTAAGATTATTTATAGATTTCTAGATCAAAATAACTAAAATTAAAAGAAAAAACAATTTATATATAATCTAACATTAAACCCTAATTTATTCTGATAACCCAGATATCCTATTTAATTTAAATAATATAATTATTTAATTAACTATCTAAAGAAAGATAATAAAGGATGATGAAAACTACACAATCAAACCAACTTTTGAAACCCAATATTGAAATTTAAGGCCTTTTATTAGTTGGATCATGCAATGCAAGTATGGTAATGATAATCAGGATTTTATAACCAAAGTGTATGTCTGGTACTTTGGTTTGGCTTTTTTATAAAGTCATCAAAATCATGCTTATGCTTGGTAGGATCTCATAACATATAGTCAACTAATATCTAAATTTTGATTGATAGAGATGTTCACATTTAATATTTAATAGTGAAAAAAAAAATACATTCATAAGAAAACCCCTGTGGTCCATGATTATCATCCTCAAATTTACAACATTACCCTTCTCTTTCAATGGTGTGAAAAACCCGAGTAGAGGTTGAGTCAACTCAGAACCTAGCAACCTGGTCACTCACATGGCTCGCTAGTTTGAACAAGAACCTAACTCAAGAAAGAAAAAAATGATATGGTGTGACTCGGAATTAACTCAGGCAGCTTGCTGAGTCATCTGCTTTAATAACTGATCCGATTTCAATACCTCCCCTGACTGACCACCCAACCTTATGGAACTTCTTCTCCAACGCCTCAGATCAGATATAATGACCTCATCTCTAACCGACCTTTCTTCGATGTGAGGACCTCGTCTTGAACACACACACACACACACACACAACGCCATAATTTCATTTCTACTTCATCTTCCTTTTCTTCTGTCTGAACGGACAAGGTCCGGTTCCGGATTTTAAAGAATCTAAAGATACTTATGTCCTCCACAAAACGACGTTTTTAAATCCTAGGATATTCATGTTTATCCAAAAAAGAAAACATTTTCCCCGTGTGGTATAAAAGAAATAAAGCTCAATCCCTTTTACGTGATAAAGCGTTGTGGGGTTAATAATACACTGTTTGATTCTTAGTTTACTCTTTTTGTGATTTTATTTTCTATAGTTTCAAATAATATATTTTGGTCCATCAAGAAACGAAATGATTCAGGTCCTTGTTAAATTATAGGGACTTACATTTTATACGGAAAGAAATTTGAGAGATTAAAACCTATAGCTTAAAATTATATGGATTAAAACCAAAATGAGGGTAAACTATAAAGAGCAAACACATTGTACTTACCCAATTTTGGAAATTGCAGTTTATGCAAATTTCATAAGACATAAAGATGGATAATTTTAAAATTATTTAATTATCACTTTGCATTTTTATATCTAATATTTTCCTTTTTTTTTTTTGAAAAATATATATACGGTTTTAAAATAATTTAAAAGTCCGTAGCTTGAAATTCTCCTCAACTAGCTAGCTAATTTAACAATCATATGTGTGGCCTATATATAAGAAGGGATTGGAATCGAGATCGTCACAGAGCTCAAAACCAATCCACAGTTCAAACTTGTAAGGAATTTGTGTGTGTGAGAGAGTGTGTGTACTGTACGTACCTAGCTCACAACAGAGGATCAATGGAGGAGAAGAAGAAGGTAAGCTTCCAGAAACTTCGACGCTTTCTCCTCCACCAGAAAGCTAAACTCTACATCATCAAAACCTGCGTTCTTCTGCTTCTTTCTCCCGACCCTTCCTAACTCTCTCTCTCTCTCTATATATATATATATGTATATTTATGTATGTATATGTATGTGTATGTATATATTCACCTTGAGCCTTTATGTTTGAGTTGGTTAAATGTAATTTCTTGTATATCTATATCTATATATATATATATATATGAAACTTTGTATTATGTGGGAGTTAGTAGAGGATTTACTTTGATTCTAAATATAAGACATTGATTTATTCTATCTTATAAATTTATAAATTTTTTTTTCTTCCATATTGTTCCAATTTTGATTGTATATGTTAAGAGGCTTTTTTATTTTTTTCAATTAAGGGAGCAGACTCCCATACAAATTATTAAAATGGGTCTGTACTTTAGGAACCAATACAAGTATTTTTACAAAAAAAAACTAATTTTACTAATTTCAATAAAATTAATTATCTTACTTATATATTTAGGATCGGACGCAGTAGCACGTATGCTATTTAATTCAATTCTCTTCATATATTAGTAATAGTATTGAAGGGAGCTCAAAACTTGATTAGTTGTGCTTTAGAGAGAGAGATATGTATAATTTAAAGTGTTAACATCACAAATTCACTATGGGAGCTACGAAGGGTGGGCCAATCCTTTTATTATTATAAATTTGAGTATCTTAGCTTTTCATAATCAGTTATGTTAAATTAGATGCCATTGAAGTTGATTTAATTAAGGAAAGGATATATAGGATAAATCTTCAAATTTTGTAAAAATTAAATCAATATGTTTAAGATATAAATATTTACTGATTTCATATCCATTGACATGGAGTTGGAGATTTTTTTGGCCATCAGTTTCAGTTTTTTTTTTTGGTCTAACTATACTATTACCATAAATGTATGATATTGCTGACAAATTATTTTAATACACAAAATTTGTATTCTTAAGTAATCGACATAAACAAAATCATATTAGCTTCGAAAGAAAGCTGCACTACGGTTCTCACATCTATATATAGGTGAATATAGGCAAAGCTAAGGCTTAATTGGCTTAAGCACGTATTATTATATATTAAAGAGTTAAGGTGTAAAAATACTCATAAATTTTTTTTAGAAAGTGCACATGGTGTTATAAATTTTTTTCGGGTATAAAAATACCTATGAACTTTTTTAAATAAGGCAAAAATGCTCATTCCATTATATCATAAAAACTTCCATTAACTTTTGCCTTGGGGGGGGGTCCTCTCTCTTTCCCCACCCTCCCCGTTTTTTCTTTGCTTCAAACCAGACATTCTTCCCTCTCCCCACATTCCCACCGGAGATTTGAATCTCTCCGACCAAGCCACAGGCGCCAGAGCTTGATACACAGATAGAACTTTTCAATGGTGACAAATAGAACTTGAGATGATTATCGGATTGGTATAAGGATAGATCTTTTCAATGGAAAATGGAAATACTAATAATATTCAAATCCCGTGTGGTAAAACTTGAAAAGATCTCAAACTTACAAACATTGACTAGACCAATTAGATTTGCGTTTTCACTACTGTATACTTGGATGTGGACCTTTCCATCTCTCCAACTCCGGCGCTTGTGGCTTGGCCGGAGAGATTCAAATCTTTGGTGGGAATGTGGGGAGAGAGGGAAGAGAGAGAGGGACGTGGCTTCGGTCTTATTCTTCTAGGAAATGGACTGTCCTTTTCTCTTTCAGAACCGTCGGATGGAGATTTCAACGGTTTAAATTTAATATATTTTTATAATAATATTTTGAATATATTAATATAATAATAATATTTTTATGATATATTAAATCTGGACCGTTAAGATCTCCATCCAACAACTCTAAGAGAAAAAAGGATGGTCCTTTTAGGAAAAGAACCAAAGCCGCTCCCGAGAGAGAGTTTTGACAGAGAGGGTGGGGGAAGAGAAAAAAAGGGAGTGTGGACTTTTCCGTAAAAAATAATTACTGCGGGCTCTATTTAGTAAATTTTATTAGTATTTTTGCATTAAAAAAAAATTTATGGTGCTAGACACACTTTTAAAAAAGGTTCATGAGTATTTTTACACCTTAACCCTATATTAAAAAAAATTGAAAACTTTGCTCCTCTTTTAATAACTTTGGGACAATATTAATAAAAAAAATTTTGAAAAAAATTAGGAAATAATGCATATCATCTTCTTTCCACAAATATCACGTCATCAACTCCCTCACCTTGTATCTCCATCACCATCAGCATGTGGGATGGAGGCATCAACTTGATCCATATTTATGGGACTTTGTTCCCACAACAGTGTTTTCTTGTCTTTGTTCTTTTCCCTATTTTTCATTTAATTTTTTTCCTTTTTTTTTTAAAAAAATTAACTCATTTGTTTAAGAAAAAACATAGAAAAAATTGCTGATAAGTTTTTTATTTTAAAATTTAATTATTTTCCAAATAAGCTTAAAATTTATTTAAGCACTTAGGTGCAATTTATCTTTGATAGGTGCAACTCTTTTTAGACTATATACAATGTATCTTCAGCTATATGTAAAATAAAAAATATTTGCACATACCTAAAAATATGTTATGCACAATTAAAGAAGAGTTGCATTAGTCAAATATGAGTTGCTCTAAGTCCAAGGTTTTGATGTACCTTTGGCTAATAAATTTTATAATAAGGGAATTTTCAGCTATTTTCCAAACTATTCATCTAAGTCCAGGAAACAAATAAAAAAAAATCAACGAATTTCAGTTAAAGGGGAAAAAAGTGAAAGAGCAAAAGTTGGAGGCAAAGCTGGCTATCAAGCATTTTTGAAAGGCAAATTAAATAAATAAAGTTGGCTATCAATCATGCGGCTAAGTGTGTCTTTTAATATTGCAAATATCCCAACCCTAAATGACTTGTTCTTGCCTGGGAATGCTTTGGCTTTTTTTTTTTCTTTTATCTATGAACTTTCAGTATCCGACGCTTTTTTTGGCTCCTCGTTTTTTTAGTACAGGTCACCGAGCAATCGATTAATCTGAACGGAGATTTGATTAGACCCACTATATGGGGGCACCCCTCCTAAAAGAAACCTCTCCATCCTTCCCCTCGGGATCAAACCTAGGAGCGGATGAGTGGGGCTCAAAACCCTTCCCATCTGAGCCAGCTTCCATTGGTAATGCTTTAGCTATTTAACCTATCATCTCCTTCACTAATATTATATACTCCCACCGCTCTTTTTTTTTTAACAAAGAACAATTCTTTCATAGTGTAGTTTTAAATATAAAGAATAAATCTTTTTTGTATGAAATTTTAAACAGATATTTTCAGTTTTACTTTTATTAAATATATGTTACTTATTATCTCGTTATAGTAAATTTTCACTCATGTGCAACAACATTGTTTTATGTCACCAACGGACATTCTTTTAATATTACATACTCGTTAGAGTTGTCTTTCTATCCTTTTCTATAATAAATGCAAGAATAAAAAGGTACAAAGACAACTCTACACAAAGCACAACATTCATGGTATTGTGTATTATAAAAAACATAGAAAGCGATCACTACTTACACAAATTATTATACAAAGTCTTATATGAATCATTTTATCAACATTACTACTCATTATTATCATTTATTAATAATATAGTTAAATATGACTTCCATGGTACTCACTCCATCTTATATATTGGATTCTTTTAACTTTTTCACAAGAATTATGAAAAATAATTAAATTAATTAATAACAATAAATGTGTTGATAAAAAGCAAGTTAGCAATACTCCCTTTGGTCAGATTTATAATAGTCTAATAACCGAATTACACGATTTAAGAAACTAGTTAATATTAGTTAAAAAATAATAAGTATGTCTTGAAATAAATTTTTTTCTAAGTATGTCTTTATTTATAGGGGGCAAGTAAGATAAAGAACTAAAGTAAATAAAAGTATAACCAACCCTTTTAATTAATGCAATATGTGTATAATAAATGAGGAGCACAAATGAAAAAAAATTCACTAAATGTTGAGACAACTCTTGTAGAGCTCTTATAAAAAAGTATAAGACAATTTAAATTTTAAACTCTTATTAAAAGGACCAGAAGGAGTAGTAAATAATTTGTGCTATATATTCTTCTACAATTACCCATAGCATTTAATGAGATGTCTTAGAGTATCCAATGCTTCTTTAGCCCTATTTATAAGGCGCCCTATTTATAAGGCAGAGAGCTAATGAGAGAAGATTTATTTTGGTCATGTTTATAAGTTTCATCATTAAGTTTTTATATGAATGTACAATCATATCTTTCATTTATTATTTTGTTGACTTTGTTTTTATCGGGTATAATGTATATTAAAAGTGGTAAAGTTGAAAAGTTATTAAATTTTAAGATAAAGTTAATAAAGTTTAAATTTTTCTTGGTTTGTGCAAAACATACTGAAAATGATTTATAAATAAAATCAGAAAAGTATTAACTTTTGGTTATAGTAGAAATAGGCTAGGCTAGACCTTACCTACCTGGGTCTGCAATAGATATTCAAATCTCGAGCCTGGGCTTAAGCCTATATATAGGCTTTTTTAGGCTTCGGCCTAGGCCTTTAAAAGACCTGAAGTCTATTTAAAAGTCTACTTAAAATGTAGGCCTTTAAATAGCCTTTAAAACCTATGCTTCCAAAGTTATACATAACTCTTAAAGCCTATTTATAATTCTATATTATGTCTTAAAAGCCTAATATACATTCTTATTGTAATATGAGAGCTTATTAAGGAAAAGAAAAGAATGCCTAGTGACAACAGTTATCCAAACAAGTAAGAATTAAAAAAAAACTGATATTTTATTGACTAATGAGATTTTTTTTGAAATTGACTAAGTATAATAAGTAGCAGGTAAAACTGGATTTTATCTCTTACTTTTCCCACGTAAATGGGGATAAACTCCTCCTACTAAGAATATAATATTTCATTTGGCACTAAAATAAACTCATAATAATTATTATACTTTAGTGGACGCACAAATCAAGGAAAAGGGAATAAGTTAGCATTGTCAACTCGAACAATCAAAGAGAAGAGAGGTATGGGCGAATAATTGATGTGAGTGCAAGGTTTAAGTGTTGTAAATGACGATGGATGTGAAACTTAAGTTTAAGGCTGAGATCGTAAATTTATAAATAATTTAGATGATATTATATATACTTATATAATGGCATAAATTAAAAAAAGTTAAATAAACCAAGCCTGCAGGTTAGGCTTTGTGAAAATAGGCCTGACCCATCTATATAAATGGGCCTAAAAATAAGCTTGAGCTTAAGCCTGACCTATTTACGAAATAGGCTAGATTAGACTTTATGTAGGTAAGTTTAAGCCCTTGTTAGAAGTCTGGTCTATTTCCACTTCTACTTTTGGCATATTTAAATTTTGAGTATTAATTAAAGATAATTTTTTAAAAGAATTAATATAGTAGACAAATTAAATGTAATCCTGCATAAAGAAATAAAATAAAGTGCTCAAAATTGATTTCTATATATTTTATTCCCTCCTATTTCTATAATAAGGCACCTCCAATCTCCTGATGAGAACTAAGGAGATGTGAGTTGCGACAATCATTAAATTTTTTTTGAAAATAAAAAAAAATCTAAATTTATTCATATTTAAGACAATATATTACATTTTGAGAAAAAAGGAATATCATATCAAAATTTAAATAAGGGCCCAATATAATGAACACCTTATTTGGTGGCTTATAATAAAGATCCCTTCATTCGTCCTAGAATGTGAAGGAATATGCGTGGGTGTGTTTGTTTTTTTTTCGGCCAACATATATGGGTATATGTATATTGATGTATAAACTAACATTATTTGCAAGTCATAGTCAACGACTCACTTTCAAATATGTTAATCATAGAGAGCATAAAGCGTTAAATCTTGCTATATAAAATTATGCTTCACGTGATATGTTGATTTTTTCCCTAGTATATGGCGATAACTGCTTTACTGTTATTATATATATATATATATATATATATATATATATATATATATATATATTGTTATATATAAGATGTGGATGTCCATAAATCCAAATTCTTAGGATTTTTTTTCTCTAAATGTCCTAAACTCTATAACCTCCCTAATGAATGACTTTTGAGGATTTTCTTATAGTTAATGTCATTTACTACAAGAAATAGATTTTTCTTTAGTAATTTTTTCAAAAATATATTTTTCTTTAGTATTTTTATATTGAAGGCAATTTTGTTTGAAGCATTATTAGGCATTAGGTGAAGCATTTCTCTCTTGAAAATTTCACCATGTTATGAGAAGCTAAACTCTTTAATTATACTCAACCTCTATCATTTATCTAAAAATATATATTTGAAGATGAGACTTCAAGCTTAGACCAAAGGTTTGTTTTCTTTTTCCTTGACCATCAAACTAAGGGCCTGTTTGGTTTGAAGGGAGGGAATGGAAGGAAATGGTATGAGGTTATATTATTTGGTGTGATTAAAGAGGAGAGTGTAACTCCCTTCCACTATAGGCCGAGATTAAGTTCATCAATACATAATTATGTGAAATTAGAGATCATAATGCGATTCGGGACTTAATAAAAATAAATTTCCCAAAATCAAGGTTTTCAAAAACTGATCAACAATAGTCTCATATTCGCATTTCAATACACAATTGGCCTGAACAATTTGATTTCATTTATAAATATTAGAGTACACAATAAATTCTCAACACACTCGGGTTCCATTGACTAATTAAGGGTTTACAAGGCACAAATGCCCAAATAGTTTCCCATAACAAGGGGATTACACAAATACTATCCAATATGTACATGTAATTCCCAACAAAATAACCAAATGATTTACAAAATGATAACCAATATCCAAAATAAACTCCTAGCCCGGAGTTTTATCCACTCTTCGTCACCCGCTTCCCCTTTGATCCTTCGGCCTGTCTAAAATTGTTTTTGGGAGAGTGAGATTCTAAAGAATCCCCGTTGTAACAAATCACTCATAGTATGCACAACAATAAGGCATGAAAGCAAATCATAACCCACACATAGCAACTACAACGACAATTACAGCGGTACGGGCAGGTATGACGTGCGTCACCCTTACGTTTGCTCACGCTGTATTGCACACAACACAGTTCACAACAATATATTTCACCACAGCTGGGATTCATATAAAGTATTTTATAACGCAAGCCATACTGGCAAGATTCACAACGCAAGCCATACTGGCAAGATTCTCAAATATTCATGTTGATTACAATGGCAATTCAACGGCAGGGGTAGGTGTGATAGACATCACCCCTATCACTGCTCACGCTGTAATAGACCATGGCACATACATTTCACAAATCTCAATGACAAGTCATGCATACTATATATCATACACAACATGAGAGAAAAGTCATTACCTTGGTCCTTCCATGCGTGCTCTGGCACTAGTCTCTCCCGAGTACGGCAAATGTCAAATCCTATATTCATAATTAGGGACGAAGAGTCATTCTCTATTCCAATAATTAATTTACTTCACAATACTTAGATTGGTTACCATTATTGCTCTTTAGGAAGCTACAATTGCTTCTAACAAAAGCCCTAAAGGGTTGGAAGAAATATCCTAAAGATCCCCTCTTGGAAACACAAACACTGATTTTTCACTGTTCACTCGAGTGAATAAGACCTCACTCGAGTGATGATGAACTTGCACTCGAGTCCTGGAAGCAACACTCGAGTGATAGCCAAATGCTCACTCGAGTCCCAGGAAGTGCGGTGCAGAAAGTGCACACCCGAGAGAAGAAAGGAACAACAAACCCAGAATTGCTCGCTACACTCGAGCACAAACTCAATCACTCGAGTAATAGCCTAATGCTCACCCGAGTACCCCAAAGTGAGGTTCAGGAAGTGCTCACCCGAGAGCACAAGAAACTTTCAGAGAAGACATCACTCGAGCAGGGACAAAAGCACTCGAGTGATGGCTTAGCATTCGTGAGTGCTAAGGTACACTCTTAAAAAATGGCTGTGAGTGACAACTCGAGACGCGAGTTTACAGGGTCTCATACACCCTCACTCGAGTGGGATGAGGCTCATTTAAGTGGGAACTCTCGACACTCACAAGTGAGGTAACACTTTTGCCTTTCACACAGAAGTGCAACAGAAAAACTAAAGGCCAGAAGAGCAATTGCACTACTGCACTCGAGTAAGACTCATCCTCACTCGAGTAATGCTTATCAGAACCCAGAAAATACAGAAACTGACAGCACTTGCCAGATTTTTACCCAAGTGATTCTACTGGTCCCAAATACCAAATCAAAGCTACTCCCACACAAAAATGCACAAGGAATCACATGGAAATATCAGAATTGCCAAATTTCTATTCCATTATCATGCTTTGGTCATAGGCTACAATCAACACCAAACTTCTAAAATCTCCAAACATACCATTTCATTCTCAAATCAATCTATCTATTCAAAACACATACCAAAACACCCATTTCCATGCCAACAACATGCCAAATACCCAATTACCCTTATTTTTCGAAATTAAGGCCAAATATTCCAAAAATTCCAAACTTAACCATTTGGCATAAAACATATATAGAAAGATTGGTTTCACTTACCTCTTCAACTTTTCCAAAGGAGTTTCTTGATTCTCCAAACTTCAAAATTCCTTAAGTGCCCAAATCACCACCAATGGAGAATCTAGAACCATGAGAATAAAGCTCTCAACCCAAGGAACAACTTTAGAGAAGAGAGTTTGAGCAAAAGAGGTCATCTTTTTACCTTTTTCTTAAGCTTTTCCTTCCTCTCACTTGCTCAACAATGGCACCAAAATGGAGAGAGAGAAAATGAGAGAGATGAGTGAGGAAGATGAAGAAATGATGATTTCTTCCTCCCCCATACCATTTCAGTGAAAAGGAGCAAAGAAGAGAGAGAAAGAAATCATATAAAATGCCATTTGACTTTTCTCATACTCCTCTCTCTCTCTTCACCAACTTGCCACATGTCACAATCTCATTGGCTCTCCTCAAATAAGTGACTAATTAGTTACTCTAATCCCTCCATTAGTCATTTAGTCACACATCTCATTTCCTCCTAGTTAGTAATTATTTCATCCCTTAATCACTAACTAATGGCCAATAATTCCATTCTATCAATTTTTCCACCAATTATGGCATATTAATTAAAATTGCCACAAAACACATAATAGTTTCAATTTAATTTCACAAATATCCATAATAATCCTCATTAGCCCTTAATCAAAAATTTGGGGCATTACAGAGAGGAAGGGAAGGATTTTTAATTATCCCTTGCTTGGATCAAGAGGGGGAAGGGAGGGTGATAATGATTAATTTACCATTATACCCTTATATGTTAGGTTATAAAAGTTAATTTACAATTTAATTTATATTATATTATTTAATGAATATTTAGTCTTAACATATTAGGGAAAATCCCTAATAAACAACTTTAAAAATGCTAAAAAAACAAAAATGTGTTTTGAATATTCATAATCTCAAAGATATGTTAGGCACAATTTGTCTTTTTCGAAATTAAAAATAAATCTAAAAATGTTTTTTTTGCCGGCCTTGATATTTTCTGCTTTGCCTCCAGATATTTTTCCTGATGTGTTGTTTTAGACGGTTTTTGAATTTTGTCTCTTCATCATTAGATAATGATACTATTTTTTTCTAATCCGATGCAAAAAATATGGTTGTTAGTTGTTATTATATGTGTGATTAAACACAAGTAACAAATATAAATTTATGATATATTTTTTTCGTTAGTAAAGGCAAGCAATATGCTTGATGTTTACGGATCATCCCACCCCATCACGAGGCTAAGGGATATTTTCCCTATCAATACTAACCTGTTCAACATAGAAACCTAGTAGATTCATAAGAGTTACAAAATCAAGGCTTATATCATGAGCCCTCCTAGCTAATAAATCAGCACATTGTGTGCTTTCTCTATAAGAATGATTAAGCTCTAGGTCCCAATCCAAAAATATAAGGGACCTAACTTTCAAAAGAAGATCACCCAATGGATGAGCAAAGCCCCCATCTATTAACAACAGTTGCAAGGCATTAAGCGAATCCCTATAGAGTTTAATGTCCGCTTGTCCCTTTTGTCTGCACAAGAGCAAACCCATGTAAATAGCTTGCACCTTGGCTGCTGTGGAGGAAGTGATACCAAGTTTGCATTGAAAACCGTTGATCCAGTTGCCATGCTCATCTCGTAACACTCCACCACATGTTGCTTATCCATTTTGCCTTTCTTGATCTATCCATATCAACTCGCACAAAGCCATCAAGAGGTGATTTCCATTGTGATTTAGCTCAGTCTGAAATTTGGAAGATTTTGTGTTTGAATCTTCCATGTTCCACATCCTCCATAAGATTATGGAGACAAAAGTGAACCATCTCCTTCGGTTGGTGGGTTGTGCCTTCAAAAACTTTTTTGCACCTGTTTTTCCAAAGCAACTAGCAAACGATTCCAAAAATTAAGTGCCATGGCCATCTAGCAAACTTTCTCCTCCCTGGTTCATTTCTAAAGTTCCATCTAAGACAAACTTGCATATCAACATCAAAAAATGTAGAATAATATAAAGGGTTAATCACTAATGGCCACACTCTCCTTGCAATCTCATAGTCTCTCAATATATGAAGTATTGATTTGTCACTGCCACATTCAAAGGGGCACTTAATATTGTCAATGTTTAAGTGTTTCACTCTGAGCGAGTTGGTTGGTAATCTCTCATGAATTACTAGCCACATAAAGAATTTTGCTCTTTCAAGGATAGCCCATTGTCGTAGGTGCTTCCAAAGAGGTTCCAGAGGTCGCTCATGCTGCTCATAAATCATCTTATATGCGTTCTTCACACTGAAATTCCCATCTGAGGCATTCCTCCAACAAAAAATATCCTCCCCCTCTTATGGGGGTGTTACATTACTGATTTTTTGAACCACCCATTCTGGAAGGAAGCTCCTCCATTTCTCCGTATCACAGCTACCACTGGTGGTTACAAAATGGTTTACCAATGCCTCATGGTCAATTTGGTGGTGGTTTTTATCCACATAATGAATCTACAGTTTATCTAGTGACGTCCACAATTCCCAACATGTACTTGTTGTAGTACCACTTCTCAGTTGGCTCCCCACCCCTTTTCTAAAAGTTTTCCAAACAGTCACAATCCCCCTCTAGGTTTTTGAATGATTCCTCTTCTTACACACTTGAAGAAGTTTGCCGTCACCACAATTATATTTTCTACGCAAGCACCCTACCCATAAGGCATCTAGTTTAGTAACCAAACCCCAGCATAGTTTCAAAATGAAAGCTACATTTTGACAATGAAGATCTTTTATACCAAGCCCTTCTTTTGATTTTCCATTTTTGATCTTTCCCCACGAGATAAGATGCATTTTCTTATGATCATTGTTCTGATTCCAGAAAAAATCACTACTCAATTTCTCTATATCTGACAACACTACTTTCGGCAATAGAATTGTTTGTATATGAAAATAAGGCAAGGTAGATAACACTGATTTAATAAGAACTGTTTCCCCCACCATGCTCAAAAATTTTCCTTTCCATCCTGAACTCACTCGCTGGATTATAGGCTCAAAAGTTGCCTTCACTGCCCTTATATACAACAATGGGACACCAAGACACTTGCCCAAATCATTATTAAATCCAATGCCCTGCACCTGGCTAAATTCATATGCTCTATTAAAGTTAATATTGCAGGAGACAAACATTTTTTATTTCTGTAAACTGATTTTGTGCCCAAAAGCTTTGCATAATATCTCCTTAACTTTGATTTCCTTCAGTTGTGCACTACTTGTTTCACAAAAAAGGTAATAAACCATTTGCAAAGAACAAGTGAGATATTTTTGGGCCTCTGCTACCTATCTTCATTGGTTTCCATCTCCCATTTTCAACTTCAAAGTGAATTAATTGCCCCAATCTTTCCAGGCATAACACAAACAAGTAGGGACTTAGGGTATCACCTTGTCTTACCCCCACGATGGTCTAAACTTGCTTGATGCACTTCCATTCCGAAGCACACACATTATTAGCGAGGAAACACATTGCATGATGAGTTTGACAAAAGTTTGTGATAATCTCAAACTGTTCAATGTAACCTCAAGAAACTTCCAGTCAAGTCTATAATAGGCTTTCTCCATACCAACTTTGACAGCCACATAACCTTTTTCCCCAGTCTTGGCTCTCATTGTATGAATAGCTTCTTATGCAATAATTATATTATCACAACTCTGACTCCCCTTAATAAAGCTACATTGATTTTCCATTATCAGCTGGTTCGTAACTCTCTTTAATCTGTTGGCCAACACTTTTGAAATATTTTAAAGCTAACATTACAAAGTGATATAGGCTTGAAGTCTTTTAGAGACATAGGATGTTTATCCTTGGGAATCAAGACAATGTTGGTATGATTAAATTCCTTCATAACCTCAAGATCATCAAATGACTATATAAGCATATCACAAATTTTTGGCCCCACTATCTCCCATTGAGTTTGGAAGAAGTGAGGTTGTAACCATCCAGACCCGGTGTCTTGAAAGCTTCCATCTCAAAAGCTACATTTTTTATTTCAATAGTCGAGACCCTTCTTTGAATCGCCTGTAATTGTTGCAGATCCAGCTGAGGGAATCTTGTAGGCCAGTTGTCTATCTGTGTTACATTTTGATTAGTCAGATATAAATCTTGGAAGAATTTTTGAGCCATTTCTTTAAGTTTGTTCTGATTATTCACCCAGATTCCATCCTCATCTTGCAACTGCTCAATCTTGTTTCTCTTCCTCTTCATCTTAGTGGTTGCATGAAAGAAACTAGTATTTTTCTCCCCCCCAAACTTTAGCCATTTACATATGGACTTTTGAAACCAAATCAATTCTTCCTACGCAATACATGTGTGTTTGGATGATGAAACAAAACCTTGGTTTGGAGACAAAACCATAGTATTGTAAAAAATAATCCAAACACCCAACTTTTTGCTAAACTATGGTTTTGCAAAAAAATCATTGGTCTTTTTGCTAAACCATGGTTTTGCAAAAAAAAAAATCATTGATCTCAAACCATGGTTTTGGAAAAATCCAATTTTTTTTTATTTTTTTCCCTATGTGGGCCCTACCATCTCTCTATAATTAGTCTTTTTCATTAATATGGGCCCCACACCACACTCTCTCTCTTCTTCTTTCTTTTTTTCTTTTTGAATTTCACTGTTTTTTTTGTCAATTCCTTTTTTTTTAAGAATCTAAAAATTTCAATACTCCCTTTTATCTACTTTTTCTCCTAAAACTATTCTCCAATTTTTTTTAACAGAATAGATTTTGAGAAAAAAATGATTTTGATAAGATGAGAGTATTTGGGTATTATGGTCAGAATAACTTTTTTCATGGTTAAATTACTAAAAAGAACTAAGTCTTCTTATAATTTCTTTTTTCTTCTTCATCACATTCGCCACTACATTTCTATTCCAAGCTGATGCTGTTTAGATTGGAAAAAAATTGTGGAAGGGATACTCAAAGTTAAAGTCTTCTTATATACCTCACTCCCTTCTAGCCAAGATTTATTATTCTAAGCATTTTTAACAATCTCAGAGAAACCATTTTCAAGACACCATGCAGCTTGGTAACTAAAAAATCTTCTATCATTTGAGGATTAGCTTCTCTGACACTCGGACACCATAATTACCCAATGATCTGACTTGAACTGGAGATGGTGAAAAGCTTTTGCTTGTGGAAATGAAATCTCCCATTCCCAGTTGCTGAACACCCAATCTAATATTTTTTACCTCATTCCGTTCCCATGTGAACCTATCTCCTATAACATCCACTTTTAAGAGATTACAAGAATTAATACACTTTTTAAAAGAAGACATCATATTGGTTACCGGCCTAGCCCCCCAACTTTATCCTATGGCTCCAAGTACGTATTGAAATCTCCCAACACACGCCAAGCTGATTCCATGGATTCAGAGATACTTTGCAAGGATTGCCACAATTGCCTTCTTCTGCTAATATTTGGGTTACCATAAATAAATGTAGTAAACATGGTTCGAGAAGAAGATAAATATGAGATTTTGTAATGTAATAACTGATTAGTAGAATGAATATAATCAATTGAGATTTCCTAATCATTCCACAACACCCAAATACCCCCCACAAAACCCGTTGCTTCTATCAATAACCAATTATTAAATCCCAATTTCCAAATTACCTTGTCCGCTCTCTCACCACTGACTCTAGTCTCCACAACTCCCATGACTTTAATGTCATATTTTCTAATTATTTCTTTAAACATTCGTGGGAACGATATACCACCCTCCCCAATTCGAACAAGATACAATCATGGAAACCATTATAAAAAAGAAGATACAAAAAGCAAGCTTACTGATCTGGGGGCTTATTTTCTTGTCTCAACATAAGCTCCTTGTGTGTGTCATATATCCTCATCTCCTCGTGGCATAATTTACCTGGGACATGGTCTTGTGTTGGAGAAACGTTGTTGCTCAATTCCCCATTGATAATAACGCCTTTTTCAACTAAAAGAGGACCCGTGGTATTTTCCACCATAACAGTTGCTCATCCCTGCTCGTGCACTGAGTTTTGGGGCTTGGCTTGAGACAATTTACCTTCTACCAAGCTGGGTTGTGCTTCTTTCAAACTTCTTTTAACCACCATATGAATCCTATGGCCCATACTTTGCTGACCCTCTTTTTGTAAACCTTTTTTAATATCCTTGGTCACCAATTGGCCCACACTTGTGTCTTTTCCCTTAACCCACATTTTTTGAAGAGCCACACCCCTTTGATAACTATATGTGTAGGTTATTAACAACATTAGAGATGTCATTGATAAATTATTGGGACCATTTTTGTATTTTGAGATTTCAATGGACCATTTTTTTATTTTTTTCTTTTGCTTGGGACCTGATTGTAATTTTCCCTAAAAAAACAACATCCTATTTAAATAATGTATATAAAATAAATAACATAACAAAATGCAACCTAACTAAAATCTCAAATCATAGTGAAAGAAAGGGATATCCGACACAAAATATCATGGCCGTATGTGATTGGGATATGTGCTTCACTTTTGTATTGGCAGGTTGGGAGGGAACTGCACATGATGCTCGTGTCTTCCAAACTGCTATCTCTACTCCATCTATGAAGTTTCCGCATCCACCTCAAGGTATATCTCCAACACCTGATTGATACATTGTGTCTTTCCCCCCCCCCCTCACTTTTGCTATAATTTTACAGTGTAAATACAAATTCCATCATTTTATCAGGGAAATATTATTTGGTCGATGCTGGTTATCCAACACCTATTGGATATCTTGGTCCGTATAGACGTGAGCGTTATCATCTTTCAGACTTCAGGCGACGAGAGGGATTTGCAAATCCTAATGAGATGTTCAATTATTATCATTCAAGTTTGCGGACTACTATAGAAAGGACGTTTGGAGTCTGGAAGAATAGGTTTCAGCTCTTGGGGGAAATGAAGTCATATAGCTTTGAAACACAAGTCTACATAGTTTGTGCTACAATGGCTATACATAATCTTATCCGGACAAATTCCCAAACAGATATGGATTTTCGAGAAGCCGAACGAGGAAATATACCTGCTCAAGATACTAATGATCCGAGTGATGTCGCATCCACATCAACTATCCATAGATTATCGTCAACACAAATGAATGATGTTCGTGACACGATCAGAGATCAAATTGTTAGGCGTAGATGATCCACTGATGAAACATTTCATGTATGCATTATAATTTAGATATAAATTTATCCAATTTTAATCGAAGTGGCTTTAGTGTTTTTTTTTTAAATAATAATTGAAATTTTATTATTTTACCAAATTTTATTTATATTTTTTCACTTTAATTATCACAATATATACAACTAATATATATATGGAGTTTTCAATAAGATTCATGCCCTTTTTAGTCATTTTCCATCTTAATGGGGTTTTGAAACATCAATCCAAACACGTTTAAGGTTAGGAAAAAAGTCACTTTTTCTACCGCAATTCCAAACACAAATCACATCTACATTTTGACTTTTTTCTTATCTGACTTTTTTTAAAATCAGTTAGCAAAAAAAGCTACTTTTCTACCGCTAATCCAAACGGGCACACATTCTTTGTTGGATTGTTCCATTCCCCACAGTGAAACAAGCGTTTTACTCCCTTTCCAATCTCCAATCTAGTAATACTTATTTCTCTTATCTTCGTATATTTATTTGTCTTTAAAATTCTAAATTACTAATATCTACAAACTTTTAATGTTCTCTTATGTGAATATTACATTGATATCATTCTAAATAATTGATTATGAATGTTACGATTCACGATACGCTTCGATTCATGATTCCAAAAATAGACTTTTCGATTCACGATTCGTATCCCGATTTGATAACCATGATCCTTGTCACTATTTGGTCCACCACTTGATTGCCCACACTCACGGGCTTCACACTTTTGTCTTTTCCCTTAACCCACATTTTTCCAAGAGCCGCATCTCTTTGACAACTTCATGTGCGAGTTATTGACAATATCAGAGACATCATTGACAAATTTTTGGGATCATTTTTTTATTTTGAGATTTTAAAGGACTATTTTTTTTCATTTGTTCTCTTACTTAGAACCTGACTGTAATTTTCCCTAAAAAACGACATCCTATTTAAATAATGTATATAAAATAAATAACATAACAAAATGCAACCTGACTAAAATCTCAAATCATAGTGAAAGAAATGGAGAGAGTTCTCAGTTAAAAAGCTGATTTTCTTGCATAATCCAATCAACTCTGGCTTCTTTTGTTTTAGAATACTTTTTTTGGCGTACAGACGTTTTATACATGCATAGCTCTATTCTTAGATTCTTATCCATTAAAGTATAATTCTAAGGTTATAAAGAAATAAAGATGAATATAATGGCACAACATATAACTTATGTATGTTATAACTTATAATGCATTAACCATGAGAAATTCCTTTCAAATCATTCATTAAGCAATTCATAGAGTGTATATATGACATAAATGTTAGAAACTTTGTTTCTGTATGCACGTAACCTCCTCAAATTTTGAACTATTTGTAGATAAATAATGAACAAAACTAATAACATGCGAGTTATCTACATAAATATAGAAGTTAAGAGAGATTTATTGTGAAATTTCAAAGGTTAAGAAGATCATTTAGATATGACATATAGTTCATGGAGATCTTGTCTTAATTTTAACTTGGTTTACAAGTAATATAATTGTTTCTTTTTGGCTAAAGTAAATGTGTGAAAGAACAATACAAAAGAAGGATTCGAATATCTGGGTTGTTCATGATTCTCATAAAAAGTTATTGCCACCATTGCAAAAGACAACAAAAATACACATAAATTTGTTTGAAGTGAACCCTTCATAAGTACGTTCAAGTTTTTCAAAGAAAGAGAGAGAGAGTGACCGATAATGGGTAATAATCTCCGGTGTTAATTGCAGTCAAATTAAATTTAAATACCTATACAAACAAATTAATTTTAAAGACCTCGTTCAAGTATATAGCAGATATTGCTGCTATTGGGCTTGTTTGCTGTTGATAAAGTTATATTATTACCGGCCTGATTGAACTTTCAAAAACTCTTGTTTTAGCATTTAAAGAATAAGACGTATGATATGATAGAAATAGAAAAGATAATTGTATTAGCAATAAAATTTGAATTCACTATGATTTGTATTTCTACTAATTGCACCTTCATTGATTGGCCGTAATAGTATTACTAGTTTTTTCCCCCTCATCACGGTCACTAATATGAAGTAAAAGTTAATTAATTTAATGGTTGAACTTGGGGAAAATCCCCTATGAATAACTAGGATACCAAAAAGATAAAAAGGTGCCCTAAATATTTATAATACCAGAAAAGTGTGAAAACTGTATTTCTCACTTTTAAAATAAAAAAGAAAAGACACAAATGAGCTCATATATATAAAAAAAAGTAACAACCATCGGCCAAAAGACGGCAACATAGCCCTGCTAGCGAAGGAGCTTTGATGGCCGGCCCATCAATACCAGTGAGAATAATTATTTGGCAAAGTGGTGGGATGGGATTTGATCCTCCATGACTTGTTTGCCAAAAACATTGTCGGCCATAAAATATAAGAAAAATAAATAAGTTAACTCTTTATCTTTGATTTAAGTTTATTTCCAACTTTTGTTAAGGGATTCCCTACATTTCATCAAATGTTAATAACTTTTTTTTTTAACCAAATAACAAATTAACGGTTATTCACAACTTTTATTAAGGTATTCTACACGTTTCATTAAGTATTAACAATTTTCATTTATCAAGTAACGAATTAATACTATTAAATTATTCACTACTTTTATTAAAGGCATTTCTCACGTTTCTTTAGGTATTAATAACTTTTGTTTATTATGTAATAAATTCACACTATTAGGTCATTCATAACTTTTGTTAAGACATTCCTGACATTTTATTAGTTAATTAACAATTTTCGTTTATCAAGTAATAAATCTACACTCTCAATATTCATGAGGAATTAACAACTATCAGATCATTAAGACATTTTCTACATTTCATTAGGTTTTACTAACTTTCATTTACTAAGTAACAAATCTATATTTACAGTTCATTTACAGATTTTGTTAAGACATTCCTCACATTTTATTAGGTTTCACTAACTTTTATTTATCAAGTAGTAAATCCACACTTTCATTTCATTCACAAATTTTGTAAATGAACAGTAAGTGTAGATTTGCTACTTAATAAATAAAAGTTAGTAAAACCTAATGAAATATAGAGAATGTCTTAATAATATGATAGTTGTTAATTCCTAATGAATATTGATAGTGTAAATTTGTTACTTGTTAATGAATATTGGAAGTGTAGATTTATTCCTCACATTTTATTATGTTTCACCAATTTTCGTTTATCAAATAATAAATCCACACTTTCATTTCATTCACAAATTTTATTAACAAATCCTCACATTTCATGAAGTATGAAGTATGAGGAGGGAAAACAATAAAAAGTCTACGGACTACAACCAAAAATCCTTGCATGGAGTGGGTTTAATAATCCTTAATTTAATTAATTAGTTGTTAGTTAATTAATAATTTGATTTAAAGATTTTCTTATGGCTGCGGCTTGGGCATCACGGCTGTGATTGCTTTTCCTCTCTTTCCACTTTCATTTCCACCATTGAACTCCGCGCAGCGAATCGATACCAACCCTTACATCTCAATCCTCAAAACCCTTCTTCCTCAGATTTTCCCCAGAAAATTTGAAAAACCAGCTTCCTTCTTCAAATTCTCCTCCCTCCCACTCCATGCACAAACCTCAATTCCAATCTCAATAACAGTTGCTCTAACCACTACCTCTTACCTCACTTTCAACCCTAAGCTCTTCCTTCATCCATGGACTCTCGCAGAGCTCCTCGAGCTGTAATTGACCCCAAGGTCCGCCAAGTAGGGTTCTTCGCTCCCGGAGCTCCGCCTGAACGCTCTCACTCGAGTCCACCCGACCCGGATTTCCCCAAATCTTCTTCTCCTATGGTTTCTGATATCTCTCCCTCCGGCAATTCCCTGTCACCGGTGATGATCCCGCCGCCGCGTCATTTGTCGGACAATTTGGTTCTTCACACCCGTCCGGCGGCATTTCCGGGTGCTTCCCCTCTCCGGGGAGATTCCATTACTGCCGGTAGCTATAACTCTTCATCCGACTTTTTCCCCGCTCCCATGTCTCCAAGCCCTTCCTCTTACTCGAATAAGGTGGTCGGTGAAGGAGATTTGTTAGATGGGATTGCATCGTCGGGTCGTGGAATTAGGGGCAATGCTGGGAAAGTGGCTTCTTCGTTTCCTCGTGGAGGTTTTGACTTGACAGCAATGAGGGCTAATAGTGTGCCCGCTAGTGAATTGACCACAGTCTCGGTTGTGAACGACCCTCTTGTAATTGCGGGTGGGTTTACTTTCTTACTTGCATCTTTGTGGATTTTTAATGGAAGCGTTATCTCTTCTATTGATTGTCAGCGTTATCCAAGCAGTCTATTTGAACTTTATTCTGAGTAGTTTGAAGTTTGAAACTGCAATCACTCTTATGTCTACTTATGGGATGCTCTTTACTTAGAGAGGAGAGTAGTGTCAATTTATGGTCTATACAATAAAAAGTTGTTTAATGAGTATAGGAAAAGAAATGAATCTATTGACTTCGTTACTTTGACTAATGTGATACAGTTAATGGACGGACAAGGATAACGTTTATGATAGTTAAATCTGGAATCCACTTAGAGTCGTTTCCCGAGTGCTATGGTGATAATGGAATCAGAAGACACATATATTCAGTAGTTTGAAATTAACATTGGTGCTATGTTTTGGGTTTAGCACCACCAATTGAATCGTCGGTAGTTATGGCCTGGTTGATTGCAGGAGTTTTTGGCAGAGCATGCCTAGTTTATTGTGCTTCTTAAACATGGCCGCTATGACATGCATTTTTTCTTTTATAGTAGTATGTTTAAGCAGATTGACTGCTTTTCTTAAGTGAATGGCTTGTAGCTGGTGAGTGAATAGCTCTGAAGGTCATATGCTATCTGTTCTATAATACCCTCATTATGAACATTAAGGGGGAAAACTTCTTGATCTTTATAGAAAGGATGCATATAATAGTATTGGTAATGATTTGGAGATGATAGTAATTAGTACATTGTGGTTTTATTAACTATGTGCTGTTTGGATTTGTTAAAATTAATCCAAAGCTTGATTTTAAACCTTGAAAAAGAGATGTGCAATATTTACTGAAAAAATTTATCTTCTATAACTAACTCTAAACGAGGCATTTTTGCAGTGTTTTATCTTTGGTAGATTAATGTTGTATATGGCATGCTTTGGTCTAATGGCGTTTCTTCTTGCAATTGAATGCTGTCGTTTTTCTTAATGAACCCATTTTCCTATTCTTAAATTGACTGAACTCTATAATTCAAAAATAACTCGTGGGCTTGATCCTTTTTCAACTCTGTTTTTTGATCCCTGGGACTCCAAATTGCATGCTTTCCTTCTATGCCTTGTTGAGAAGTTCATATCTCACCTCTTATGGCTAAAGCCCAGAACTTATATATTGCTAGGACTGGAGCAATGGTTTTCTTTTGAATCACGTGTATCTTTCACCACTTATGATGTTAGTGTCTTTGGGCTGTCTTCTTTTGGTGTTGAATTTAATATTGTACGGTTAGATCATTTGACAAATAGTTGTTGAATTGGTCTGATTTGTTCATTTTAAACACGTGAAATTCCATCACATAAATACAATCTTTTCTCTCCATATATCAACCTTTAGATAGAGTCTTGCACATTCAGAAATTCTCTTTAATTTAGGAATTGAAGCATTTTTTAATTTTTAACCTTTTTCCTGCCACCTTCCTCAATTCCTATTAGAAAAAGATAAAGCAGACAAAGGAGGAGGATTGACTGTAGATGCAAAAGAACAACCTTCAAGTTCAAAACCACAGAAGGAAAAACTCACTAAAGCTGAAAGACGTGCTATTCAAGAAGCTCAACGAGCTGCAAAGGCTGCTGCTAAAGGTTTGTTAACCTAGTCTTGATTTCCTGTTTAATTGGGCTTTTTAGATGGTCAGTCCAAGTTGCAGCCATTTATTGGAAGGTTCTGTTGTGTGGATTTAGCATATGTCTGTGGGTATGATATTGTTCAGTTATGCCTGCTGCTGACCTGTTTTCATCTTTAGGCTCAAACCCGCCATGCATCAATTTTTGTCCTTTCTAATGGTTTTAGCAAGCTTAAATTTTGGAAGTTAAATGTGCTAGCATTAGGATTGTTTTCTAATAGATCAACCCTGACCCTAACAATTGTTATGCTAATCGATGTAATGTGTTAGCTGAAGGAGGCAAGGCATCTGGAACCGCAACATCAGCAAATGCAAAACCTGCTAAAGCTTCAAAGCATTCTCCAAAGATTGATAATGCTTCAGTTGCTGCCAGTGAGAAAAAGGGATTTGATCGCCCATCAGAAAAAGATAGAAAGAAAGATGTTCCTCAACCACGCATGCAGTATGATGATAAGAGTCGAGTGCAGAAAGCTAAACGGCGTGCTGTGGTAAAACAAACTGAAGCTAGGAACAGAGTTGAGTTGTTCAGGCATTTGCCTCAATATGAACATGGGAGCCAGTTGCCAGATCTTGTGGCAAAGTTTTTTCAACTTGATCCCATGCATCCTGCTGTTTATAAGGTATCTATTTAATTTTGTATTGCTTGTTGCGATTTATATTTGTTATGTGGTCCCAAAGTTTATCATTGCATAATGTTTGACTCTTTGTTTTGTGGCGAAGAATCTTTTTCATTGCCTTCTTTTGTTTTATTCGTGGCAAATGAGGGTTTCTGGAGCTTCTCTTGAACCCTCTCTGGCATATGCTGTATCCTCTTCTAGACATAGAGGTAGTTTTTGGTCCACACTCAACTTTCCTTTTAGGATTAAGATGATTGCTCTTAAAATGTTAACAACAATGTTAGTATTAAGATGATTGCTCTTAAAATGTTTTTCTTACCCCGAAATAGTCATGGCCAGATTCAATTAATCTTCCCTCTATCTAAATGTTGAGTTACATGATGCTTGACAAAGGAAAGCTTTATGTGCCGCATAATAATAGTGCTTAGTATTTATTATGCTTGATGATTTATAATAGAGGTCATATTTAGATCTCATGGATTATACTATGGATGGTATGCAGTGTTACCGTCATCTCTTGGGCTGTTTGTTATGCTGAATGAAATTTAACAAAAAGCAAGGTTGGATGGAAAAAGGTGATTTTATAGACAAGAAATATCCCTAGCGTTCCTTAGTAAGAAAATAATAAAAAAGGTATTTATTATCAAGCAATAATTATGAGGATATAAACATATCATGCATCTTGTTTTTCATGTAATGCAAAGGAAATGCCTTTTGTGGGGTACAATCGAAGCCTAGGTGTCTAGTACTAACAAAAGGGGGCTAAATGGATTAGATACCGAGAAGTGGAAGACAGACCAATTATGAAATAATATACGTTAGTTATATTATATGGACTTTAGTCTTATTTTATTTTTTTATTAGAAGTTAGAACACCCTTTATTAACTTAAACACTTTTTTTTTCCAATTTAAGTTTGTTGAATTATTTAGTGAAAAATTGAAATTGAACTAAAGTTTATATTTGCAAAATAGAGGCAGTATGTAATTTCAGCTAAATTTAGACGTTCATGTGACTAGGGTTAACGAGTACAATTGCAAGGATATATAAAATTGCATGCAATTCAATACAAACACAAAAAAGTACTGGGGAACTTATTTTAATTCCGTGTTCCCCTGTACTTAAATTTATATAATTTTTAAAGGATGCATACATCTCTCTCTCTCTCTCTCTATGGGAACCTTGTGCACTGGGCTTTCCTTTTTATATATGTAATTATGCACATACAAGGGAACTTATTTAAGTTATAAACATACTGAGGCAAACATGCTGAAAGAGATTGATAAAATTCTCAACGTGTTTGAAGCAATTATCAGGTCTCTGGGTCATATCATCATGGAGAGAAGCAAGTAGGAGGCCTTCTAGTAGCTATTGATTTATTGGAGTATGTACGGAATGTCATTAACAAAACTGAGTAGTTATTTCTGAATGTTTTTGAACTTTTGGCTAAAAAATGAACTTGGGGGATCTCATATTGCATTATTTATAGCATTTACTTTTTTTACATAAATTAGCTGCAGCTCAACGAGTCATGTTAAATAACTTCAAAACGATGTAGAAAAATTATCTTTTTCAGCTGTAATAGATTATAGATGTTAAAATACTCAATGTAAGTATGATCAGAATTACTTGGAGATTGTATTGGACATGATGGTGTTTAGGATATGTTTAATTATAATTTGTATTTTAGACCTCGATACTGATGCATTATCTTATCTCTGTAACCTTATATGGTGGATGTCAGGTGGGATTGCAGTATCTGTCTGGCGATATATCTGGTGGCAACGCTCGATGTATTGCAATGCTTCAAGCATTTCAAGAAGTCATCAAAGACTACACAGTTCCCCCCGAGAAAGCTCTGGCGAGAGACCTAACAGCAAAAATAAGTAGTTATGTTTCATTTCTTATTGAGTGCCGGCCTCTTTCAATCAGCATGGGAAATGCGATTAGATTTCTCAAGAGTCGAATTGCTAAGCTACCTTTGACTCTGTCAGAGGCAGAAGCCAAAGCATCTCTTCAATCAGATATTGATCGTTTTATAAGCGAGAAGATCATCCTTGCCAATAAGGTGATAACCAAACATGCTGTCACAAAAATAAGAGACGGCGATGTCCTCCTTACTTATGGGTCATCATCTGCAGTTGAGATGATATTGTTACATGCTCATGAATTAGGAAAACAGTTTCGGGTCATAATAGTTGACTCTCGTCCAAAGCTTAGTGGGCAGCTCTTACTTAGTAGGCTGGTGGCCAAAGGTCTTAGCTGCACATACACACATATAAATGCTGTTTCCTACATAATGCATGAAGTTACTCGAGTTTTCCTGGGTGCTTCATCGGTATTGTCTAATGGTACAGTTTACTCTAGAGTTGGGACTGCATGTGTTGCAATGGTTGCTCATGCGTTCCGTGTACCTGTCTTGGTGTGTTGCGAGGCTTATAAATTTCATGAAAGGGTGCAGCTTGATTCAATATGCTCAAATGAACTTGGTATGTCTATTTACAACTCTCCATTGGGATTTATATTTTTTCCTTTGGGTGTGGGAAGTTTTACATTCCTATAAAACGTTCTTGCAGGTGATCCAGATGTCATTTCAAAGGTTCAGGGTAGGGAGGATGTCAACTACTTGGATGGTTGGGCCAACACGGATAATCTGCAACTTCTAAATCTCATGTAAGAATTTTATGTCATCAAGTATAATACAACACCAAAATTGTCATTTTCCTACGCTGACCTTGCATTTCTTAATTTTTCTCAGTTATGACGCCACTCCTTCGGATTATGTTTCGATGATAGTCACCGATTATGGCATGGTAAGTGCTGGACTAAAGAACACACACATAAGCATGCACGCACACACATTTGCTGTTGAAGATAGATGCCCCCAGACTACTGATCCTGGCCCCTTTATATAATTTATTGCATCATTCATTTTTTGGGATTATGTCAAGTTGATAATGATCAGCATGGAGTTTGGATATTGAAGAACCCAAACACTAAAATAGAATTAAACAATCATGTTAAACATTAAAATTATCTTCATTTTCATTTAAATATAAGGAACTTATAAACGTAAGAGAGAAACATTAAATAAAAAAGGGGAGGGCTAGAAGCACCATTCCCTCTCCCTCTCTCACACACACACACAAACAAATGCATCATCTCAAGGACAATTATTGTTTTGCATATCTATGATATGAATACGATGACTTGTTCATTTTTCGCAGGTCCCGCCCACAAGTGTACCAGTAATTGTGAGAGAATATAGGAGAGAACAATTATGGATATAAATGATGAAATGTGGATCATCTCAATTTTGTATACGTGCCAAATCCCAATTCAGCGGCCAGGGTGAAAATAAGACTGGAGAAGTTTGTTGTGATGCATCTTTTTGGTATTGCCTTTTTCCTTTTTTTGCCATCTGGGAAATGGGAATAATGTGTGTAGTGGGCCATTTTGATCTTGTGAAATTTTTGGACTTTCGTCTGTGTTGGTCTGCCTCAGGGAAGAGTGCGAAATTTCGCCTCTCCAGGCATTGCTTATCCCATTCATTCTCCAATGTAACAGAGAATTGCTTATCCCATGCATTATCACATGTAACAGAATCTCTGTTCTAGCGTTCTTCAAATTTTGGATGGTATTTCAGTCCCAATTTTGGGTTATGTTGAAGTCTTTTGCCATTGTTAGCCCCTTTCTCTGGTAATTCTTTTTTGGTTACATTACATATTATACTTTATTGCCTTGTTATTTAGTTTTTGTTTTTTTCAATCGAAAGCCTTGCTGATTAGTATTAAAGCACTCCACTCCAGTGGTTTAATGCTTGTCATTTATTTTTGGTGGTTTGTTATGGTTTGACTTGAAGGGTGTGTTTGCTTTGAAGGGAGGGAAGAGGGTTAAATTACCTTTTTAGGTTGAAAGTATTTAAATTTTTTGTGGGAACCCAAAATTTAAAAAGAATAAGAAGATAAATTTTTTGTTTCTCCCATCTAAAATTGTAATTTACCGCTCCTTCTCCCCTCCTCTCAAACCAAATACACGTGAAGTGAAATGTCACTGATGAGTAATATTTTTAGCATGATTAATATAATGATTGTTTATGTTGCTTAAAATATAGAATGATCATTGTCATCTCATAATCTAGATATCTAGGGGCTGATTGATTTTATTTTTAAAAACAAAAAAAAACAATAAAATCTGTTTGGTAAAACTTTTTTAAAAACAAAAAGTTGTTTTTAAAAACTAAAACAAAAACAATTGTTAGTCGTTTTCTTATTTTTATTTTCTTATTTTTTATTTTTTGATACCACCACTTATTCACTATTGATATTACACTGTCAGTGATGACCACCATCATGTCACCACCAACAATCGCATCACTATGTCACTTCAAAAACATTTTTCAAAACAACCATTCAAACAATATTTTTTTGTTTTTTTATTTTTAAAATTTGTTTCCAAAAACTAGTTTTGTAAAACTATTTCTGAAAATAAAAAACAGAGAATAGAATCAAACAATCACCTATATTCTATTTTTTACATACCCTATATTATATGTATTTCCTAAGAATAAGAAGTCGTGAATAATTTTTCTTGGGTAAAGGTGCTAAAATGACCATAAACTTTTGTGAAAAGAGCAACTGTAACCATGAACTAATTTTTGGAGCAAAAGTAACCATAAACTTTATAAAAGAGAGCAAAAGTAATCATGACGTTAACGGACGTTAACGTCCGTTAATGTGAACTTTTTAAGGTGCTAAAATAGCCATTAACTAATGTCAAAAGTGTAAAAGTAACCATAAACTTTTTCTTAGATGCAAAAATAACTTCTTAAACATTAATTCATAATTTTTTTTCCTTTTGTGTTGTGAGTGATATATCAATTTGGGGATTAAAATGACAAAACTTAGAATTAATATTCAAAAAGTCAACTTTTTTTTTATTTTGGCGAGAATGACGAAACGAAAGAAAATCATCACCTAACTCCAAAAGATAAAATCCAAGGTAATTAAACCTGGACCTGTCAGTGAACCGGTCGGAGTATTGGGTCAAGGGTCAGTGGGTAAGACTAGAGCTAAACTGGGGAGAATTGAAAAATTTTAGGTTTATAGTATGAAATTCTAAAGGAAAAATAAAAAAAAATGTTCTTTTAAACAAAAATTAAAAACTTAACCCAAATCTACTGAGTGGTTAGTCGGTTTTCAATCTGGTTCGGATCAAATAACCATGATAAAATCCTTAACATTAATTATAAAATAGGTGACTTTTTGAACATTAATTTATAAGTTTTTTTTACTTTTGTCATTTTAATCCCCAAATTGATAAAACATTCATAACACAAAAGCAAAAGTAAAAAAAAAACTTATAAATTAATGTTCAAAAAGTCACCTATTTTAGAATTAATGTTAAGGATTTTATCATGGTTATCTGATCTGAACCAGATCAAAAACCGGCTAACCGGTCAGTAGATTTGGGTTAAGCTTTTAATTTTTGTTTAAAAAAATATTTTTTTAATTTTTCCTTTAGAATTTTATACTATATGCCTAAAATTTTCCATTTCTCACTGGTTTAGCTCCAGTCTTACCCACTGACCCTTGACCCAGTACCCTGGCCGGTTCACTGACAGGTCCAGGTTTAATTATCTTGGATTTTATCTTTTTGAGTTAGGTGATGATTTTCTTTCGTTTCGTCATGCTCGCCAAAATAAAAAAAGTTGACTTTTTAAATATTAATTAATAAGTTTTGTCATTTTAATCTTCAAATTGATAAAACACTCATAACACAAAAGAAAAAAAAAATTATGAATTAATGTTCAAGAAGTTACTTTTGCATCCAAGAAAAAGTTTATGGTTACTTTTACACTTTTGACATTAGTTAATGGTTATTTTAGCACCTTAAAAATTTCACATTAATAAACATTAACGTCCGTTAACGTCGTGGTTACTTTTGCCCTCTTTTATAAAGTTTATGGTTACTTTTGCTCTAAAAATTAGTTCATGGTTATAGTTACTCTTTTCACAAAAGTTTATGATTATTTTAGCACCTTTACCCATTTTTCTTTGCCAACAGAAGTCATGAATAATATAGTTAATTTTAAGGCTCATGAAAATATCTATGGAGTCCACTATAGGCTCTAAGTTTCGTGGAAAACATGAGCTTATAATCTAATTATTACTAACCATTTTTAAAATGCATGCCACCAATTTTGTCTAGTTTTGAATTTCTTACAATTACTTTCCCGATTTCATTAAAAAAAAAAACAATTACTTTCTCGAAGATGCATAATGTGCAAATCGCCTTCGTGATATACAATTACCTTTGTAATATGCAATATTGAAATATCATTGTCTTTTTACTTGTAATATGCAATATGAACTAATATGTAATTACTTCCTCGAAGATGTAATTAACTAAAGTTTATATGCAAGTGGCCTCTCCGAATATGCAATGTCCAAAAAGATGCAGTTAACTTCAATAATTTGCAAGTGACCTCCTCAACTATGTAATTGACTTCCCCTAACCAATATGTAATTTAGCTTCCCCAAGATGCAACTAGCTTCCACAATGTGCAAGTGGCATCTCCAAATATGCAATTACATTCTTGAAGATATAATTAGCTTTCATAATGTATAAGTGGCCTTCCCGAATATGCGATGGAAAAATTTTAATTAGCCTCCTTGATATCAAGTTAATTTTAGTCAACCACTAAAATTTTCTAAAACTTCACTGCACCCTCTTGGTTAAAATGAAATTAATTTTTGTGGATGAAAAGACAATGATGCCCTTATTTCATTTGTCTTGTAAATATTTATATTTGTCTTGTGAATTTTCATATTTCTCTTTTAAATGGCCAAAATGTTTTTAATTCTTTAGCTTCTTTTGAATCCCATTATTTGTCTTATAAATGTTCATATTTATCTTATGAATTTTCATATTTATCTTGTAAATGGCCAAAATATTTTTAACTCCCAAAGTTTTTTTGAATCATTTTGTTTGTCTTGTAAATGCCCACATTTGTCTAGTGAATTTTTATATTTGTCTTGTAAATAGCCAAAATATTTTTAATTTCCTGTATTCTTTCGAATTTCTTTATTTGTCTTGTAAACCTCTTTATTTGTTTTATAAATGCTCTTCTGAAAAAAATAAAATAAAATAAGGGCATCATTGTCTTTTCACCCACAAAAATTAATTTCATTTTGACCATGGGAGTGCAGTAAAGTTTAAAAAAGTTTTGGGGGTCAACTAAAATTAATATGCTATCAAGGAAGCCAATTGGGATTTTCCCATATGCTATTACCTTCCTTAAGGTGCAATTAGCTTCTATAATGTACAAATGACCTTCCCGGATATATAATTACCTTCCTTAATATGCAATATGAAGTTACTACCTCCAGCTGTAAATATAAATCCTAGTTGATTTTTTTAGGAGAGATTAGAAATTAAATAAGTTACTTAATCATATCATATGTTATGTATAATTAACTTAATCATATCATATGTTATGTATAATTAAATTATATATCGCTCTGGTCCTATTTAGAATTTTCTTTTAACTAATTCTCACATACCATTGAGAGTAAGTTAACTCATTAGCTATTGGCTAAATTTTTAATTTCGCCCTTATCTATAATTGATTCCAAAATTCAATACGAATAAATTTCTTTTTTTTATTGCAATTAATAAGGGCAAAAAAGTACAAAATACATTTACTACCCTGAAATTAAACTTATAAATAGGACCAAATTTTTTTTTTGTTAAAAAGGACTTATAAATAGGACCAAAATGGTATTAGTTTATAAGTAAGACAAATTAGTTTGGAGAAAAAATAATAAATATAAATAATTAAAGTAATTTAATTAACATTTTTAACCTCTCAAAAACGTCAACTGAATCTTATATTTAAGACTGGGGGGAATATAAACCAAGGTACTGAAAACCGGACCGGACACTTAACCGGCTGGGGCATTGGGTTAAAGGTCAATGGGTCATATAGGAGTCAAACCGGAGTTAAACCGGGGCTAGACCGGTGAAGAAGTAAAGATTTCAAGTTTATTTATATGAAATTCTATATAAAATTAATAAAAAAAAAATTGGTGAACCGATCCATACAGTTCATGGGCTAAACCGGCCTGTCCGGATTTAAATAATCTGATATGAACTACGGGTGGGAATAGACCAACCCCTATCAGGTGGCCTACGGTCCATAGCCTAGTTAAGGCCTGGTCTTTCTCCCATTCCCCTTATTTAAGAATAACGACCTCATGCATTTCCATAATGTCAGGTCTCAAACTCTAGATAAATTTTTAATGGGTGGGTTTTATTGCAAATGTCCAAGATTTTTTTTTTTTTATATTATCATCCGATATACAAACTATATAAAAATCCATCTAGTTAATCTTTGGCGCCTAAAATAAATTATATTTACTAAATTCGCTAACGGAGGTTCTAAAAAAAATGTCAGGGGACGTTGGCCTGAAAAAATTCACTAATGAACACTAGCAGCAACTGGGACACGGGTTACATTAACAGAGTTTAAAAAGAAGACAATTTATAATTGATGAATAAATTAAAACCATTCCTATAAACTAAACATAGACAATGTCTATTAGTATTAGACATCTTGAAAGGCGTTATATTTTTAATTTTTCTTCTCATAGAAAAAGCTCAAAGCTACTGCAGATATCGGTGGGATATTTGTGTAAGATATGGAAGCTAACACTAAGCACTACTAACAGAAATTCACAAATCAGTCAGACCAAGTGGTAAACAAATCAATATGGGGAAAACAAGAAAAGAAAAGGAAAACAAATCTTGCTTAGTCAAACGCCTCCACGAATGAAAAAAAAAAAAGATTAATTCATTTGTACAAGTAACCCAAACAGAACAAGCAGCCTTTGTTTATACATAAATAAATTAATTCATTGATACATCATGTGCGCTGTGACAGAAACTACACACAAATGGTAATCTTACACAACTTTTGAGTTTGATAAAGCAGTTTGGTCATATTTATTTCCTCACGAGGTATTAGCTTTTTCATTAGATGGCGCAACAGTTCCAAGAATAACAAGGCCACCTAAAATGATAATCAGTATGCCCAAGGAATTGACCAACATTGCTTCACTGGAATAACGTGATATTACCTTGTTTGTTTGGAGGAATGTAGCCTTTTCTAAAATACCAGTAGTTGCTGCAGCTATAGCCAGGGCATATATGTAGATTCCAAAGAAGACATGCCATGGCAATAGGGTTGCTCTGCTATTTCGAGACCCTCCTGGGTACCAAAAAGTATAAAACCCAGAAGCCCACTGCGAAAAGTTACAGTGAGAAGTCAGACAAATACCCTAACCGAATAAAGGTTCTATGATAGAACAAAGGAAGCAATGGAGATGATCGGAATAATGAAGGCACCTGAATGGAGAATAGGAGAAGGCAAGCTAGACCCAACCATGAATGCAGGCTGTAGAAATTGTCGATGCCCTTATCATTGTGAAACTTCCAAGCAGCCCAGAGACCAATCAAGCTTAAAATGAAAGAAAGAAATTGTAATGTGAGATGAACTCCTTTCTTAAAGTTTTTAGTTCCTGGAATCGTTTTATAAGCAAGCATCCCTGCACAATGCCATAAATTAAAAAAAATGTTATTGGGAAGGAACAATGACTTCGAAACAATCTAATAATGAGTTAATGAGGGATTCAGTCCATAGAATTTAGGTAGATAGCAGTTAACTCGCTAGCGGACAGTATGGTCAGTTACGATCATACCAGAAGGACCATAAAAAGTTAAGAAGCACGGATGTTGGATACAAATATGAAATATGACAGAATAAGAGTTCAAATTAAAGTGTCACACAGTGTCTAATACAAGTGCCAGACCTGTATCAGATACTATACAAATCCCTCTTTTAAGTACTTGTTTCACGAAAATCCATCCCATATCTGGTACATAACAATTCACCCAAATCCATTTTTGTTACTTCTGATTGAAAGAGCAGCAAATTGCTTATCAGTTTTTCCTAATCATGCAGCATTAGTGGAAATAGAACAATCTAACCATGCCATTTCAGATCTTCTATTACCTGTCCGTGTCCAAAGTTAAGAGGGGAAAGATATTGCAAATTATATAAGATCCTATTAAATTTTTTAATATTCTGGGTGGGGTCAAAGACTGGTGACTAGCCATTCCAGCAGCCAATTTCTATCACTAAATACAATAAATCTTCAAAAAGTAAAGTGATTGGAAAATCAAAACGTGTTAAAGACATTACACATCATCAAAAGAACAATTCATGAGTTTAATGAACTCCTTATCTCTTGACTAGTATGATGCGAATTGATTAAATTACACCAGTCGAATCTTTTTATCAGATAGGATCCAAGAATGCATGTTATTAACAGTGCAGTGAGATGAAAAGGTTTAGGCATCCTAGCATGTTACATCCTTATGAACCATGGCCATACAATTACAGTCAGAAAATATGGTTACATCTTGCAAGACCGTTTGCATATCATGATAGAATCAACTGTTGAAAGTGTCAGATGATAAGAAAAAGGTCACTAGTTGTTTTGTGGCAAAGAAGGATCCTGAACTGAGTCAAACTTCATCTAAAAGTTAGAAAAATAACCACATGCGTCCATTTAGCAATATAGACACTTGGCATAGATTGAAGCAAAAGTAATACTGGGATACAGTTTAGGGAAAGCTGATATATTTTGCTAAGAAAATTAGGGAATTCACACGAGGAAATAAAATTTAAGATGTAGAATCCCGTTGCAGTACCCAAAAAGCTTCATAAAAGTTACAAATTAAACATACAAGGATGACAAGCCTTGAAAGAAAAAGATATACTCCTTCGTTCCTATTTACAAGGCACTTATAACATATTTCCCTTGAAACCAAAAAAATTACCCCAAAAACTCATTACAAATTTAATAACTTTCCAATGGTACCCATATTAAATAACTGAGAAGTACAAGAAAATAACAGTCTGCAGAACTATAAATTACGGATAAAATTGTACATTCATATAATAAATTTAATAAGGTGACTAGTACTAAGGACAAAACAAAACTCTCTCTCTGCCCGATAAATAGGACTAGAGGAGTTTTATTTTTTTATTTTTTTCCGGCCCGGGGATGGGGGGTGGATTTTGAAAAATTAACCAGAGAATGAAACATTGTGAGCTTATCAAATACTATAACTGTTAATCAATAACTGTCTCATATTTCATTCTTACAGTAAGTTCAGGGCATTCAATTTTTTTCATTTTCCCTATTTATTTCCCAGAATTTCCATTATGTTGACCATTCATCTTACCAAAGATAATGTTATTAAATCTAATCAAATTTTAAAATTCTCCAGTGGGCAACAGGTTTGAAATTAGTGGAACAAACAATCTTTCCAGAATGACAATGAAAATTTGCACAAAAATGCTGATATCCTGGCAACAAATTATTTTCACTTTCTCCCTTCCAAAGGAAAGAAAGAAAGATCATTTACCTTCGCCATTGATTAGAATAAGTCCAACCACCATCAACACCGGATGCACCTAAAGAGGACATGATAGGAAACCAAAGATCAAATCATCAAATGTCTATGCGCACATATCTTGTGTAAATAACTAACTCACAATATTCAATAGAGTGCACAAAAAGATACAGTCAAACTGAAAAACTGAGCAGAAGCTTTTCACAATAAAGATCTCTCTGGCTCTTATGAATTCCTGTCTAATTACTCAAACAAAGTAACACAATCCCTCAGAAAATCTCAACAAGTTAACTGGAATAAAGTAGTGTATTCAGGAGCTGCTTATTCATTCCATTGTGACATTCTTGAAAACAAAGAAAATACATTCCACATAGTTTCCTCTTGACGCGACTAAGTAATAATCATATGGCGAAAAGGTCCCACCGAAGTCAAACATCTCCTTCAAGTTCCACGGACGCACACAAGATCAATTACAAAGAAACAGACAAGGACCAAAATGTTGATAGTGTCAATGAAGATGGGATCAAAGACCACAAGTTATGAACTCACAGCCAACGACCCTACTTGAATGAGCTCAATCAGGCAAATCAAACACCAAAAAAAACTTCAAACACAAAAACTCACTCAAGACCTCAACGTATTAATGGATTCGATTTCCTAAGGAAAAAAGGACTACAAGAGCTTGGAAAGACGGAAGTGAAGAGCAAAAAGAGTAAAAAAATTACATTAAAAATAAGATCCTTGTTGTCGGAAACGAGAGCGAGGCCTCCTCTGAAACGCTGTGCCCAGACGAACAGAAGAAGCGTAACCAGAATACCGACCAGTCTCACCGTCAGGAAGATCGGGAACCTCACCGCCGGAGGTGACGCCATTTCCGACTTCAACGTGCACGGAGAGAGAGAGACTAGGCGACTATTTTCTTTTCAACGACAATATGCTGTGACTTGTGAGAAGTTGTAGGGAAGATATTAAAAAAGAAAAAGGGACACAAATAAGTATATCAATGAAACTTGCTTCAGTTGAACATCCACGCAAAGAATAGCTTCCATATTTAATATATTATAAAAAATATTATTATTATAAATATTATAATAATAATATTTTTTATAATATATTAAATCTGAACCGTTGAGATCTCAATTCGATGGTCTACACTAAGAAAAGGATGGTCCTTTTCTTTGGGAGAAAATGATAGAGCTGGCTTCGGTCCTTTTCTCCCAAAGAAAAGGACCATCCTTTTCTTAGTGTGAGCCGTCGGATTGAGATCTCAACGGCTCCCAAAAAATATTATTATAATAATAATATTTTTTATAATATATTAAATATGAACCGTTGAGATCTCAATCCGACGGCTCACACTAAGAAAAGGATGGTCCTTTTCTTTGGGAGAAAAGGACCGAAGCCAAACGCGAAAAGGACCGAAGCCAGCTCCCTTTTCTACTGCGCCTTGTTTGGATTACCCTCCCATTCATAATCAATTATGAAAGTCAAAATCATGGTTCTTTTTTATAAGATATCTACACACTCTAATATAGAGCTGGTAAAAAAAAGTCAGCCCAACCCTATCAGGCCTGCCCTTCAAGGCCAGAGCCTGAAAGCACTGACCTTTTTAGACCTAATTCAAGAAAAACAGTTATTTTTTAGGATCAGCCATTAAGCATAAGGGTAAGAGTTGGTCCTACCTGGCCAAAACTATTTTAATAATCTTTTATTCTTTTTTTTTAAATTTTTTTAAAGAAATAAAATTACAACAATGAAAGTTATTATTTAACATATAAATATTGTCACAATTAATATGTAAATGGTATGCATCATGCAACAAACAAACACAGTTACTAAATCATAATCAAAAGTAAACTATTATCCACATACCACAATTACAAATAATTAATAAGAAGACTTAATAAAATTAAAAACACTTCTTATAAATATGTCTTAAAATGTGTAAGTAGTCAATAAAATAAACAACATAAGATATAAACAAAACAATTACTAGAAATAAGTCACAAAATACAAAATTAGTAAGAATGCTTATGAAATAAGAAATATCTTTTATAAATTTTAAATTTTTAGGATTATTAATACAAGATGTTCTTATGACTTAATTCTAAAAAAGATAATAACAATTAAATATTTACAACATCATTAATAAAGTATAAAAAAATTAATAATATTATTATAACCCTTTTAAACCCATTTTTCCTTTTGATGCAAAAATCTTAAACCCAATCTTTATAAATTCAAGACCTCAACGGATCGACCCCACGAACTTAGCCCATTTTCTCGACGCTACTGTAATGTATGTTAAAATTAATAATAAATTCAAAACTAAGCACTTCTCGGTGGTTATTGGAATATCATTTTTTTTTTGGGACGAAAATCAAATTTTAGACTCCTATGGAATAAATAACTTGAATATATTAAATATGCACCACGACTGTTGCATGGTTGAAAGTAAAATTAAGGATAAATGTTAGACTCCTCCCAATTAAATTTATTTGTATATTATTTTTGAGCAAATAATTTCTTTTTTGCCAAGAGATAATAATGAATAATACGACCCATGAACTATTAAAATTTTTTATTTGTCACTTTAATTTCATCTAATATTTTTTTTTCTTAGACGCATTTAACAATTTTAATACTTGGCAGCTTCAATATTAATGTATTACTATAAAAGATAAAACTTATAAAAAGTGCTTCATTTATGTGTTACAACTCATTTTTCAATCTCTATATAAAGTAAGGCCTTATATCTACTCCTTTACTTATAATCAAATTTAAATTTGTCATTAAAGTCAATATATAATTAAAGGTTAAAGTGTTGTAGTTTAGATTCTTTCTTATTTCGTGTATGATTTTGTACAAAGAATAAAAATCATATAAAAATAATATTCTCAAGATTTACTTTCTTTATTTATTCTGTTTTTGCTCCATGTAAAAGAATAATAGGATTAAGGACCAGATTTAATTTACCAATAAAGTTTTAAGGAATGAGCATCTGACACAATTATATTTTAAAGGGATAAAAATACACATAATGAATTAAAAGTGGAGTATCCAACACAAAACCGTTAAAGACATTAGGTTAAATTTAACGGTTTTGTGTTTGATGCTCCACTTTTAATTCCTTATGTATATTTTTACCCCTTTAAAATATAATTATATCAGGCATTCATTCCTTAAAACATTATTGGTATATTTACTCCTTGGCCCAAGAATAATATCATGCTGGTGCTAAGTAATAAAATAGAAAAAGTTTTCCCCAAATGTTACAAGAGAAGCATTTGGTCATCTTAAAATAAAAAAAATAAGGCATCTCGATTGCCATTTTTTCCATATATATATATTGCAAATTTAACAAGCTTGTTTGAAGTTGAAAATTAAAAAAAAAAAAAAAAAACTCCATTACAATTAAATTGGTCAAATAGTTATACCTTTCCTAGAAAGGAAAACGTATTTCCCAGAGACAACTAATTATGAGGCAAACCAAACCTTTCCAAGAATAATAATAGAAAAACCTTTCCATGAACAAGACAACTAAATGAGAAATCTGTCAGTGCAAATCTCATTTATCCCTTTTCTTTTAAAAAAAAAGAAAAAATTGACCAAGGGTTTTTTCCCATATAATTAAACCCAGACTGGACTGGTCGATTCAACCCAAAAACCGACAAACCGGTCATGTTTGAACATTAACCCAATTCACCTTTAAAAAAAAAAAATCGATTGTTTTTATTTTCTCTAAAATTTCATATTAATAACTTTGATATCTTCACTTTCTTTCCGGTTCAACCCTGGGTTAGCTTCGGTTTGGCTCCAATCTGATCCATTGACCCTTGACCCAGTGCCCTAATCAATTCAGGGGCCAGTCCAACTTTAATAACCTTGGTTTTTCCAAACGGTTTTCACTTCTCCCAACAAGTCCACTCCCAAAACTTTGAACTTGTGTAAGGAGGAAGCCACGTACTACTTCATCCAGCAGCTGTGTTCATTTATCCATTTTTTGTTTTTGTCTGTTAGTTTTTCTTATCTGGCCCCTTCTAGCACAAGAGCAAAATTAAAGGCTACTTGCTTCCTCTGTTATAAATTCTACATTTGGATTCATCTAATGGTGAAATGTCCACAATTTATTGCTTAAGAAAATTATTTTGACACTAGTTATGCAAAGGCATGCCAAACCAATTAAAAGTGGAAATATAACTACTATAACTAGTTGAAGAAAAGGTTAAAATTAAACAAAAGTATAATATAACTAGTTGCTTCTACATGTGCTTGAAATGAAAAATGAACTCATGCAAGTCCCAAAAACATTTTCAAAACAAACATACAATTTACTCAAAAATATGTGCAAGCACGCACCACTGAATTGAAGAAATTCAATTGTTCCAAACACTATCTCATATATAGATATGTATATTCCCCCTAAATGTCAAGAGTGATATAAAAACAAAACCAGAGTAAGTATTCATTTACCTGCTAAACACAATTAGCTTGTTGGATGCAACACCAAGGCATTTACTTGACAGAAACAGAAGAGCTAAAAAATTTCTAAGGTTAACCAAATTCCAAAAACATCACATAATATCAAATGACAAGTGACAGCATTTCAAATATCACGAACTTTTATATATGAATATCTTGCACCAAGAACTATAAGAAAGTATTAATACTAACAACGTGTTTGGTCCCACGCACTAAATTTCTTTCTAATGTCAAATTTCCGATGGACTCACCAACTCTCAAGAGCCAAATATTGTAAATAAGCTGCAACTGATAACACCTATTAGTGTTATAATCAAACACACAAAGAAAAAGGGTTTTCTTTTTTTTGGGGGGGGGGTTGTGTGGTGGTTAGCAAAGATGCTTCAAGATTTCATAATGGAGTTAATGACAAAAAAATATGTGGTCAGTCAAATATCACATTATCATTTGAGTAGGCCAAAGCCTAAAACCTGCCAACTTTAGAACTCTGTACAGACCCTAATCCTAATTGGCAAGTGTTAGAGGTAGCTTTCAACTTATAATAGATGAAAATGTATCATCACAAACTACCGTTAATACCACATTTACCTCCAACTGCGATAGTGGCGGCCTTCTGATATATCCTTCATTCGAGAACGACCAGGGTCTCTGTCATTCAGGCTTTCAGTCCGGTGGTTAGGCCTGTCTAAATCATAATCACGAGGTGAAAGAAGCCGCTCTGTGTGTGAATAGTGTGAGTAGTGAAAGGAGCTAAAGGAATCAGGGTTAGAGCGTCCTTCATCATGCAAAGGACTTCTCCGACTTCTGTCTGATTGGGACCTCCCATAGGAAGGGCTTCCTGTATTGTAGTCGTCATCATACTTACCGTACCTTGGATGAAAACTATAGGTGGCTGAGCCATATCCCGGGTCCCCTGGAGGACCGTCATCCCTTAAATCCAATGATGACCTTCGCTCACGATAAGGTCCTCTGCTGACATGATCAGTACTATAGTTTGATGATCTGTGCTGAGGCCGGTTTCTGAAAGTATCTGAGCCTGAAGGTGCAGCAGCCCACAATCTTTCATCTGCATTTTCTGGAATGGGTGCATTTATTCCTGGAAATTTAACAGTCATTTTTCTCTCTGACTTTGAATAGTCTGCCTCGACAATTTCCCCATCTTCCTGTTCTCTGATTTCTTCTTCACCATATATGGTAATGCCTGATGGCTGATCCTCATCATCCACATCTAAAATTCCAGAACATAATTAGGAGTATACCTTCGACAAGTTAAAAAGGTAAACTGCAGACAGGAGGATTAGGTTTATATAATAAGAACCCATGAAATTCAAATTTAGCCTTCGAAGACTATTCAGATGGACTACTACTAAATGTGTTTTAATTCACCTAAATATCCAGGTGGGTATCCAATTTCTCGCATTCTGTTAAGCCAAGGTGGCGGATCAAGTTCCTGCATAAAAGGAAAAGGAAATCTCTAATCTCACAAAGAAACTCAAAGAATTCTGCCACAACCTCAAAAGTTTCCATCCTACAGTCGTACATCGAAAACAAAACTAGAAGAGCTATAAAAGCAATTTCCATCTTATCTTCCAAAACCAAAGGAAAATCAGAAAACAAAAGGACAACATTGCAGCTTATTGTTCGAACCCTTAAGCCAACTGCAACTAGTAAAATGATGAAAAAAACCATTGAGAGAGCCAATCGATGCCAAGGTCATCTTTGAAAGATCAAACCGCAATTACACTTGAAAAATATCTGTCAAAAATCAAAGCATCATTTTCAAAATCAACTGCTCTTACCCCCAAACCCAAGAGTTGACGTGTTTCAGCATCAAGAGCACCTGGCCTCAAACCATCAAATTTTCCAGCAGGAGAATCTTGATAATATCGAGTTGGGTTCCGGGAAGCAGAATTCTGGTTCTTCTTAGACTTGTGTTGCTTACGAGCAACATTGACAGCAGCATTATCACGGGGCCGTGGGCATTCTCTCAAAGAATGATCATAGGCACCACAATTGAAACACCGGGGAGCATTGTCAATGATCTCGTGACCCCTTTAAATTTTGAACAAATCAGATGAAATAAGGAAATTTCCTCTTTTCCCCAGGAACAGAAAATCCATTTTGAAAGAATAAAATAAATACTTAATTAACTGACAGTAGATACAATAATGAAAATTGAAAGGGCACAACCTTCACAATAAGCAACAAATCAAGGAAAAACATCATAAGTGCAAATAAAACAAAAGGTCTAAGTAATCCTATCCTATTATAAGAAGACCTAGAGAAGAGTTCATAAACCTCTAATTTCCAAGCTTGGCGCTCACTTTTCTTACCACTATCCTGCTACTTTCATGCTGCGTTAATTGTTGGAATTTTTTGTTAACATAGACATTATCCTCAAACACTAGAGGCTTTCCATTTGACAACGTACAAAGGGTTTGGAAGGAAACATCCATAGGGGTATAGCACTTTTAAGGTGAGGAGAGTACCACCTGCAACCTTTTGAGAAGCACCCAAAAAAGACACACTTGACAGATTGAGCCAAGTTCCTTCCAAGTTAGGAAATGATATGAACATATGCAACACATCCGAATAACTTTAGCTAAAGGTAAGTGATTATGTGTGTTTTGAGGAGAAAATGGCACAGAAAATCTAGAAGTTATTGTTTACATGCATTTAAAAAACCTAGCAATTTTAAGGTGTCAATTTTCTTTGGTTATGCCATTTTACTGAGGAATATAGACATAAGAACTTTGATGAAAAGTATTTCTTCAAGGAACAGCACCACACTTCATCTAAAATAACAAAAAGCAAGAGTATAGCAAATACCCCTCAACATTACTTGAACCATCCGCTGAAGTCAAACCTAAAGCAAATCCACGATCATACAAAGGCACAGAATTACCATCTACAGGGGTGAAACACTTATTCTGTTCCTTTGATGTCTGGTTATCCATCCAAAATGACTGCAATAAAAAAGGGAAGGAAATAATATATCTGAAATTGATAACAATGAGCTTACAGGATATATAGTCCTGCCACAATGAATCTTAAATCCTCATGATGCAACAGAGAAAAGCCAGGAGCACATGGCAAAAGGCATAATTAATACAAAAAAAAATTTTTAAAAAAAGGAAAAATAAAAAATGCCAGAACAACGTTAAAGGACTATGCACTTAATTTTAAAAGCAAAACTCCTCATAAAATATGAGAGGCTAATTCATGATATTAATCATATGACAGCTTGATTTCAGTGGTACTCCTCCAGTCCTAATTATATACATTAGTTAGGGAGTTAGTTTTGGTCCTAAATATAAGGCCTGGATCCATTTTATCTCTCATATTTACCATCTTCTTCCAAACTAATTTATTTAATCTATAAACTAATATATAGTCTAATGTTACACATGGGTATTTTAAGGACATCATGTAACATCTGTTAGAATTAAATAATTATATAGCTTCCTTAATATACCCAAATTAATTATGTAGCTCTTTTATATTAAGGATTAGAGAAGTATTGATAAGCACTAAAAAGGATTTCAACCAATAAAAATTCTTATTCTATATTTGAGCATATTTTATTTGGTTTTCAAGCTATTTGAGCGTATTTTAGGTTTCCAAGGAATTGATTAATTTTTGAAGACCACGGGAAACCCAATAGCAAAGCTTTCCCTTTAAAGCACAAGCTCTTCTAAATTAAATGGAAAAAAAAAAGTCAAGAGTAAAAACAAGGAGAAATGATAAAAACCAATGACCTCATAGCCTCATATCTAGACACATTTTTCCACACACTGCACAAAGTCTGAGGAATGAGCCACACTATTTATGGCTTTTGAAAAGTGTGGCTTGCTATAATTTGACACTTCACATAATTAACTAAGGCTTCAATACTTATATTTGAATTCCATATCCCATTACAAATACTGTTTGCCATAAAAGTAAGCAATTTTAAGTAGCTAGGCAGGGCAATCCAAAGGCAAAAAGCAGGATATTTGTCACTGATCAAAATAGGCATTCCAAAATTTAGCCAAAAGACCCCAACCAGTGGTAAATTTGCAAAAAGAAAGGTCACAGGAAGCCCTTTGCTGGCCTTTTTTTTGGGGGGGGGTGGTGGAGGGCACTGGTAGATCTATAAAATTCAAGACAGCAGCAACTTTGGCTTTTTAAATAAAGCTCACAAAGATATACTATCTCATAAAACATGCAATTCATCGACTGGATGTTGCAAGAGGATTTTCTAATCTGCAAGCTTGCTTATGAATGTTGGATCATCTGAACTCATGCTCATTAGTATAAAGCAGACACGTCAAACTTTTGATAAGAAAATTCAAGAAATATGGCTTTAGTGAAGTCAAAACAAACGGGAACAAGAGATGCTGCTGCAACTGTTCAGCCAACTACAATTGAATATGACAAATAAAGCCCATTCTGGGAACACCATTAAGAGTATAACAACGAAAAAAAACCAAACAATCCAAAATCAACTCAAAAAACACCACTGAGGCCTCTCAATCAGCAGATTTTCAAATTCACCTATGCAGACTCATGAAACTTACCACTGCAGATGCCTTTTCCAAGCCAATCTGTAGAGCAGGAAAGAATGTCTCCTCACCACATTCTAACACTTCATCAGAATCCTGAACAGAGAGACATATTGTAAGCTTCTAATAATTCTTTGGAAAAGCTGAATAGGAAGAACTGTATTTGTTAAGAGCATAATATATGACTCAAATATAGCATTGTTTACAAGAACTTTCACTTACAAGCTCCAGAAAAAGAGAACTTCAAGGAAAATCTATGCAAGAATTTAACAAGACGTTTTCAATCAAAAAACAGAAATCTAAACCTAGCAGAAAAATAATTTATTTCCTGATAAAAGAAGACATATCAGGAAGCGATGGAAGATAATGACAAAAGAACAGGACCAGACGAAGAGATACAATCCAAGTAAAAGCTAGGGAAAAAATAGTCAAGTACATCAACTCAGCAGAACTAGCCAGTCAAACTTAATGTCCAACAAAGAAATCTCTCTGAAAAAACCTTCAGCTGAGATTCGGTATGAGACTAAGAATAGAGTTTCTGCAGCAGATAACTATTATACTAGAAAATAAAATAGTAGCTTCTCATATCCCTGCCAGTACACCAAATATTCAAGGATCCTCCCATTTCTAGATCATAGAAGTTGTTGAACACGTCAGTTGTTACAGAACTATCAGACCCATATCTAGATCCAATTATAAACTTTTGGCCAAGTAGTCTTTTCTGATTTTTCAACATCCAAGACCACTTCAGGTTGAAGTTGAACCATGAAGAACTCATCTCCTTGATTCCAAAGCCAATTTTTAGTTAGATTATTGCATTTCATTAGGGGTTTGTATCTGAAGACCAACACACATTGATCATCACCCCTATGTAAAACTACTAACTGACATCAAAACAAGCTTCAAGTTTGATTTTTGAAAGCCCACTCACCAGAAGAGGTCCTACGGTTTCAAAAGATGTGTAAGACTGAATTTGAATTATTTAATGTTTAATGAACATAATCACTGTTAGGATAACTGCTCAATCTCAGCAAATGTACAAACTCCAAGTTCATATCATTCATTACTCCTTTGACTAAAAAAGCCCATATTCCCCTTTTCTTTTATGTTTTCTTGTTTGGCTACTTACTCTCATCCTCAGGTTAATCATAATTGTTAGCATCATTCTTCTTCCTTAAAAGAGGACACCAATTATCTATACCTTGGATGAAGAAACGTGCTGAGCATGCCATTCTGACCATTGCTGTAGCAGTTCCTCAAGCTTTTGTCTACTAGCTCTGCAAAGAGAACACAAAATATCAAAATATTAACATTGTATATATGAATATTAACCAACAAAACTAGCATGCATCGTCATATTTTTTGTCAGAAAAAAGTTACTATAGACATTTTTTCTTATTATTCTCCTAACTTTTTCATACCTCCCACCACTAATTAAAATAACTCACTGTAAACTAGGCTACGTTCCACTCTTATATTGGCAAAAACATGAATCATGTCCCATTGTAGTTTTACTGAACTTAACAGTTCAAAGAAAAGAATCACACCATCACTAACCTTGTTAAGGAATTATAAACAACATGCACTGAAGGTTCATGTTCATCAATAGTGACACGGGCTCTTTTAGCACCCACTTGAGCTGTGTGTCATAAAGGAGAACACTGAGATCATATAATGTTTTAGTTGCAGACTTGGACATGTATGAATGTGAACAAATGCATGAAGTTTTGAGAAGGTTAAGACAGAAAAACTACATACAGTAATGAGTTTAATAAAAGTTTAAACCATAAAAAAATAATTTAGAAGATATCACACAAAATATTATTTGAAACCAAATTTACCATTACACTGGTACAAATAAAACTTAGAAGAACAACTTCTCTTTTTGAAAAGGGAAAAAACTGAACTTGTCAACCAAGTATATCATCACAATTTACAAATATCTTGAATGACTCCTCCCACAAAGAAAGCAAATCTATAAACTTGCGCTATATCTTATGAATCCAATTTGAGGCTCATACCCTATCCCACTAAAACTAAAAGTATTTCTTATGCAGAATTTTTCTTTTCTTTGTTTTGTTATTACAGTCAGTGTAGAGTGTTTAGGATTTCAATTCCCAAGTGCTTCAAGAAGAAATTGAATCCGGGTTGCTAAAGAGAAATAGTATCCTATCTGACCAACAAGTTGACCGCTTTGAATATATGCAGGACTTTCTACACAGTAGAAATCAGTTTGCAACCTTGTAAGTAATACAAGCTTGAAGAAAGTACACAAAACAACAATCCTAAGATGCTAAATTCAGTAAAGGATACAACTTCTATAATTGCTTCTATTGGGAGTTCCATCCCTGGGAGATTGGCAACCATTCTCAGCAATTGATCCTGGGTTTGAACATTTCTGTTCTTCAGAGACCATAACAGTTTCAGTCAACTCACAATTCACTTGCAAGGTAGATTGATCATCTTTTAAATCCTTGTCAAGTTTCGCTTCTGGAAGGCAATGGGCACCGTCAAGCTGAATGAAATTCTCAGTCTGGTGCAATTTTCCATTTTCCATCTCATTGTCTTCATCCAAAATATCACCGGGTCGAGTGTCCGCATCACTAAACGTTTCTTTGTTCTCATGCTCACAGCTAGTATTAACTGATACAGGAAGGCTAACAGTATCTTCAGTCTCCATCAGTGAGTGATTGTCAACATAATCTTTGTGTTCTACACTTTCCCCACTTTGCATGTCTTCTTTACGCTCAGAATTGTTAGGTTGAGAATCAACGTTACTATACCCAGATTGGGTCTTGCTCTTTTCACTTTCACAAACAGAATCAACTACGGCTGGAAGTTTATTTGAATCCTCATCTTCCATATCTAACAGATGTAAGAAGACTATTTGATAGCAACTTCACCAGGAAACCACAGAAACAGTTTTAATAGCAACTTTGGCAGGAGAAACACAGTAAGGGACTGCAAAAGATGACCAACGTTTAGTGAAATGAGACTAATAAATCAACAGGGACAAGATGTCTCCAGCAAAGAAAAAAAACAATATTGCTAAAGTAAATGTAAAATATCGAGGAAAAAAGCTAAAAATGCTCGCTCAGCATGATTATACTCAAAATTTGGGCAATATATATTTAATTATTCAAAACATTCCACAACTTCAAACTTCAAAAGCAAACGTGAAAATATTTTTGTTTCATTGAGAGAAGGAAGATCCCGGATGTTGATACTATCAAAGAAACCAGAAATTACTCCATTCAAATCAAGTATTGGATCTAAAGACGCATGTAAGCTACATTATAAAGAAGAAACCGGCAATGCGAGCGTCGCATCAGTTATGCAATTCAATAAATTAAACTAAAAACTGTCAGTAAGATTCATAAGATCCACCAAGAAATGAAACACTCACAACAGGAAAATTGAAGAGGAGAAACAAAAATATAACAAATGGTAGAGTAAGATATAAGAAGAGCGGAGCAATAGCAGAACTACCAAATGAGCACGTCTAATAGCCAATACTAAGCTCAATTATCAGCAAATCATAGAAAAACTAAGAAAACAAGCATGGTTAATCATAATTTAATCCTTAAGGTGTCGGATATCAGCACGCATAGCCCAGTGAGAATAGTAAAAGAAAGCGAATAAATAATCGAGAGAGAGAAAAACCAACCTCGAACGGAATCGACCAGTTGCTGCAGGATGCTCCGGCGTCCTCTGATACGCCGGGAATTGCTTGGCACAGAAATGGATACAGAAGGCCGAGAAGCAAAAACCCTAGACGGAATCCTGTTAGTCCACCTGGTTTCCTTTAGGTGTCAAACCAAAATGCGCTGCGTGGGGTTATCAGTGTTGAAATTTCTCAGATCGCCATTGAGATCCTGAGCCGCAAGTGCGATATTTTTTTAAACGTTGATAATTTAGAATAAATTTTTTTAAAACAAAGGCCAAAAAAATCAATATCGTCAGTAATAATATAATTAAAAGAAAATTGGGAAAAGCTCTCTTGTGTTATGAATATTAAATATATGAATGTTCATTTATTCATATTAATCTTCCAGTTAACTTGACATAAAGAAGAAAAGAAGACATGACACAAAGCAAAAGCAAAAGAAGACAAGGACATAAAGAAGATATAAAGTAGCCATGGTCATGTAACCAGAGTTAAATATAACCATGGTCAGGCAACCAGGGTTAGATTTCTGACTCTAAATAAAGGGTTGTAATCGATTGTTTCAGTTGAACTGAATGAGAACTTCTCTCTAACTTCTCTCTAGAAATTCTATAATCCTTTCTCTGAATTCTATCAATCTTCTCTCTTATCACATATACTTTTATACAATGTTTTAAAAGCCGGACCGGAAGTCGAGCCGGAAAGGTCAACTGGTCATGGTTCAACCGGTTGGAACGGTCGAGCCGTTCGGTCGGACCGGTGACGTAATAATTAAATTTAAAAATAATATATATTATATATTACGATTAATCTTCAGTCCAATTTCATATGAAGTTAATAAAGTCATAAAATATCATTTAAGGAAGACCATTAAATCAATCATCTATCTAACAAAATGTATTAACAATAATGATTTCATGACTTGTCAAATATACACTCTTGATTGATCCAAGTATGAGTTTCTTGAAAGACATTAGACCATACCACTCTGATCCTATTTATAAGTTTTTTAAAAAAAAAAAATGGTCCTATTTATCAGTCTAGTTTCAGTGTAATAAATGATATTGGGATAATTTTACCCCTATTTATTGTATAAATGAAGAAATAATTTAAAAATAGATAGAAAAGAAAGAGTTGAAAAGTACCCATTTATAAATGAGGGCATAGTCATAAATTTACCCCATAAACATTGAGTTAATTACCTATCTTTGATATGTGAAATTTAGTTAAAATAAACTTATAAATACGACTAGAGTGGTAAATATCATCAACATCTTGAGAAAATGACCTAAAACTAAGACCTTTAATTCAATCTCAATGCTTCTAATTTCATCCTTAGCTTAAGGATAAACATCATTACCTTTTTCTTCAAAAGCATTTTTATAAAATAGTTTGTAATAAACCAAATTATTAAAATTAGTAACATATAATATACTTAGCAAAAAAAATAGTAACATATAATATAAATAAAATAAAATAACATGTCTAAAATTTATATGTCATTTTTTAATTTTTTTTTCAGCATCAAATATTAAAAAAATTCCAGAAAAAAAATTTTCTAGCTTTTTTATTGGACCGGACGGTTTTTGAAAAACCGGTCCGGTTTCCGGCTCAATAACAGTTGACGGCTCAAAACCGGCTAAACGGCGGTCCAAAACAGCTCCCTTAGAAAAACTGCTCAATGCATAAATCCGGCCCGCTTTAATGACCGGCAGACGGTCCAACCTGTCCGACCGCCCGGTCTGGTTCGGTTCTCTAAACAGTGCTTTTATAACACGTTATCAGCACGAAGCTCTAAAAGAAGGTATGATATTCTTATGATTTCTTTAATGATTATATATACCTTGTTTTATTTTATAGATCTGGGATAATCTGATCCACTATATGGAATTAGAGAGATACTTTTACCGATTGTTATATAACATCGGATTCCATGGCTAAGATTGGAGATTGTTATTGTTTTTATATATTATTTACAAGTTCTTTTATATTATTATTATTACTGTTATTATGGCCAGAAGCCATACACATCTTATTCTTAAAATTATGACCAGAAGTCATAATGTTTTAATTTCTTATAATATGGCCAGAAGCCATATCCATTCTTATTATATAGCCAGAAGCTATATATATTTTTCATCTTATTATATGGCCAAAAGTTATATATATTTTTATCTTTTATCTTATTGTACGGCCAGAAGTCATGTACAATTTTTATCCTGAAGATAATAGTTAATTCCTCATCTTGAGATTAAATGGCCCGAAGCCATACATGTTTTAATTTTCTTATCTTACCTTATGAATTATTTATTATCTTTATGAATTTACAGTTATTATATTGCATATTTACATTTCATATTTTAATTATTTTCATTTATTTTTTTAATTAGTTTGAACAATAGCAAACTTGGTAAAACTTGAAATTGTGGCTCTTGATATTACCGGGAAAAATTATTTATCTTGGAATTTGGTTGCGGAAATTCACTTGAATGCCAAAAATCTGGAAGACACAATTAAAGAAGGGAATAAGGCATCCAACCAAAATAAAGCCAGATCCATGATTTTTCTTCGCCACCACTTACATGAAGATTTAAAAACTAAATATTTGACAGTGATGGACCCACTTGTCCTTTGGAACAATTTAAAAGAAAGATATGATCACCAAAAGATGGTCATTATTCCAAAAGCTCATTTTGATTGGATACATTTACGCTTGCAAGATTTTAAATCTATAAACGAATATAACTCAGCTATATTTAGAATTACTTCTAAATTGAAATTATATGGAGAAAATGTTACTGATGATAATATGTTAGAAAAGACATTCTCCACATTTCATGCATCCAATTTGCTCCTGCAACAGCAATATCGTGAAAAAAGTTTCAAGAAATATTCTGAGTTAATTTCTTGTCTTCTTGTGGCTGAACAAAATAATGAGCTTTTGTTGAAAAATCATAAATCCCGTCCAACAGGCTCAACTCCATTCCCTGAAGTGAATGTAGTAACTAATGAATTTTATTGTGGCCGTGGACGTGGACAAGGACGTGGATGTGGGCGTGGCCATGGTCGATATCATGGAGGTTCAAATTCCTACCAGAAGTGGAAAAAGACTGATAAGAACCAAAAAAGAGAAAGCAGTAGGCATAACAAATATGCTGATAATCCATGCTATCGATGGGTGGTAAGGGCCATTGGTCTCGTACCTGTCGTACACCAAGGCACCTAGTTGATCTTTACCAAGAATCAATTAAAAATACTGGTAAAAGATCAAATGTTGAAGTTAATCATGTTGATCAGGGCGAGAATTCTGAGTATGGCGATATAGATAATAACTATTTGAATGTTGCAGATTTCTTAATATAATTTGAAATGCTATATTTATTTAAAGTTGTTTCTATCATATGTATTAATTTTATTTATGTTTTTATGAAGAATGAATCCTATTGGCATCAATCCTGAAGATTTATGTGTCGTTGATAGTGCAACAACCCACACCATACTCAGACATGATAAATATTTTTCTTCCTTGATAATATGAGAAGTCAATGTTCAGACTATATCTGGTAGTATAAATTCAATTGAAAACTCCGGAAGAGCTAGTATTTTGTTACCTGAAGGAACAAAATTATGTATTGATAATGCATTTTACTCTACCAAGTCTAAAAGAAACTTACTGAGTTTCAAAGATATCCGCAGAAATGGATATCATTTAGAAACAACAACTAAAAATAATAAGGAATATCTTGTCATTACAAATATAGTTGCTGGTAGAAAATGCATATTAGAAAGTTTTTCTATTTTTTCTTCTGGTTTGTATTACACATGTATAAGCACAATTGAAACACATACTATTGAGATCCGGAAGTTCAATAATGCAAACTAGAAGTTTACCAATTCAAACCAACAGTTTGATAATACAGACCAGAAGTTTACCAATTCAAACCAGCAGTTTGATAATATACACTAGAAGTTTACTAATGAATTTAATGTTTGGCATGACCGGTTAGGCCATCCCAGTTCAATTATGATGCGATAAATAATTGGGAATTCATGTTGACATACCTTGAAGTGTAAACAAATACCACAATCCCATAATTTTTCATGTGCTGCATGTTCCAAGGGAAAGTTAATTATTCGCCCCTCACAAAGCAAAGTAGAAAGTGAGTCTCTCACATTTCTAGAACGGATACAGAGAGATATTTGTGGGCTAATACACCCACCATGCGGACCATTTAGGTACTATATGGTTTTAATTGATGCATCAACTAAATGGTCGCATATTTGCTTATTATCTTCTCGCAACCTGGCGTTTGCGAGATTACTTGCTCAATTGATTAGATTAAGAACACATTATCCTGATTATCCTATCAAGAAAATACGTCTTGATAATGCTGGTGAATTTATATCACAAGCTTTTAATGAATATTGTATGTCCCTTGGAATTGATGTTGAACATCCTGTAGCTTATGTTCACACGCAAAATGGACTTGCAGAATCATTGTTTAAAAGGTTGCAACTTATTGCAAAACCTTTACTTATGAAATCTAATCTACCAATTTCTGCTTGGGGCCATACCATTTTGCATGCAGCAATGTTAATTCGCATCAGGCTAACAAGTTATTTAAAGGTTTCCCTCTTACAAATGGTTTTTGGTCAGGAGCCTAATATTTCCCATATAAGAATTTTTAGGTGTGTGGTATATGTGCCTGTAACACTACCACAACGCACCAAGATGGGCCCTCAAAGAAAGATGGGAATATATGTTGGGTATGAATCTCCATCAATTATAAAATGGTTAGAATCATCCATAGGAGATTTATTTACGGCACGATTTGTCGATTGTCATTTTAATGAATCATTTTTCCCAACATTAGAGGGAGAAAACAAGCAGCTGGGTAAAGAAATTAGTTGGAATGAATTATCATTGGCTCATTTTGATCCTCATACAAAACAGTGTGAACTGAAAGTTCAAAAGATAATTCATTTACAAAATTTAGCCAATCAAATGCCAGAAGCATTTACTGACCCAAAGAAAGTGACAAAGTCACTTATCCTAGCTGCTAATGCTCCTATTAAAATTGATGTCCCTGAAGAACAACCTGCTATAAGTGAATCCAAAGCACGCCTAAAGCGTGGCAAACCCATCGATTCCAAAGATAAAAATCCTCAAAAAAGAAAAAGAGCAAAGAATATAAATGGTCAGGATGAGGATAATGAAGAAAAATTAGTAACTCCAGAAGAGCCATCTCCTGAAGAGATATTATCTCCAGAAGAGAACATTGTAGTCCTAGAAGAGACCCAGGTACCCGATATATGTGAAAATAATGAGATCTCAATAAATTATGTTATGAATGGAATCCGATGGGATAGAAATGAAGTCAATGTTGATGACATATTTGCTTATCATATAGCATATGATGTAATGAATGATAATGAGGATCATGAGCCAAAATCCATTAGTGAGAGCCATCAAAGAAAAGATTGGCCCCTATGGAAAGATGCCATTAATGCAGAATTAAAATCATTGGCAAAACGAAAAGTATTTGGACCTGTAGTCCTTACACCTGAAGATGTAAAACCAGTTGGATGGAAATGGGTATTTGTACGAAAATGAAATGAAAAGGGGAAAATAACTAGATATAAGGCACGTCTAGTAGCCCAAGGTTTTACACAAAGACCTGGCATTGATTTTGAAAAAACGTATTCACCAGTAGTGGATGCGACTACTTTTCGTTATTTAATCAGTCTAGCAGTAGATGCAGGACTTGATTTACATCTAATGGATGTTGTACCTGCCTATTTATATGGATCACTTGATAGTGATATTTATATGAAAGTCCCTGAAGGATTTAAGATGCCAGAAGCATTCAATTCAAGTTCTCCAGAACAATACTCAGTTAAGTTAAATAAGTCCCTGTATGGCCTGAAGCAATCAGGGCGCATGTGGTATATTCGCCTTAATGAATATTTGTTGAAAGAAGGATACAAAAATGATCCGATATGCCCATGCATCTTTATAAAAAAATCTAATAGTGAATTTGTTATAATTGCTGTTTATGTTGATGATATCAACATCATTGGAACTCCTGAAGAGCTTCGAAAGGCAATTAATTCTTTGAAGAAAGAATTTGAGATGAAGGACTTGGGAAGAACAAAATTCTGTCTTGGATTACAAATCGAGTACTTTAAGAAACGGATCTTTGTATATCAAAAAACTTATACAAAAAAGGTCCTAGAGCTATTTTACATGGATAAATCTTATCCATTATTTACCCCAATGATTGTAAGATCTTTGAATGAAGATAAAGACTTATTCCAACCCCGAGAAATCAGTGAAAAAGGTGATGAAGAACTACTTGGTCCAGAAGTACCATATCTTAGTGCTATTGGAGCATTAATGTATCTTGCTATCACACACGTCCTGATATCATTTGCTCTTAATTTATTAATAAGATATAGTTCTTCACCAACATGAAGGCATTGGAATGGAATAAAGCATATTTTTCGTTATCTCAGAGGTACTACAGACATGGGGTTATACTACTCAAATGTATCCAAGCATGAACTGGTTGGTTATGCAGATCCCGAATTTTTGTTTGATCCACATAATGATAAATCACAAACGGGCTATCTATTTACATGTGGAGGTGCAGCTATTTCATGGCGATCTATGAAACAGACTATATCAGCCACATCATCTAATCATGCAGAAATTCTAGCAATACATGAAGCAAGTTGAGAATGTATGTGGTTGAGGTCAGTGATACATCATATACGTACAACTTGTCATGTATCTTCCGGCAAAATGATCCCAACAATCCTATATGAGGATAATACTGCATGTATCACTCAACTTAAAGAATGCTATATCAAAGGCGATAGAACAAAGCATATTTCACCAAAATTCTTTTTCACTCGTGACCTTCAAAAGGATGGTGAAATAGATATCCAGCAAATCAGTTCAAGTAAAAATCTAGCAGATTTATTCATCAAGTCACTCCCAGGTACAATCTTTGAAAAACTTGTTCATGATATTGGCCTTCGGAGATTCAAAGATTTCAACTGATATTATCAAGAGGGGGAGTCGATACACGCTATACTCTTTTTCCCTTATCTAGGTTTTGTCCCACTGGGTTTTCCTAGAAATGTTTTTAATGAGGCAGCACTCGACGGTGTTTCAATGAATGATGTACTCTTTTTTTTGGCTAGATTTTTATCCCACTGGGTTTTTCCTAGTTAAAGTTTTTAATGAGGCACATTCATAATGGACATCCAAGGGGGAGTGTTATGAATATTAAATATGTGGATGTCCATTGACTCATATTAATCTTCCAGTAAACTTGACATAAAGAAGAAAAGAAGACATGACACAAAGCAAAAGCAAAAGAAGACAAGGACATATAGAAGATATAAAGTAACCACGGTCATGTAATCAGAGTTAAATATAACCATGGTCAGGCAACCAGGGTTAGATTTCTGACTCTATATATAGGGCTGTAATCGATTGTTTCAGTTGAACTGAATGAGAACTTCTCTCTAACTTCTCTCTAGAAATTCTATAATCCTTTCTCTGGATTCTATCAATCTTCTCTCTTATCACATATACTTTTATAACATCTTGTAAATTATCTTGTCATTCTCACTAACAAAATATTCAATGGCGCCTTTTTCCCAATTTTCTGTAATTAATACTCATCATTATCCCTGATATAAAAACTAGACAAAAGATTTACTTTGCCCTTGCACCTTAATCCAAGTCGTTTTTCAAATTTTTTATTTTTGTGGAAAAACATCTCTACTAATTACATATATTAAGAGATTTTTATAGGAGGATAGTTCCAATCATCATTATTAAACTTGCTGACTTTTCAAGTTTACTGTTTTTACTTTTCTAGTTTGTAAAATCGAGTCAAGTTACTGATAAACTCGTGACCGTTGTAAACTCGGTCAAATTTATAAGTTTATATACCAAGTTTATCGATTTTACATTTCTAGTTTAGAAAATCGTGTTAACTCACCCTTAAACTCCAATTAACTTATTCGATTTGATCATACTTAACGGCTTTATATGTAATTTTTATAGAAATTTCTTTTTTAAATATGATAAATTATGAATGTTAATGGATTTAATTTTAATTATTTTTATTTAAAATATATTTAAATCAAATTATTATCATTTTTTATATTTTAATTATTTAATTATATACTATTAATACCTATTTAATGATAAAATAGAACTCTTACGAGTTTACGTTGTTATTATGAGTTTGCTTAAACTCGCGAGTTTAATAAGTTTGGTTCCAATGCATATAATTAAAAGGGTATTTTAAGAAAACAAACACTCATTTATTACAAACCCTCGTACTTACATTAAATCCCTTATATTCATTATGTTAAGTTTTCTAATTATACATGATCACGTGTCATATCATTTTCATGTGATTTTATAGTTAAATGATAATATTTAAAAAATAGGACACATGACTGTTTATAATGGAAAAACTTGATATAATAAAAGCAAGAAACTTGACCTAAGTATTTTTCGGTTACAAATAATTAATCTTACTAATTTTCTTAGTATATCTAAGTTAACTATATCAAGTTCTTACATTAACCACCAGTGGTAGTAAAGCGGAAATGTTTGGAAAAATATTGTTGGGGAAAATTAAAAAATACCCCAAATATGGAAATGTCAATTCAAGATCTTAAAATAGTCCAATCATTATAAAATCCTTAAACACTAGTTTGAGATTGAACTTTGAAACGAAATACAATTAATTTCACTAGGACAATAAGGCCATCTCAAAAAAAAAATCTGTTATAAAAGTATATGTGATAAGAGAGAAGATTGATAGAATCCAGAGAAAGGATTATAGAATTTCTAGAGAGAAGTTAGAGAGAAGTTCTCATTCAGTTCAACTGAAACAATCGATTACAGCCCTTTATATAGAGTCAGAAATCTAACCCTGTTTGCCTGACCATGGTTATATTTAACTCTGGTTATATGACCATGGTTACTTTATATCTTCTTTATGTCCTTGTCTTCTTTTGCTTTTGCTTTGTGTCATGTCTTCTTTTCTTCTTTATGTTAAGTTGACTGGAAGATTAATATGAGTCAATGGACATCCACATATTTAATATTCATAACACTCCCCCTTGGATGTCCATTATGAATGTGCCTCATTAAAAACTTTAACTAGGAAAAACCCAGTGGGATAAAAACCTAGCCAAAGAAAAGAGTACATCATTCATTGATACAAGGTCGAGTGCTGCCTCATTAAAAACCTTTTCAGGAAAACCCAGTGGGACAAAATATAGATAAGGGAAAAAGAGTACAGCGTGTATCGACTCCCCCTCTTGATAATATCAGTTGAAATCTTTGAATCTCCGAAGACCAATATCATGAACAAGTTTTTCAAAGATTGTACCTAGGAGTGACTTGGTGAATAAATCTGCTAGATTTTCACTTGAACTGATTTGCTGGATATCTATTTCACCATCCTTTTGAAGGTCACGAGTGAAGAAGAATTTTGGTGAAATATGCTTTATTCTATCGCCCTTGATAGCCTTCTTTAAGTTGAGCGATACATGTAGTATTATCCTCATGTAGGATTGTTGGGATCCTTTTGCCGAAAGATAAATGATAAATTGTACGTATATGATGTATCACTGACCTCAACCACATACATTCTCGACTTACTTCATGTATTGCTAAAATTTCTGTATGATTAGATGATGTGGCTGATATAGTATGTTTCATTTATCGCCATGAAATAGCTGCACCTCCACATGTAAATAGATAGCCCGTTTGTGATTTACCATTATGTGGATCAGACAAAAATCCGGCATCTGCATAACCAACCAATTCATGCTTGGATACATTTGAGTAGTATAACCCCATGTCTGTAGTACCTCTGAGATAACAAAGAATTTGCCTTATTCCATTCCAATGCCTTCGTATTGGTGAAGAACTATATCTTACTAATAAATTAACAGAAAATGATATATCAGGATGTGTGTGATTAGCAAGATACATTAGTGCTCCAATAGCACTAAGATATGGTACTTCTGGACCAAGTAGTTCTTCATCACGTTCTTCACTAATTTCTCGGGGTCGGAATGGGTCTTTCTCCACCTTCAAAGATCTTACAACCATTGGGGTACATAATGGATGAGATTTATCCATGTAAAATCGCTCTAGAACCTTCTTTGTATAAGTTTCTTGATATACAAATATCCCTTTCTTGAAGTACTCGATCTGTAATCCAAGATAGAATTTTGTTCTTCCTAAATCTTTCATCTCAAATTCTTTCTTCAAAGAATTAATTGCCTTTTGAAGCTTTTCAGGAGTTCCAATGATGTTGATATGATCAACATAGACATCAATTATAGCAAACTCACTATTAGATCTTTTCATAAAGATGTATGGGTATATCGGATCATTTTTGTATCCTTCTTTCAACAAATATTCATTAAGGCGATTATATCACATGCGCCCTGATTGCTTCAGGCCATACAGAGACTTATTTAACTTAACTGAGTATTGTTCTCGAGAACTTGAATTGAATGTTTCTGGCATCTTAAGTCCTTCAGGGACTTTCATATAAATATCACTATCAAGTGATCCATATAAATAGGCAGTCACAACATCCATTAGATGTAAATAAAGTCTTGCATCTACTGCTAGATTGATTAAATAACGAAAAATAGTCGCATCCACTACTGGTGAATACGTTTCTTCAAAATCAATGCCAGGTCTTTGTGTAAAACCTTGGGCTACTAGACGTGCCTTATATCTAGTTATTTTCCCCTTTTCATTTTATTTTCGTACAAATACCCATTTGCATCCAACTGGTTTTACATCTTCAGGTGTAAGGACTACAGGTCTAAATACTTTTCGTTTTGCCAATGATTTTAATTCTGCATTAATGGCATCTTTCCATATGGGCCAATCTTTTCTTTGATGGCTCTCACTAATGGATTTTGGCTCATGATCCTCATTATCATTCATTACATCATATGCTATATGATAAGCAAATATGTCATCAACATTGACTTCATTTCTATCCCATCGGATTCCATTCATAACATAATTTATTGAGATCTCATTATTTTCACATATATCGGGTACCTGGGTCTCTTCTGGGACTACAATGTTCTCTTCTGGAGATAATATCTCTTCAGGAGATGGCTCTTCTGGAGCTACTAATTTTTCTTCATTATCCTCATCCTGACCATCTATATTCTTTACTCCTTTTCTTTTTTGAGGTTTTCTATCTTTGGAATCGATGGGCCTCCCCGCTTCGATGGTTGGGCCAGAAGCCGCCTCGAAGGCACCCTAAAGGTGAGGGCTTGAACCCCGAGGGGGACAAAACCGTGAAGGGGCCCTGTAAGCTTTCCAAAGCGGACAATATCCTTTCTTGAGGACCCATTTTGGTGCGTTGTGGTAGTGCTACAGGCACATATACTGCACACCCAAAAATTCATATATGGGAAATATTAGGTTCCTGATCAAAAACCATTTGTAAGGGGAAAATCTTTAAATAACTTGTTGGCCTGATGCGAATTAACATTGCTGCATGCATAATGGCATGGCCCCAAGCAGAAATTGGTGGATTAGATTTCATAAGTAAAGGTCTTGCAATTAATTGCAACATTTTAATCAATGATTCTACAAGTCCATTTTGCGAATGAACATAAGCTACATGATGTTCAACATCAATTCCAAGGGACATACAATATTCATTAAAAGCTTGTGATGTAAATTCACCAGCATTATCAATACGTATTTTCTTGATAGGATAATCAGGGTAATGTGCTCTTAATTTAATCAATTGAGCAAGTAATCTCGCAAACACCAGGTTGTGAGAAGATAATAAGCAAACATGCGACCATTTAGTTGATGCATCAATTAAAACCATATAGTACCTAAATGGCCCGCATGGTGAGTGTATTGGCTCACAAATATCTCCCTGTATCCGTTCTAGAAATGTGAGAGACTCACTTTCTACTTTGCTTGATGAGGGGCGAATAATTAACTTTCCTTTAGAATATGCAGCACATGAAAAATCATGGGATTGTGGTATTTATTTACACTTCAAGGTATGTCCACATGAATTCCCAATTATTTGTCGCATCATGATTGAATCGGGATGGCCTAACCAGTCATGCCAAACATTAAATTCATTAGTAAACTTCTGGTGTACATTATCAAACTGCTGGTTTGAATTGGTAAACTTCTGGTCTGCATTATCAAACTGCTGGTTTGAATTGGCAAACTTTTGATTTGCATTATTGAACTTCTGGTTCTCAATAGTATGTGTTTCAATTGTGCTTATACATGTGTAATACAAACCAGAAGAAAAACTAAGAAAACTTTCTAATATGCATTTTCTACCAGCAACTATATTTGTAATGACAAGATATTCCTTATTATTTTTAGTTGTTGTTTCTAAATGATATCCATTTCTGCTGATATCTTTGAAATTCAGTAAGTTTTTTTTAGATTTGGTAGAATAAAATGCATTATCAATGCATAATTTTGTTCCTTCAGGTAACAAAATACTAGCTCTTCCGGAGCCTTCAATTAAACTTATACTACCAGATATAGTCTGAACATTGGCTTCTCGTATTACCAAGGAAGAAAAATATTTATCATGTCTGAGTATGGTATGGGTTGTTGCATTATCAACGAGACATAAATCTTCAGGATTGATGCCAATAGGATTCATTCTTCATAAAAACATAAATAAAAATTAATACATATGATAGAAACAACTTTAAATAAATATAACATTTCAAATTATATTAAGAAATCTGCAACATGCAAATAGTTATTATCTATATCGCCATACTCAGAATTCTCGCCCTGATCAACATGATTAACTTCAACATTTGATCTTTTACCAGTATTTTAAATTGATTCTTGGTAAAAATCAACTAGGTGCCTTGGTGTACGACAGGTACGAGACCAATGACCCTTACCACCACATCGATAGCATGGATTATCAGCATATTTGTTATGCCTACTGCTTTCCCCTTTTTGGTTCTTATTAGTCTTTTCCCACTTCTGGTAGGAATTTGAACCTTCATGATATCGATCACGGCCACGCCCACGGCTGTAGCTACGCCCACGTCCACGTCCTTGTCCATGTCCACGTCCACGGCCACTGCCACAATAAAATTCATTAGTTACTACATTCACTTCAGGGAATGGAGTTGAGCCTGTTGGACGGGATTCATGATTTTTTAACAAAAGCTCATTATTTTGTTCAGCTACAAGGAGACAAGAAATTAACTCAGAATATTTCTTGAAACCTTTTTCACAATATTGCTTCTGCAGGAGCAAATTGGATGCATGAAATGTGGAGAATGTCTTTTCTAACATATCATCATCAGTAACAATTTCTCCACATAATTTCAATTTAGAAGTAATTCTGAACATAGCTGAGTTATATTCGCTTATAGATTTAAAATCTTGCAAGCGTAAATGCATCCAATCAAAATGAGCTTTTGGAAGAATGACCATCTTTTGGTGATCATATCTTTCTTTCAAATTGTTCCAAAGGACAAGTGGGTCCATCACTGTCAAATATTCAGTTTTTAAATCTTCATGTAAGTGATGGCAAAGAAAAATCATGGATTTGGCTTTATCTTGGTTGGATGCCTTATTCCCTTCTTTAATCGTATCTTCCAGACTTTTGGCATTCAAGTGAATTTTCGTATCCAACTTCTAAGATAAATAATTTTTTCCGGTAATATCAAGAGCCACAATTTCAAGTTTTGCCAGGTTTGCCATTGTTCAAACTAATTAAAGAAATAAATAAAAATAATTAAAATATAAAATGTAAATATGCAATATAATAACTGTAAATTATAAAGATAATAAATAATTCATAAGGCAAGATAAGAAAATTAAAACATGTATGGCTTCGGGCCATTTAATCTCATGACTTCAGACCATGTATGGCTTCGGGTTATTTAATCTCAAAATGAGGAATTAACTATTATCTTCAGGATAAAAATTATACATGACTTTTAGCCCTACAATAAGATAAAAGATAAAAATATATATAGCTTCTGGCCATATAATAAGATGAAAAATGTATATAGCTTCTGGCTATATAATAAGAATGGATATGGCTTCTGGCCATATTATAAGAAATTAAAACATTATGACTTCTGGTCATAATTTTAAGAATAAGATGTGTATGGCTTCTGGCCATAATAACAGTAATAATAATAATATAAAAGAACTTGTAAATAATATATAAAAACAATAACGATCTCCAATCTTAGTCATGGAAGCCGATGTTATATAACAATCGGTAAAAGTATCTCTTTAATTCCATATAGTGACTCAGATTATCCCAGATCTATAAAATAAAACAAGGTATATATAATCATTAAAGAAACCATAAGAAGATCATACCTTCTTTTAGAGCTTCGTGCTGATAACGTGTTATAAAAGTATATGTGATAAGAGAGAAGATTGATAGAATCCAAAGAAAGGATTATAGAATTTCTAGAGAGAAGTTAGAGAGAAGTTCTCATTCAGTTCAACTGAAACAATCGATTACAGCCCTTTATATAGAGTCAGAAATCTAACACTGGTTGCCTGACCATGGTTATATTTAACTCTGGTTATATGACCATGGTTACTTTATATCTTCTTTATGTCATTGTCTTCTTTTGCTTTTGCTTTGTGTTATGTCTTCTTTTCTTCTTTATGTCAAGTTGACTAGAAAATTAATATGAGTCAATGGACATCCACATATTTAATATTCATAACAAAATCGAAATAATTCTTAAAAAGTTAATATAAAATCAAACAATTTTGAGTGACTATTATGTGTGGGGGGGGGAGGGGGATTGAGCGTTTGAGCTCAAACGCTCAATAGCTCAACTTCAAAAAAAAATTGCAGTGTTTGTTTCACCAGTGAGCAATCGAGCTTAATTCTATCTTAATAGTTTTTGCTATAAGCTCCATTTCTTAGCTTTTACTGATTTAGCTTTTGCGGAGAGTGAGAATGGTTAAAATATTTTTTCAGTTGTGTCCAGTGTACTATCAGACTTATTGCAATTTTACCCTTAATGTACTTTTTTTGCTACAAAAATTAATTTCAACTATTATTTGGTGCTTTTAACCCTTAAAATATTTTTTCAACTGTACCCAATGTGTTATCAGATTGATTACAATTTTATCTTTAATGTACTTTTTCAGTTCCAAAAATTATTTTAAACTATTTTTTGGTGTTTTTAACCCTTTAAAATATTTTTTCACCCACTTTGTCTTACTATTATCACAACAGTCACTTGTATTTAAGTCAATCAAAACAAATTTTATTTTTACAAAAGTCATTTATACAATCGCTGTTCCAAACATAAATCACATTACACAATCGAGCTTTTACCAAAACTAAAATTACTAAACGCTAAATTGAGAAACTCTATTTTTCCCATCGCTCTTCCAAACACACACACTCTATATTATTTCTTCATCTATTCTCCCCAAGCTTGAGTTGTCACCCCACAAAAAAATAAAAAATGAAACTTGAGTTTGCCTATTGGCATCCCTTTGATCTCCGGGTTTTGTGGCAAGGATTTGATGCAGGATCATCTTACCTTCTGCATTTTCCATCATTACTGCAATTCTGCCTAAACATCACTGGCCTCCTGGATTCTTGATCCAATGGCCACATGATGCTCGATTCTGAGAAAATGTCCAATGTGTGTTTGGGGCGGGATTTTATCACGGGAGTCTTTTTCTCTCCCTATTTTATCCTTATAATTTTTGTGATATTTATTAATGCTTAAAAGAAAAAAAGAAAAAACAAACTCATCACTTTTTATAGTCACGGAGGGCAAATAAAAATAAAAAATTATTGGCTATATTGCTGGCCTGATTTTTATTATATAAATTCTAACGAGAAAAAAAAATAAAAATAAAGTACTAAACCTCTCACTCGTTTAAAATTTCGCTCATTCTCATCCTTTCTCCCCCTTTCTCTCTCATTCCTAATTATAATACTATAACATAATACTCCCTTCAGTCATAAATATAAAACAGAGTTGACTCTATCTGGAGAGATTAAAGAAGTTAAATAAGTTACTTAATCAAATCATATGTTATATATCACTGGATTATATATTAATTTATATGTTAGGCAAAATAGTTTGGAGAAAAAAGGATATATATAAATATTTTAAAGTAATTTAATTAGCTTCTTTAATATCTCCAAAAAAAATCAACTCTATCTTATATTTAGAACCAGAAGGACAGTAAGAACATCTATTCAATAATAAAAGTTCCTTCCTTCTAATCATCAATAAGAAACTCTTAAACCATGAAGCAAACAAACAAGAGCTAATCATCTATTCATCTCAGCTATATCATCTGCTATTGTATCTGCCAGCTTCTACGATGCTCTCAGCACAAAGCAAAACACAGCCTATGAAGATATAACCAGATAATAGATAAATTCACAGCTTCTATCCAATCCAAGCAGCAAGGGGCATTTGGAACCACCACAATCACAGAATCAACATATAGCAAGCTAAGTCAAGCATATATATAAGCATGTTTCCAGCATCAAAGTACATGCACATACCTTGCTACGTTTGGTACATGGAAAAGTCCTTTCTAGAAAGGGAAGGGAAAAGAAAAGTTAGACTTGTGCGTTAGGTATAATTATAAAGTGAGAATGAGAATGGGTTTTCAAGAAAGCCCCTTTTCCATTACTTATTCTTTTTTTTGAATTTAGCAGCAGGCATATTGCCTGAGGTGAGGATTGAACTCTATACCTGGTGCCACAAAGGGCACATCTTGTACTACTAGATCCAAGGGATTTTAGTTTTTCCATTACTTATTCTCATTCCCATTTTATACCAAACACACGAATCTAACTTTTCCTCTCCATTCCCTTTCTAAAAAGGACTTTTCCCTATACCAAATGTAGCAAAATGGTTTCAGAAGCATAACAAAACCTTTACACTGCACATAATCATTCACAGAATCACTTTCCAAGCCTCAGCGCAAAAATGAGATACTCAACAACATCAATAGCTCAAGATCAACATAAACCAGAGCAGAATAAATGAGGGGTAGAACCTACAGAGGGTAACCACTTAAATTCATAACATAAGTTCATCTCGGCTTATTGACACAAATGAACCAAGTATACGGATGGAATTGGTCAAAAACCCTTTACAGCTAATAGATGCCACAATCAATCCTATCTCACCACATTACTCCAAAAACTCCTTCCACATTTAAAAAATGCTCTATCACGACCACCTATATAATCTCAATAACACAGATTTGATTAAAAAAAATCTAGGCAAATAGAACTGATAGAAAGAGTTTTCTGAAGCCTAATGCACCAATAATTGAACAAGCATATAAACTCTACACTTCCAATTTCAAATTAGAAACCTGCCCACCAATGAATAAGGCAGCAAATTTAACAGAAGTAGTTAGCTACAAATACTATCAATTCAAACCGATAGCTATGAACAAAAGTTTGTAGCTGGGGCAATATATGTAAATCATAGAAAATATTAAATGAGGGTTAGGGTAGTTAGTTAGTTGCTGAGTTAGGTAGTTAGTTGACGGCTGTTGTTGGCTGTTGTTGGCTGTTGTAGGTAGCTGTTGGAATAATGAGAGGTGGTGATTAGTGAGAGTCGGGATATATAAATACCCCCTTAAGCCTGTTATGAAGTGTGGATTATCCAAGTTGTTAGTAATAAGAATTCCTAGTTTCAATCTCTCCTTCCTCTGTTTCTTCTCTCCTTCTTCTCCCTCTTCCCTCTCGTTTCTTTCTCTCCTCCCTCTCTTTCCTATCTATTCTTCTACACTTCCACATCACAATACTAGTTATTTGTTCAGTTTAATACAGCAGACTGACAGTCCAACCATAGTGTTTTGGTTCTCTACAGACATAATCTTAGGGAGACTTTGCCACGTCTCACTTCTTATGTAATAGCCGTCAGCACATGACATATGCAACCAATGATAATATATAGTAGTATTATAGATTTTTTAAGTGAATATATAACACATTGAAAATCTATCCTTCGAACAATCTTTCTCATTATACTTCCTGCAGCATAGTCTTCACATTCTCAACCACAACATCATAGTTATTTCCTACATAAAAGCCACAGATGAATAGTATAAAACTTTATTCTCTTTTGGCACAAGAAATCTTAAGACATTTATCAGAGCTCAAACATGGCCTAGTTTTAATATCTTTCAAGTTTCATAATTTATAGGGCATATAGAAGTCACTGGAGCATTATCAAATCATCCGAGTAAAGCCTCAACACCACCGCTAGAAACAATCACAGATACAATCAAACATCCAGAACTAGCCCATTAACTTTTCCAATCATTTCCATAAAAGATTAAGACGAACCCAAATACCACCGCTTCAAGCCGAATGAGAGGGAATCATCCCAGTCTGTCTTGCATATGCGAAAATCCCACCAGCCTCAATGACAGGTCCAGCATCACCAATGGGCTTCAACTTGTACTCTTTTCCAGTCGAATGATTGATCAATCGGCTCTCGCCAAGCTCAACTGTAATAGCATCTCCTGTTTTACACTCCTCGCATATTCTCACCTCCGATTCCAGCGGGTAAACTTCACCTGTGGCCACCGAATTTCTGAAAAATATCCGAGCATAAGACTCAGCCACCACAGCAGCTACACCGGAAGCACCCAGCGCCACCGGAGCATGCTCGCGAGACGAGCCGCAACCGAAGTTAGATCCAGCAATGACAATCGAATACTTGGTTTTCATCTCGTTGGGTTCTATAAATCGAGTGGTGTAAGATGCGGGTAAGCCAATAAGAGCATAAGACCCAAGCTGTTCATACTCCTCGGGTTTAGAAGGGACTAGGGTTAAATACTCAGCGGGAATTATCTGGTCAGTGTCGATATTGTCACCGACGACGTAGCAGAGGCCATGGAAGGTTGTGGAATTGGCGGCAGAGGAAGGGGTAGAGGAAGGAGAAGCGCTCGCATGTGAGACCAACGAAGCGGTTCGTGGAGCGAGACCTTGGGTGTGGCTGGTAAGGGGCTTCGCTGTGATCGAAGTGATGGGTAATCTGATGAAATGAAGATCAGACGAAGGTGCAGGGGAAAATAAGAGTTTGGAGGAAAAAGCGCGGGTAAGGTTGCGAGATACAGTTGCAGAGGTCGCCATTGTCGAATTCAGAGAGGTTGGAGCTGGACTGTAACTAGCGTACTAGTGGGAGTTAACTCGTCAAGTGGAATGACACGAGGGCCGGCGGTAATTTGGGGACAGACCCGTCAAACCTGGATTAGCGGTGTAAAAGGAACTTTTTTTATAGATGGGTTTTTGGAAAAGTTAGATAGAAAAAAAGTTATATTGTATATGTGATTTGTATTTGGATTGGCGGTGGCAGAAGTGACTTTTTTTTTAACCTTAAACTTATTTGGATTAATGTTTGAAAAGCCTGTTTAGATGAAAATGATTGAAAAGGACATGAATAATATATATATATATATATATATATTATTTATATATATTGCGATAATTGAAGTGTAAAATTAAAATTAAAATTAAAATTTGAAAAAATACAATAAGTCAGATTAATTCATTTTTTGGGACATTATTACATGATTAAGCACTAATTTGATTTAGGGACATTCGTATTGGATTAATTGTAATTAGAGGCAAAATGGTCAAAATTTGTTAATTGTTTATACAAATAATCTCTTGAACTTTTAATGCTACTTTGTGCTTAATTTTGCATTGTAGGTGCTTAATAAGAAATTGGAGATTTTAGAGCATTAGGATTAATATTTTGAGAACTAGAGAAAATTACAGAAAGTACCCCATAATTTATGAAAATTATAAGTGAATGAAGAAAAGGATCGGGAAAATCACAGAAAGGGACCCAAATTTTTCATAAATGACAATTACCTACAAATATTTCAAAAATGTTTACTTTAATCCCTCCTTGAGAACTTTTAAAGTTTGAACTGAAGTCCCTGGTCAAATCTAATTTGACCAAAGCTTCTTCTTCTTCGGAACAGATACCGAACCAGAAAAACAGAGCATGGCTTCATTTGTTGTTTTCTTACATTGCTTTGTCTGATATAGATTTTATCTCTCTTAATCCTTTATTTTTCAAGCAGAAAGGCCTCAATCCGATTGAGCTGGCTTGCTTAACATAAATTTAATTCTTCACTATTTGATGCACTTTGTCTCGACACACAGGAAAAATAATGGCTTCCTGTTTTAACTATTTTAGAAATAGTTACTACTAACTACATTCGATTAAGCAGAAGAAAGGCCTCAAAGGAAGGACACAGATCACAGCTCGAGTTGCATGCCAACGATAGGTAAGGAAACAAATGCCCAGGCAACGATCTTCTGTCCTCTGCAATATTGAAGCCACCGTGATGAAGAGAGAAGTCAGAAGCTAACGTGAACCCAAACGGAACCCAATCAACCCACTGTGCTTTTTCAACCTCAACGCGCGGTACCGCCCCTTCAACGCTTTCCCAAACATACCCTTAGGCGATGGATGCTTGCCAAGTGTATGGAGAGGATTGGAGAGGAAGGTTTCTTTTTTATTATCTGATACTAAATAAGACAGAGTTAATTTTTTTTAGGGAGATTAAGAAAATTAATTAAATTACTTTAAAATATTTATATTTATTATTTTTTCTTCAAATTAGTTTGTCTGACTTATAAACTAATATATAATTTAATCATACATAATATATAGTATGATTAAGTAACTTATTTAGCTTTTTTAATCTCTCTAAAAAAAATAAACTATGTCTTATATTTAGAATCAGATGTAGTACTTATTATACTTGCTTTTGTCCATAATATAGGGCACTCCTAGGAAGTAGAAGAAGGACATGGTTTAAAATATAAGTCATTTACAAAATAATTAATACTCATTTTTTAATTTTGTCCCTATGATTAATATTCATTTTTCAATCTTACCCACTCATTATATTTTGTCTCTTTTCAAACTAACACATAGTATCCAGTGTCCACAATGTTCAGTAAGGGTAAAAGTGGATAACATGTCAATTTAGGAAATATTAAATGAGTTAATTGACAGTTTTTGATATGTGTGAATTAGTTAAAATGACTTATATTATGGATCAAATAGAATATTTTGATTCTAGTCTTAGTTGTGTATTTTTTATGAGTATGGTTTTTTAATACACGTATCTTTAAAGAGTTTCCTATACTTAAACTATTTTTTGATTTCATAAAGGTTTTTCTTTTTTAAATTTAGAACACGCTCGTTTGGAATAGCTTATTTTTGGGCAATAAGTACTTATAAATCGTGATTCACTGTATACGAGGTAAGTATGTGAGAGGAGTTTTATCTCGGCTTGCGTAATAAGGACTTATTGTCCAAAAATAAGTAATACCAAACACAGGCTGAGTTTTTGCTTCTTTTAACAAATGTATTTTAAGGGATTTCAACTTGTATTCTCTTCTATACGGAGTGAGGTCGTTTATCATCTCAACCAACAACTTGTCATTTAAACTATGTGAACTAATGTTTTGAGGAAAAAAAATGTATCAAGACCAAAAATTACAATTTGAAATTATATGGATAAAAACTAAAATTTGATTATAAACAGTAAGTATCAATAATAATATCAACCCAATCAGCTTTTAGTTACTCCCTCCGGTCCTAATTATAGGACATATTTACCTAACTTTGGAAAAATTAAGGATAGTAGTTAAATTAGTTAACCATATTTATTTTCCAAAAATACCCTTATTCAACATTTAAAATAACATCCAGTTGTTTTTTTTTCGAAATAGCATCTAGTTACTTTCTCAGTAAGATAAGTGAGTCGGAATATCTCGAACCTTATCTTAGAAGTCAGAAGTATTATTACTGATGGTGAGTGCAAAATTTATTACGGTCAGGTTGGATTTTTAAATTATTAATCATTATTCAAAAAAATTATTAATCATCAATTTTTAAATTCTATAGTTTTGCACTTCAGTTTCGGGCAAAAGGACTGACTCTTGTTTGGTAAACTTCCCTAATGTTATGCCAAAAGAATTGTTTTTCACCCGTTTTTTTATGTACTTTTGAGAAAATTGCGGTTTCGGTTTTCTTTTCTTAGCTTCAATATCACATTAAAAAATTAAAAAAATATTCAAATGTTTTTAATTTTAAATTATTTTAAAAAATTTAATAAAATTTTAATTTCGATGATTGATATGTGTGATTTTTAGTTTCCATAGTCAATTTAAACTACAAAATATAGGTGTATTATTAAATTATTATTGTGTTTAATTATTATAGAGAAAGTATCAATAGGGGGTATTTTGGAAAAAAATTGGCAAAAATTAAAAATTTGTCCTATAATTAGGACTAAGATCAACTCCTAAATTTTATCTTATAATTAGGATCAGAAGGAGTATTTTCTATCTACTTCAAGAATTATTATTGAATCAGCTTAGCCAGCGACCATTTTATTTTCTCCTGTGTGTGGTTAATTGGAAGGGTTTATGTTGGCAAAACAATTAATAGGAAGCGTTTAGAAAACAAAGCTCGGAGTACTACTATAAGGTTGCGAGACAATATGCGTGTATATATATATATATATATATATATCATTTATAAACAAAACAAACACTTGTTATTATCTGCAATACTTGGACGGAAGGGTATATATATATATATATTATATATATGTATACCATGAGTGGTGCAGACCTGAGCAACATGTGAGTTTCTAATGCGGAATTAAATAAAGAAAATAAGAGACACGGACATACTTACAAAAATCAAAGTTTCAAAAATATTTACTTAGAGTCAATAGGTAAAAACAGAATAAACTTTGACCAATAATAATCCGGGTTATGGAAGGAACCATGTCCTCTTTCATACATGGACCATTTACAGAGAATCCCTCTCTGGATCTCAACCTTCCTCCTTCAGATTACATCAGCACAGCCTGCCTTCGTTTCCTACAGGAGGCGTAATCATCCCATTTTCACATATTTCCTCTAGACTCTTTTTTTCACATTCTGCTCAGCAACATAACTCAGTGTGTCATCCCCATGAATCACTAATAAAATTTCCCCTAGATCCCCAAAAGAAGTTTAGCCGATCATACCTTACTGTTCTTCAATAAAATTTGATTAAAGATGATGTTGCAAGCTATCACCGAAGAAAACTGGTCACAAAGCTCAGAAATAGACAAGATAGAATTTGCAAAAGTGTTTTGCATTCAAGTTGGTGTGTCCGACTAAGGGACTTACAGAGAGTTTATATAGAGTCGAGAAACTCAACCTTGATTACATGACTTGAGTTATTCTAACTCGAGTAACCTTAACTGAGGTTACTTTTACATGACTTGACACCACAGCTTTCAACTTTTACATGACACTCTATCTAACATATAAGATTACATTGCTTTCTGACTCAGCTTCATCATCTTTGTCAGGCATCTTCAGCTTTTCTTCTTTTGTTTGCTTGTGCCGACGATTATAGTTGTCTTCTTCTACCGACAGACTTAGAGTAAACTTAGGTCTAAAGTGATAGATGGACTCTTATCACTTCCTCTAATCTCCTGGCAGTATTTACACTCGTGATTAGGGTAATCCCCTATTATTTGGCATATTTTTCTCTGAGTGTCTGGAGTATTATCCATCTTATTCTTCTTGATATTGTCATACCAGAGGTTAAACTGTTTATCATCATGAAGATATTTTTCAAGAGAGTATATGCATGTCTTGTCAGTAGAGTAGAACACCCAAGGCTGTTCATCCTTCCCTGCTAACTTTATATGGTTCATTTCTTGAAAGATTATATGGTAATCTTGAGCTCTTATATTGGATACTCTGAACTGGAAGTCTTCATCATCTGTTATTTCTTCCTTAATCTCTGGTTCATACTCTAAAGGCTTCTTGGTGGTTCCAAGTCTTATAAGATTTATTGGCATATAGAATTTGTCTGGAGTGATCTCTGCTACAGTTGAATAACATCTTATAAAGACCTTATTCTTGGTTACAATATCAAAATATTCTTCAACCGCTTTGATTATAATCTGGGGTAATTCAGAGATTTCTATCATGGATCTAGATGGATATATACTTTGAATTAGGCCATATTGGTATAAAGTTCTTACAATACTTGGAGGAGTTCCTGGATAAATGATGGCTTTATTGAAGGCATAATGGGAAACATACTTAATGGTCTTATGAGATAAAGATAATTGATTCAATTTCTTGATGATAACTTTATAAAAGTTATATTGTTTGGGAATATTAAAAACATTATTGGGTTCTTGAACTGGACTATTCTTCTTTGGTTTTTCTTTTTATTTTTCTTGGGGGGCCGTTATTTGGGAAAAAGATTTATCTTCTGGTTGGCTTACAGGTGTTTGGGTTAAAAGTGTTTTGGAAGGTTGGGTTACAAGCATGAGAGATTCAAGTCTTAATGACTCGATTAAACTTTGGGTATTGTGAGTGGATGACTCACCAAGAGTCAATGACCCTTTTATAGTTGGTTCTATATAATATCTCAAAATTTGGGATTTGAGGCATGAGAATAAGCCTAAATTAAGTGGACTGCTAAGCCCTAGTTTAGCAGGAGTCCAAATTTATCCCCTAATGATTCTAATATCTTTGGGGGTATTAAGAAAGTAAAATGATGAATTTTGAAGAAAGTAATTATATTTTTAGTGAAATTGCCTATGAGGTAGTAAGCTTGTCATGTGATTTTGAATTATCAAATGATGAGAAAAAATTATGAGATTTTACAAGATGAAAGTAGACATCCTAAGCTTTGATTTGATAGGTCATATGAATTAATTAGAGCTATATACAAAAAGATATGAATTTTTGAATTCAGCACAGAAAAACTGTGAAATTTCTGAAACAGTATGCAAAGATTGAAATTCTGAGAATTTTGTGATTCCAGAAAGCAAAAGGCTATATTTGTTCTTCAAACTAGACTCAATAAGGGTTCTATAGGCTTTGGAATCACTCTAATTTGATTTTTTCTAGAATTAGTTATGATTTTTCAAAGTTTGGGCAGAAATCTGCCAAAATTTTGTAAAAATCTGAAAATTTGGAAAATTAAAGTAAATTATGATATAATAATATATCATCATCCTCTTCCTCTTGAGCTCATTTCTGGCGTGAAACAGCAGCTGAAGAGAGATAGAACATTCAGATTTTAGAGAGAGAAAAGGAGGAGGAAAAACTTACAAAGGTAAGTGATTTCTTCGGTGAATCGGTTCCTAATACGTATAACTCCGTTCCTAAGCTTTCTATTCATGTGATTTAAGGTTGTGAAGCTCAATTTGGTGTTAGGGAAGCTAGGGTTTCAGCCACTATTGAGAAAAGCTAGTGGGAGCTTGAGATAACTTCCAAACTTCTGTATATTGACTATTCTAGCTGCTATAGACAATTTAATCGGTGAAATTTCGCCGGATTGTCTTTGGTTCTAAAAATGGAAAATGGGTTTGTGGGGCTGTTATGCTGCCAAAATTGGTACTAAATGGTAGTTGTAACCTAATAGAATAGTCAATAAAGTGGTTAGAAGTATAAAGGAACGCGTTTACACAGCCGAAACCGAAAAACCCCAATTTTCCCCTTAAAACCCATATATTTCAGTCAGGGCTGTAAATGGGACATAGATTTAGATTTTCAATGATTTGATGATTACATTGAGTTCAGTAGAGAAAATTAGGTGGGGTTACAGTTGGGCACTTTTTCGGAAAAGGCCAAGAAAGCATAATTACGGAAACGCCCCTAAAACCCTAAAAGTAGGGCTGCCAAGGGCAATTTTGTAATTGGACGTTGAATTTGATAATTCCGAGTCTGAAAATGAATTCCTTGGGTGAAAATATGTCAGGACAGCCCATATTAGAATTTTGGGAAAAGTACAGTCGGACCGGGTACAGCGGCACCGGGCCGGGTCCCTGAGGGTATTTTAGTAATTTTTCAAGATAGACTCATATAACCCCCAGAAACACTATGGAAGTGTCTAAATAGTATATTTGACATTGTAGGATCAAATGTGAAGCCCCAAGTTGCTAGCACGCAAATCGAGGAGAAAAGCTAGAGATATGGGACTTACCTTACTTGCATGTATTTGATATCTTTGTTTGTGTAATGATGTATGTGATTGCTTTACTTGATTGTGTAGAGCATATTTGAATAAATGAAGCTCTGTTTCTGTTTTCGCTGTGGCCATAGTCTTGTTGTATGAAACATTGAGCATGCAGAAATGTCATTATAAGGAATACATCTAGATAAAGCTAACATGTCATACACATAGCATCAATCATGCATGCATTATGGTATCTGTTTCCTACTGAGATTCTCTCAAATCTCACCCTCCCCTACCAACAATTTAGACAGGAGACAACAGAAGATATGCAAACAACAATGCAGAGTACCGTACGAGGGGATTATAGTAGTGGAACGAAGACGAGAAGAAGTTTCCGTTTCACTGGGATGAGTTTAGACACCCTAGTAACATTGTGCGGCTACCTTAATCGTAAGTATCATGTACAAACCCCTATAGGGAATTTATGTAATCATGCACATATTATCAGTATAGTTATGATATTCATGTGTTGCCTACCGAACCGCATATCGTTTTCCGCAAATACTCTGAAAAATGTTGAAATTGAGATAAGGGCATGACATTCTGGACTAGCAATAATTACTTGCTTGCCCTTATTGGTCTGATTATTCATCTGGACTTCATCAACCCTTATAAGAGGGTTGGCATCAGCCTTACAGAGCTTCAAGTTCTCAAGTTGAATATAAATGTCATTAAGCTATTCATTAATACCAGATATAGAGCTGTTTAACTCTTGTATACTGGTACTAACTTGACTACTTAATAGACTCATATTCATCTCAAGGATATTCATCTTCATTATAAGTTGATTCATCAAAGGGGAAGAATCCTCCTCTTTATTTGTCTGATTTATAGGACTTTGTCTTCCAAACCTGTTTATTGATTCCATCTGCTCAAATAATTATTAGATTATTTTTTCCTTTGATATATTCAACTTCATAATCATAATAGGCTAAATCAGTTTGCCATTTAATCAACATCTTATTGCTCAATTTATTCTGCTTAATTCCTCTTGACAACCAATGTTTAACTTGAGTATTATTTGTTCTTATTATAAATGTACTATTTACTATGAATAACTCCAATTTTTCTATAGCTTTTATAACTGCTAATAATTCTTTCCAATTAGAGTGATATCTACTCTGAGATTCATTACATTTTCCACTTGTATACCTAGTTATTTTTTCAACTCCATTTTCATCTTCATGATATAAAGCAGCACCCCAATAATTATCTGAGGCATCAGTGTAAATTATCCATTTTATTTTTTCTTTTAAAGGTAAAGTTAATTTAGGTAAATTTTTACATGATAATTTTATATTTTCTATCACCTTTTCTATATTGTTATCCCATTTCCATATAGTTTTTTCTCCTGCTAATTTAGATATCTTTGAAGTCAATTTTGACAAGTTAGGTATATAATTCCTGGCTTGATTTACTAATCCTAGGAAAGATTGTAATTCTTTTTTACTGGTTATTTTCTTAAATTGAAATATCTTCTAACTTATATGACCTTGTAATTCTATTCCATCTTTTGTTAATACTTGTCCTAAAAAGTTCATTTTTTCTTTCCTTAATTCCATTTTAGAGGGTGAAATATTTAAACCTTTATCTTCAATTATTTTTACAAATTGCTCTAAATGTTCTTCATGTTAATTCTCATCTTTAGAAAATATTAATATATCATCAATATATATTACCGCAAAATCTCTTATAGATAATAACATTTTTGACACATATTCCTGAAATATACTAGGGCTATTATGAAATCCCATAAGCAATACATTCCATTCATATAATCCTTCTAATGTACTAAAAGCTGTATATTTTTTACTGTCTTCTTCTAATTTTATTTGAAAGAATCTTGATTTACAATCAAATTTACTAAATATAGTTTTTCCTCTTATAAGATTAAATAACAAATCCATTTTAGGTATAGGATACCTATTTCTTACTGCTAATTCATTTAATTTTTGATAGTTTATTACCATTCTAGTTTTTCCTCTTTTTTCTTCACTATGTTTAGATACTATTATAGCTGGGGATGAATATTCTGATATACTTTCCCTTATAAGATTATATTTTCTCATTTCTTCAATATGGATTATAAATTCTTTTCTATCATGTTCTATCCATGCATATGGTTTACAATTAATTTCTTTGCTATAATCTTTTAATTCTATTTTTGCCATAGGTTTGGATTTTTCCCAATATACTAAAGGGTTATCACTATAATTATCTATAATTCTTTGTTCTATAGTTTTTATTTCTACTATGTTCAAGGTTGCTAACATATGTTGTATTTCTATTGGATTATTATTTTGTAAAAACTGTACTTCATGTTCATTATTCTTTTTCTGAAATTTTTCATCTTTTCTTCTATATGGTCTAGTTATTCTTATTCCCCAAGCTTCATATTTACATGGTGTGGTTAATATTAAAGCTTTGCTAATCATATGCATAGGAAAATATTGTTCTAAGAAATCTAATCCTAAGATTATATCACAAGATGGTTCATTATATTGATTTAATTCTTTTATCATTAATTCATAGTTTTCTATTTGTAGATTTACATCTTTTGCTTCTAGTTCTAACATGTGTATTTCTTTTCCAGCACTTTCCATTCTTAACATTTTATTTTTCTTTTTCCATAATTCTAGTGGTAATACGTTATATTTGGCTACTGTTAAATTTGCTCCAGTATCTACCAAAGCTTGATATTTTCTTGCTCTATATTTTTTATAATTAAATTTTATCAAAATATAATATAATGGTCTACTCATATTCTAGACAATACTTCTAAATGTTTCTTCCATGTTTTTTGTATATCTTTTCTATCTCTTCTTACTCTACTGTACTCTTCATCATATAATAAGTAATAATTTTTATAAATATATCCTAATATGTTATTTTCCCATATTTTAGTCTTTGTCATTTTCTTTAATATCATTCTTAGAAAACTTTTATTATTTTTTGGTATGACAATAACATATTCTTTTTTCTTATATCTCCAATCATCTCCATCTATTATTAATCTATCTTTATTTCTTAAATCTGTGTTCAGCATATCTAGTCCACTAAACATATTCACACTCTTGATATTAATTCAAGTTGTTTCTTAAATTCCTTTTTTACTTCATTTCTATGATATCTTCTAACTATTGTTTGGTGTACTAAATGAAATCTTAATTCTACATTATTCCCTGCTTCTCTTAATATTTGATTTAATACTTCTTCTTCAACTTCTTCCCATCTTCTTATTCTTTTCATAAAATTTTTCATAATTCCTGTTTCTGCTTTAGGTATTCTTATTCCTATATTATCCTTATAATAATACCATATATTATCATCGTACAATGTTACTTTCCTATCCATAAACTAAACTCTAGATAATAATTCAAGTTTTTCTTTAAATGCTTTTTTAATATCATTTCTATTCATCATATTGTTTACTACTGCTCTATATTCTTCTACAAAATTATGTGGTTCTTCTAAATATACCATTCTTAATTGTCTTTTTTCTTTTTCATTAGCTTTATTTATATTATGTACTATATGATTCATCATTACTTTTTTAGCTTTTGGAATTATTATTTTTTCTTCATCTATATAATAATAGTCTTTTTCTTCAGCTAATATTATTTTAATTATTTTCACTATCTTATGTATGTTTATCATCATTTTAACTTTGGTATTACAATTGTTTGATGATTTATGTTAAACATTATTCTGTCTTGCTGATTTCTATAAGGCTTAACTTTTTCTAAAAAATCTTTTCCTAAAATTATCTTATATGTTTTATTGGTATCTTGTTCTACCCATAATGTTAATTGTAATATATCTCTTTTATTAAATCTAACCATTATATTTGTTTTTATTCCTTCATCAGTTTCTTCATAATCATTTTCTGTATATTCTAATTCTATTTTACTTTTTTCTTCTTTTTCATCTATTAATGTTATCATTTCTTGCCATATTCCATTTCTTTTTATTTCCATTATAATTTTACTTTCTTTATATTCTTTAGTTATATCTAAAGTTGCTATTTTTTTGTTTTATTTCTACTAGTTCTGTATTTATAGGATTATTTACTAAAGACATTTCTGCTAATTTGCTGCTACTTCCTATATCTATACTTTTTCTTGGGTTTATATTTATCTAGAATGGTTCATTTAAAGTACTAATTCTTAATGATCTATTTCCTAAGTTATTATTAGCTATTAATCTTTTTCCTTTACTATCATTAATACTCACTGTTTTATCCAATTCAATTTCTAATAACTTTGGTAATGTTATATTTATAGGATCCACTTTAATTTCTTTTAATAAAGGAATAAATTGTTTTTCTATACTAATTCTTCCTATTGATTTGTTAAATATTTTATGTTCATTCATGAATATTAATCCTATCATTGCTGTAATACTTATAGTTTTTGCTCATTGTAATAGGTTTATTCCATTTAATTTATGATATATCATTATAGATTGATCTATGTGTTCATCATTTCTAGATATTGCAAAATTTGTATTTAAAGTAAATTTTAATTTTTGATATATTAAATTTCCTGCTAACATACCTAATACACTATCTTCTACACTGTTAATTATTCTTCCATCTGTTATTAATAATTCTATAGGTGAATCTATTCCTTCTTTAAAATAAGCTGTTACTAATAGTTGTATTCCTGCAATATATATTTCGGTTACTTCTTCTTTAAATGGTAACTTAGATATTTCGTTTTCTATTAATCCTTTATTTATTAATGGTATTCTTAATATTCCTTTTGTTACGGTTCTATTGGATGTTTTTTCTCTAATATTACACATTGACTTTTTATATTCTTCCTAGATTTTAGTATCTTACTTATTTTTCCCATAAAATTTTCATTTGTTATTTGATCATGTTTTATATTTAATTTTATATCTTTTATTTTAGCATACTGTTTTTCATTAAATACCATTCTTTTTTCAACAACTCCTTCTGATACATTCTTATATTCTTCATATTCATTATCTTCTTTTACCTCGTCTACTTCTTTTCCTTTCATCATATATAATCTTAATTCTTCATCTGAATCTTCTAAATATTCTATATCTGATTCTAATAATTCTTCTTCTGTCTCACTTAAGTATGAGTCACTTAATAACTTTATTTTATATATTTCTATTTCTGGATTTTCTATATCACTATATATTTCTTCATCGAATTTTAAAGGTTTTAATTCATATTCCTTTGCTTGTTCTAATATATTCATAGTCTTTTCATCTCTTGGTTTCTTACACTCTGTTGATATATGTCCTAATTTACCACAATTATAGCATCTACATTTTCTTGATTTTTTACTATAGTCTATTTTCTTTCCTTTCTTAAAATATTTTCTTGGTTTTTTTTTATAAAACTTATCTTTTGGATACTTCTTAAATTTATATTTGTACTTATTATATCTTCTCATCGGTTTTCTATATTTCTTGTACTTATATTTGTTCTTCTTTTATTTTCTTTTTATTTTATCTTCATTTTTACAACCCCATCTATGTGGTTTTTCAAATTCTGCACATCTTAATATTAATTTATTTTGTTTATAATACTTTATATTTCTCCATGCTTGTTTACATTTTTCTGATAAATAATTTCTTAAATAATCTATTCTTCTTCCTAAGGAATCTACATAGGGTATTAAATCTGGATGATCTTTATATATTTTAAAATAATCATCTAATATTTCATCTCCTAATAATCTTGGTAATTTTCTATAAAAAATGTCTAAATATTTTATTCTTTTTACATCTGAGTTTTCTTTTATTTCATAATACTACCTCCGGTCCTAAATATAGAACATAGTTTGTAGTGTAAATTGCACTATAAACTATATCCTATATTTAAGACCGGAGGGAGTAATATTTTTGGAATTCACATATATATTGATTTAAATACTTTGGTTCTAGTGAACATATTTCTATCTGATATAAGTTTTTTATAGCTTCATTACTGATTGTTTGTTCTTCTAATGCATGACTTCTTCCTACAAATTCTGTTCTTAAAATATATTCATATCTTTTTACTAATTTAACATAATATTCCTTCTTACTATTATATTCTCCTTTTGGTATATGTCTTACTTCATTTCTCCAATTTTCATCTTGGCTTCTCCACCAATGAAATACATTTCCTAAAAAGCTTGATTCTATTAATAAATCAGGATTTACACCAAGTGGAAAAGGATTTGTACCACCACCTATAGAACAATATGAAACTAGAAGTATACCAACATCAGGAATATGGCTAGATTTAGATTACACATTAGAACCTGAAAAAGGAATAGAAGAATGGGCGAGAGCACAAATAATTGCACTAATAGGAGATATATATATATATATATATATATATCATTTATAAACAAAACAAACACTTGTTATTATCTGCAATACTTGGACTGAAGGGTATACACACACACACACTTGTTATTATCTGCAATACTTGGACTGAAGGGTGTGTGTGTGTGTGTATATATCATTTATAAACAAAACAAACACTTGTTATTATCTGCAATACTTGGACTGAAGGGAATATTACTATTTTGTTTGGGTACATTGTAATACTCCTTCTGATCTCACACACGCACGCACACGCACGAAGATACAATTTTTCGAGTAGGCACATATAATTTTATTTATAAGATGCACTTAAAAAATATCTGAAATTTTAAATAACGTTTTCTATTTTTACCCGGTTAATTGCATATAACTCCTATATCACTACATTAATTATGTCTGCAGATATTTTTTCATATTCATTCTCTATTTCATCAATTCTTTATCTCTCTCTATAAATAAAAATATTCTTATATATATATATATATATATATTACATCTTTATTATCCTTAATAAATTTTAACTAACTTTTTATTAACATAATTCAGCTATTCATTGTTTTTGGGTAGAATCCAAGCAATATCCCCCTAACTAATAGTTAGAGACTAATCTTCTCGAGATGTAAAGATCACTGGAATGGGTTTTGCTTCTCCCAACAAAGCATTTTTCTATCACACAGCCTGCTTCGAACTCAAAATATCATATTTAAAAGACTCAGTCATCTACCAGTTATGTCAAGGTTTTTTTTTTATATACCAATTGTGTCAAGCTTTGTTGGCAGAGATCAACTTTTCATTAAAACAGCAAAATGAGATACAAGAAATAATGGGCTACATTATATGATCGGAAGAAAAAGTTATGGGAAAAACAAAAGATCAGAAGAAAAAGAACAGTCAGCCCATTACCAGGAATTTAAAAAAGAAAACAAACACAAACAAGCCTAGCACAATATATAAAAACTCCGGGCCAATGGAACACAGAGGTCAGTAGTGAAGCTCAGGACCAATGCAGCAAAACCAGGAAGCCCTACCAATAGGGGTTGGGCCTAATAGAAGAGACTAGCCCCTAACAACTTGACGAACTAAAATTTGAATCCTCGTTGAGAGATATGCTTGTATTTAGTGTCCAATAATGCTTTGAATAAGATTACCTCTAATAGAAGGATGCCTATACTTAACGGAACAAAGAAAAAACAAGAAAGCCTTCAGTGAAGTTGAATGAAACAAAGGGAGATTGAGCCCAAGGATTTCGGGATGGGTTGGCTGGTCTCCTTGCGTGCAATGGGTCATTAGAAGATACTCCTTTCAGGTCTTAATATAAGACATATTTATCTAATTTGATTAGATTAAAGAAGTTGATTAAGTTAGTTAATATGCATGGCATGTACTCTCTCCGGTCCTAAATATAAGACAAAGTTAATTTTTTGAATATATTAAAGAAGCTAATTAAATTACTTTAAAATATTTATATTTATCGGTTTTTTTCTAAACTATTTTTTCTAACATATAAACTGATATAAAATCTAATGATACACAATATTTGATATGATTAAGTAACTTACTTGGCTTCCTTAATCTCTCCAAAAAAAGTTAACTTTATCTTATATTTAGGACCATAGGGAGTATTCCCTCACCATCTTCCTTAATTTCCTCATTCTCCTCTCCTCCTTAATTATGGTTAACGGATCATCAATACGGGTCACTTTGAAAAAGATTGACAATTATGAAAACTATGTCTTATATTTAGAAGTTAAGACTAAAATTAACTCTCCAAATATGTATTATATTAAACATCGGAGGAGTGCGTGCTGATTACATTGTTTAAGGAAAAGTTTTAATTTTGACAATTTATTTTGAGTATTTTAGTGCCTTGAACAATTATATTGAAGGTTGCATAGGTTTATATAAATTTGTGATAGGGATATAAAATGGGGAAAAAAACAGTTATTAAAATTAAAGTATATGATTAAAAAATTAAAAATATTAAGAGCGATAATAATTTAATTTAAATATATTTCAAATCCAAATAATTAAAATTAAAGACATCAATGTTCATTTTTATATATAAAATTGATATATAAAATCACTAAGTATAATCAAATTAAAAAATAATAACTGTAAATTCAACAAATACAATCAAACGTTGAATTATTATCACTTCTATCATTTTCAAATTCTTTTCTTGCGCCATTATAATCTCCATTTCTCTCACCCCATCACCATAATTTTCCTCAATGGCATCAACATTCAAATTAGCATCTCTCATTTTCCCTTCCTATATCCTCTTCACTTTTTATAATTATTACATAAACATTAGAATGGTTCAGGTGTGATGTTTTATAAAATTATTATAAAAATGTTAAATTATTAAAATAAAAATAATTAATTAAATTCAAATGACTAAATTTTGATATAAATCATTTATTACTACAATAAAAAAATAAAAAATATTTTGTATAAAATCAAATCTAGATCATTTAAATGTTAATTGTATAGTTAGAAAATGAAAAGGAGGGAACAGGATGGCAAGGGAAATGAATATGTTCCTCCCTCACGTTGACGTCTGCATCAAATACTAGATTAGTAATGTTCTTATATTAAGGGCGAGTTCATATAATTTTGTAAGCTTGTATTTGTTTAAGAACCTATTGACATAATTTTGTAAGATAGAAACATTAAAATGATAAATTCGGTTATTCATCTCGTGGATTTAACTAATTTCACAACTAAGCACCATTTATAAAATTAAAAAGGTAAAAATAATAAATTTGCGCTATTGCCTTTACGACCAAAATCTCATATCATTTCTTCGATTAATTAGATGGAAGGAGTATAGAATAACAAACAGACGAAGCAGATTGATCAATAAACAAGGTTTCTACTAGAGATACAATCACATTGGTGACCTCTCTTGCACACAAACTCACAACTTATGACTTTTACATTATAAAAAAGCACCCTATTTCTGACGAAATTTTTGTAGAACATTTTTCAACAGAATTTTCTATGACAAATTTAACCACGAAATTTCAGACGAAATTTTTTCTATGGTAAATTTCGATAGAAATTCGGTCAAAAATTTTCCGACGGAATTTCAGTCAGAAAAATTAAAATTTATTAATTATTTAAAAAATAATATTTATAAATTTAAAATATTAATTATTAAATAATTTTATTTAACCTTAATTATTAAAATTATATTATTATTTATTAATATTATATTTATAGTTTTATATTAAAAATAATATTTTTAATATTAAATTATTATTTATTAAGAAATTTTAATTAAAAAATTGTTTAATTAAATATATAAATATTTTTTTACGTTTTTATTAAATTTTTCATTATTTTTAATAATATTATATTTAATTAATAATTGATTATATGTATATAATTAATTAATTATATGTGTGTGTGTATGATAATATTATATATATAATAATATGTAATAATATGACATAGGTTCATTTCGGCGTAACTGGCAAAGACTCAAGCGCGAAGGTGTCCGCAGTTGAGGTTGCAGGTTCGAACGGGAGGAGAAATTATGAGATGCAGACACGTGGCAGCCAGGGGAGAGGGACTGACGCACTTAGAAGCAAACATGTGGCATTTGGAAATTTAAAAAAAAAATTGAATTTTTTTTTAAAAAATTCGAGACGGAAAGGATTTCCGTCAAAAATTCTGACAGAATCCGTTCTGTCGAAAATTTCTGACGGAATTTCCAAATTTTTTTGTCATGCACTTATTAGCGACGGAACAGATTTCATCAAAAATTCCGTCAAAAAAGCGATCCATCAGAAAAACTAATTCCGTAACAAATTCCGTCAGAAATTCAATATTTTTTTGTAGTGTTACATGAACCTTTAATTTATTCCTCACAAAACCACACCTCCTGACCTATACCTGTAACGAGACTCAACCATTTTCAAACTTGAAATATTCACAAACCCACAAACATAAACTTAATATTTTAAATTAAACCAGATTCTCCCCCCCCCCCCTCTCTCAGATACTATTAGACGCTACACAGTTCACTCTGAAATTTGATGTGCCTCAAACTTGAGGATCTCTAGGGTTTGCAGCAGCACCACCATTGTTATTAGCACCATTGCTATAATTAGGGTAGTGATGATCATCGAAGACCCAAAGGTCTTCGATGACCCAATCGTTGTCCTGATAATAATTATTCGCGGCGGCGAACTCCCACTCACGCCATGTCTCTCCGCCGTCGTGCTTCCATTCTCCCCACCCTCCTACATTGTCATCGTAGCCTCCCAAGAACTCCCTCGCCACCGCCGTGTCCATCTCGTTGATGTCATCTAATTCCCACATGTTTCCATTAATGTCGCCGCCGCAGCGGCCACCTTCGTTGATGTTAATAATGTTGTCGTTGTTCTGTCCACCAACCTCTGCATTATTAAGACTCGACACTTGATCAGCTGCTGCTGATGCATTGTCATGTTCGGTGTTGTTCATCACCTTCTCTTGCTCTGTCTGACCCATCTTTTCTTGCTCAAGCTTAACCGGCACGTCAGCCATTTTCAGAGCTAGAAGAAGAAGAAGAAATAATTGTTCTGGTGAAGTGGTGGGAGTGTGAGTGTGGGAAACTGTTAATATATACACACACATACACGCATTACGCACCTGGTGACCTGTGAGCGTTACGTGCAAGTTCTTATACTTTATCACTTTTCTAATGCTTGGGCTTTCTTCGCCATTTTCACGGGAAAGTTTTGTGGTAATTTCCTTCACGGTACAAGAGATTACGTGGGTATTCAAGTTTTCTTATCAAGTACTTCCTCGTGTCCTTGATATATGACATATCTAACGAGTTGATATTGGTTATAAATATAAAATATAATTTTTTTATTTATCAATATCTTACTAATATACTTTTATTGATGCTCCTATAATAAGAATCAAAGATAAGAAGGAAGGAAAAAATTAAGAGAGATGACTAGGATATTTTAGAAATTAAATATTATATTAATTAATTTAACAAATTATATTTTTAATTTTAATCTAGTTAAATAAATGTATCTTTATATTAAGTAGAAGAGTATTCGCTCTGCTTGGCTTTGTCTAAATGGAACGAGATTTTGAAGAGAAGAGATGTGTGTGTGTATGAAGAACTGGCGGCAACTGAAGAGAAATTGAAAAGAGGAGAGAAAGGAAAATCAGGTGATATGATGAGTTAACGTGGAAATTGCTTGTTGGAAACGGAGAGGGTGGGACATGGATAAACGGTGGGGGCCCACGAACCGACAGAGAAAGTTAGGGTTAAAGGGAGTTAAATGTAGGTATGGATCGGATTTGGAAGTATGTATGATAATTAGAGGAGTAGTGTGTTCAACAATGTTGTGCGATGTGCATGCAAAACACACCCACACGTAGCTGATGGATCATGTGTCTCTCTCGCTTCCTTTTCCTTTTTGCTTTTACCCTATATTTGAATATAGAGAAAATTACACTACTGCATAATAAAGATATTACTATCCTAAAAGATATCTATTTTTATAAAAGGAAGGTAAAAAATAAAGGCGATAGCATTTTTGTAAATATGGGAATGCAGTGAGAAACTTTAGATGTTCCAAATTTAAATTGGGACACCTAAAGTTCAGTTTAGGCGTCCCAAGTCAAATTTAGGACATATGAAGTTCCTTACTGACGTGGGTTTAGGCGTCCATAAAATATTTGGGAATAGACTATAGGTATTCCAAATATGTTTAGGATGCCTAAAGTGGACACATCCGCATTCCCGGCTCATCAGGGTGATGAGAAAAAAAATTCTCATCACTAAAACGGTGTAGTTTCGTTTAAAAGAGAGATATGAACTGTTGATACAGAAATAATCAGGACCGTATGTGACGTATCTAGTATTTTAAAATATTTTTTAAGTAACATGCAGTATCCTAAAATAATTTGTAGTGCTTTTAACCCCTTAAAACATTTTTTTAGTTATATCCAATGTATTAGCATAATGATTACAATTTTACCCTTAATATATTTTTTCAGCTTAAAAAATTACTTTAAAATATTATATGCCACTGAAAAATATTTTAGAGTGAGTGAAAATCAATAAATAAGTATCCTAAATTTTGGGTGCTCGTTACTACTAAGAAAAATACATTAACGATAAAATTGTAGTCAATCTCCTAAAATACTAGGTATAACCAAAAAAATATTTTAAAGGTTTAAAAGTACAATAAAATATTTTAAAATAATTTTTGGAGCTGAAAAAATACATTAAGGGTAAAATTGCAATCGGTCTACTAACATATTGGGTACAAACTGAAAAAATATTTTATGGGTTAAAAGTAGTAAACAAATTTTAGGATGAGAAGAGAGACTTAAAAAATATTTTAACATACTTGACACGTCACAAACAATCCTGATTATTTCTGTATCAACCGCTTAAATCTCAATTTTAAATGAAACTGCGTCATTTTGATGATGAGAATTTTTTTTCTCATCACCCTAATAAGCTGGGAATACGGAAACAAAGTAGACCTTTGGCATCCCTAACAAAGTCTTGGGCCCCTATATGAGGGACGCCCTGTCAAAAACGCTAAAGGGCGTCCCTAATATATGATATTTTTGGTGTCCCTGATATCAAATATATCCCTCTTTATCATCCCCAATAGGGCGTCCTTCCTTATCATCCCTAATATATCATATATGTATTAGGGATGGTCTTTGGCATTCCTAAATTAAATTTAAGATATTAAAAACAATTTAAATTTAAATTGATAGTATTTATTTATCAGTTTTATATTTTTACGCTCATCTTTCTCTTCTTCTTAATTTAAATGAAAGACCATTCCCATTGTCTCCATCTTAAAAAGAACCACTATCACCATGCTTTTTAACTCTTGCTCCTTCTTCTTTATATGCTCTTTTTACTCTTGCTTCTTCCTTTCTCTCTCTCTTTTTCACCTCCAAATTACCATGTTTTATTATTTTATCTTCTTCTTTTTTTCCTTTAGGTTTCCCTTTTATTTTATCTTCTAACTCGTATTGTTATGGCTTGCAGATCGAGAGTCTAAAACATGTTTCATGGCCAACGTTCCCACCGAGAAGATGAGGTTCATCTCTCCCTGTCGCCCTTCTCTATTCGCTATTACGAGAAAATGAATTTCAATAATAGAAGCAGATGAGTTTTTTGCAACTGATTCCTCTTGTTATTATCATCTTTTATCTATGAGATTTCAGCTTTGGAGTTATTATTATGTAAATTTTGAATTTAGAGTGTAGATACTAGATCTATAATTTTATTGACAATGATCTGTAATTTCTGGCTTTAAATATTGTTTAGTCCAGATCTGTAATATAAATGATTTTTTTAAAAAAAGCACTTTAGATGTCCCTTTTTAAAATAGGGTCTTCTAAAGTGCAGACTTCAGGCGTCCCTTTATTTACGGACGTTATTACTATTATTTATTATGTCGCTCACATAGACGTCCCTGTTTTTAGATGTTAAAATGGCTAAAAAATAAACGTTAAAAGTGTTTTCTATAGTAGTATTACGAGAAAGAATGCGAGAAGGAAAACTCACATAAATAATATTTTTTTACTATTTTTTAAAAGTTCTTCTCACTTTTGTTTCCATCCAAACATAGCATTGATGATTGTTTTTGAGAAAGGTGCTTGTTGCACCCTCTACTATGCTTCAATTTTAGGGCCCTTCCCAAATAATTTTTTATGATTCTTTTGATCATTAGATTCTATATGAAATAAGTAATATTTTAATATCTTATGGGCAAAAATGGAGCTGTGTTCAATTTTTTTAATGAGTTTTTAAAGATTCAAGACTCCAAAATTGTGTGGTTTATTTTTCATTTAGAGTCTTAAATCTTTAAAAATAGAAAAAAAAAACTCCATTGTTTGCCCATAAGATATCAAAATACCACTTATTTTATATAGAATCTAATTATCAAAAGAACTATAAAAAAATACTTGGGAATGACCCCAAAATTGAGGGGCAGCAAGAAGCACAACACCAAAGGCACATCAAGCACCCCACCCTTGTTTTATTGGTAAACAAGTAATAGCTTTGAAAGTAAGAGAGATTGAGTTGAGCTCCCCCTGCCTATCCAAAGGAGAGGCAGGGAAACTAGTTCCAAGCTCGGTGTTACTATGCCTCAATTGGCTGCTTTTAAAGACTGTTGCCTTGGAACTTTGGACACAGTTACTAGGGTTAAATTTTTGAATTACTGAAAGTAATTGAGCCAGGTAGGTCCAGACATTTTCATGTGTTTAATAAGATATTCCCTCCAATTCAAAAATATAAGTTATTTTCAACCACCTTACCAAAATTAAAGAAGAGTGATTAACTCATTAAATATATATTAAATCAAACAATTTTTTTAAAATTTTCCCTTATTTATATTCGTCTCACATCTCTCAGCTTTCTCAATATTCAATGTGTACCACTTATAAATAGGGATAAAATTGAAAAATAATAATTAATAACTTTTTAGGTGACTTGTATTACTTCCTTCAGACATAAGACCAAATTGACTTTTTTAGAGAGATTAAAAAAGCTAAATAAATTACTTCAAAGTATTTATATTTATTGTTTGTCTCCAAACTAATTTGTTTAACTTATATATTGATATATAATCTAATATTTTTTTAATTTGTTAAGGGTTTTCCTCCTCAAGGCTTCAAGAGCAAAGGGTTTTCATCTCTCCGTAAAAATGCACTTCCTAAAATTCAAACTTATGTTCTCCTCCTTAGAAGGTGAGCCCTTTACTAATGATACATAACACATTATGATTAAGTAATTTATTTAACTTATTTAGTATTCTCACAAAAGTTAATTAGCTTTTATATTAGTGACCAGAGGAAGTATGAATCAAGGATTTCTTTTAGAAAATGCCAATGTTTTTTTTTATATTATCAATCGATATCTGACACCTTTTATAGATAGTATTACTAGATACCCGAGCAACCAACTACTTTAAGGGTCTGTTTGGTGAGAGAGATTTGGAGGGGAAGGGAGGGGAGAAAAAATTTTTATGAGTTGAATTTAAAAAAATTGGAGAAGTGAGATTACAAAATTTTAATATAGAGAATATGCAAGATAAAATAGTAAGAAAACTTAATTAAAAACTTTATATCCCACTTCTCTCATTTTTTTAAATCTAACTCAAAATTTTTTTCCCTCCACTCACTTTCCCTCCCTCCCCTCTTGCCAAACAAGCCCTAATTATGAGATTCATGACTATCCTTTCCAATACATGCGAGCAAACGCCATATATTTTTTTAGAGCAAAGGGATTATTTCCACCTGTTTTTCTTTCACTTTTTTATAGGTAGTTGTACTTGTGTTTTTTATTTAAAATTAAAATTGATGAAAATGTGTAGGCATTTATTATTATTTTTCATGTCATTTGTAAATTACATTTATTTCAAGGATAAATTATATAAAACCCCATGAACTTTAGGTCAGTTGCATATAACCCCTTGACTTTTCATTTTTTAACTATTAACCCCCTGTCGTTAAGTGACTGTTATTTTTTAACGAAAAATGCAACGTCAAATTATGAGAGGACACATGGTATCCTATGTGACATTTTGTGTAAATTACTAATTTCTAAAATCCCATAAACTTTGATCAATTACAAATAATCCCCTAACATTTAAAAATTTAAATTTAACTCTCTTCAAATTTTGATTTATAATATTAAAACAAATGCTTTTACTTTTTATCATTTTAATACATTTTTTAAGATTTTTACTATCATTTGTCAATTAAAATACCAGTAGTTCTTTTGTATGGCAAAAACTAAAAGAAAAATATTTTAAAAAATATAAAAATAATTCAAAGAAAATATGCATTACAAATAAAAAAAATTAATGAGGGCAAAAGTTATCATCTAACACAAATGTAATATTTAAACTATCAATGCTTAATCATCCTAAGAATATATTTGACATAAATGATGACGTTTTAATACTATCAATATGCTCAATTATCCCAAGAAAATAAGTAAATGTTATACAAACGATAATATTTTTTAAGTATTATTCTTCTACTTTTTGCCATACAAAAAAACTATTTTAATTGACAAAGGATAGTAAAAAGCTTAATAAATATAGTAAAATGATAAAAGTAATAACATGATGTTTAATATTATAAATCAAAATTGTAAGGGAGTTAAATTTAAATTTTCAAATCTCAAGGGGATTATTTATAACTTATCAAAGTTCAGGGGGTTATATGTAACTGTTCAAAGTTCAGGAGGTTTTATGAAATTAGTAATTTACATAGAATGCCATGTAGGATGTAGCGTGTTATTTCATCATCTAACTTGACAATTTCCGTTAAAAAGATAGCGATTGCTAAACAACAAGGGAAATAAGAGTTAAAAAAATGAAAGGCCAGGGGTTTAAATTTAAACTTTGAAATGTCAAGAGATTATATGTAACTAACTCAAAATTCAGGGTTAAAAAGTTTTAATGATGGCGCCCATATAATGAGCCTGATTGATGAGCCAACCAATCAACACACTTGTTTATCTCATTAAAAGCATTGGCTAAGGAGAGTGTGTGTGTGTATTCTCATGCGCTATCTGGTTCAGGGTTCATGGTTACCCCTCTCAACACAGATGTGTCTTCTAGAACTCTAATTTGACACTTAGAGAAATTTAGCAGGGCCTTTCACTGCTAAACTAACTCCATCTCCATGGTTCTATTATAAATTTATAAGCAAATGATTAAGAGGATATTTACTTCTCTCCAATAACTTCAAGGGATCATTGAAGAGAATTTGTATAAAAAAGAGTCATTGAAGAAAATTTGTCACTTCCCCATGTGATATGTACTTCCTACAATCCTAAATATAAGAGTTAGGCAAGAGGTATATTTTAGTTCTAAATATAATATCTCAATCTATTTTGAATTCTAAATCTACATATTCTATAATACTTTTAGTAACACCATTAAATTTTGTTTTGTTTTAAAGTCACACCGCTAATTCTGTTAAGTAACACCGTTTTGTTTTTAAATTCCTTCATAATTGAATTTTGTTTTATATTCATAAATCAATGAATTATCATAATTTAAAATTATATATTGTTTTTGCCAAAAATATTATAAATACTAGGGGATTCAATTTGGTAATAAATACTAGAGGGTTCAATTTGGATCTATTAATCAATAAATATAATTTATTGATGATTATTTTATAGTTTCTTTTTTTATAATCCTAATTTTGTTCTAATTTGTTTGGATCATGTTTTTGCATTGTGATTCATTATAGGCGTTTGAACTTGAGTGCAAAAATATTAATTTAAATTTAAAGAATTTTAAAGTTTTTATGCAATTCACTTTCTCTCTTAACGTTGTATGCTCTTGGAAAAATATAAACGAGCAAAATAAAAAAAAAAGGTATATACAAGTGTCCATACATATAGCCGACTTCATATAACTAATTGAAGCATTACATAGATATGAATTTCCTCATGCAATACACGGACACCAATTCTTGTTTATAGTAATTTTTTCCCTCAAAGTATTTATATTAATTGCATATAATAAAAGGGTTTTTATCAAGGGTAGTTACAATGCACATGATTAAAATTGGTATTTTAGAGAAAACAACTTACATTTATTATAAATAACTAACTTAACTAATTTTTCAATATCCATAAATTAATTATTAAGCTCTTATAAGGATTAATAAATGGTGTACTATTTTTTACCATAAACATTTTATTCATTAAGGCCTTCACAATTCAAGCAAAAAAAGTAACGCCTTCACAAATTGCATGGAGGATGAATTGGGCTGGTAACTATCATTTTTCTTTAAAAAAGGTAAGAGATAAGGATTGGTTTTTAAACGAGTCGAAAGTTCAGAGACTCGGTCACACTCAGTCATGCTTGAGTGACTTTTTTTTTTTTAATTTTTTTTATTGTCATTGTTGGGTTGCATTTAAATAAAAATAGCATTTGTGGGGCCAATCGATTGAAGGCCCGTTTATAAGAAGAGTAAGAATGTAATTAAATGGAATTAAGGGAGACGTAGATGGATCAATAGAGGTTGAGTCTAGTAGAAGGGGTTAGTTTCTCATAACGTGGCAAACTAAAGTTTGAATTTTTATTGGAAGAAATGCCCACATTTAATGTCTGACAATGCCTTGAATAAAATTGCCAGTAGAAGCGTACTTATGCTTAGCCAAAAAAAAAAAAGAATGTCGTAGAAGGATGGGGTAAAATAAAAGAATATATATAAAGAACATGAATTTGTGAAATGGCAAAAAATATCATGGTTAAAAAAAAAACCAATAAAAATATTCTTAGATGGTTGGTATCATAGCTTAATTGTAAATATTGAAAACTCTTTTGCAAATCTAAAATATTATATGTATGTAAGTTGTAAATTGTGTGAGTTTGTAAATATTTGAAGCATACTTGGCAAAAAAAAAAAGGGTGAATATTTGAAGCATATAAATCTAAGAACTTTTTTCAGGTAAAAAAAAAAGTTGTAAAACCCTTCTATATTTTGTAATTAATTAACAACTAATTTTTAAATTTTCCAATATTTTATAATTTAATTTTAAGGATATATAAAACTTTTACAATTTAAAATCTATTTGTGATTAATCTTTTATAATTTATAACCAAACTTTTAAGATTTGGGACTAAACGTGTGAGGGCATTTCATTTATTTTTATAATTTAACCCTTAGTCCATATCTATCGTTTCATAAATTTTAAGTTTTTAGTTCGTGGTACACATGAAAGTTCACTCCTTATATTTCTGTAAGGTTATCGTCCATTGTTTATCCCGCAAGTTGTCAAAAGTTTCAATTTTGCCTTGGAATATTTTTAGCAATGTCGCATATTTTTAGCAATGTGGCCTTGGATGTTTCAAATTGTTGCAATGTCATCTTGACGATTATAAAGGTTCAGTTTGACTGTTAGTTGATCAAATATGTTAAGCTGACAACATGAACGACATTGAAAAAGAAGCCATAGATGGAAGAGGAGCTCATATTCGCTAGAGTAGTGAAGAAAATGATTCCATTACCAGATTCGAGACACACTAAGCAAGATTACTAATAATAAGGCCACTAGTAGCCATCTGTCTTCGTATCCAGTGACATTGAGATAAATAGGTACGTCTTGGTTTGTATAATTCATTGCATAAGATGCTTTCATCTTCTTTACTTTATCTAATCATTTATATCGGGTATATTTTTTTTAAAAAAATCCTTATTTATAAATCTAATTTGAAAAAAAATGAAGTGGAAGACACATGGATTTGCTAGATAAGCATTTTTTACCAACTAAAAGGCAAACTTAACTTAGATAACAGCCGAGGTAAAATTGCTATAATATGGAAACTTTCGAAGCAATAAAGCTCTTGAGTGAAAACTTATGGGGGCAACTTTGCACCTAACCCCAAAACAAAAATCACATGGGCGTCATGTGGACTGCTCACTCAATATATTTGGTAAATAATGGTTAAACTTAGCTTGAATAATAGCCGGGGTGAAATTGCTTTGATCTGAAACTTCGGGGGCAACAATGTTCTAAACAAATCTTTTCGACAAAATTGAGATTTTGGAGAACTTCCGAAATAAAAATGGGAAAATGACACTTAGGTCCTAAACAACATAAAAAATATCACAAAAGTCCCTTAAAAAGTCAATGATCAGAAAAATCCCACACCTAGGTCCTAAACAACAGAAAAAATACCACAAAAGTCCCTTTAAAAAGTCAACGATATAGGGACTTTTTTGACTATAATTCCCAATGTCCATTTACACAATTATCCCCATTGAAATAACTACATAAAAGGCACAAGAGGAGAGGAGAGAAGACATGTTTTTGTTATTAAGGAGAAAGAGAAAAATGGACGGACGATGCGTGTTATAGGTGCAACATTGAAGGGATAAAGCATGATGTTAATGTCGTTAGGAACGTCTTCTTCTACATCCTCCATCTACGAGTAGTGAGGTACAGAGGTGAACTGGATTTCTTTTTTGTGTGTGTAAAAGTTGGTTGGATTAAGATTGAGGGGTTGGTAAAAGGTTGGAGCTTGGGCTCAATAATGAAGTAAGTGGTAGGCGATAGATAAGAAATGCTAAGAATTTGCTACACATATGATCTTGACCATTGAAGTTTGGGTTTCACCTTGGATGGGTTGTGTTTATGTTAGAGTGCTCTATTTTTGGGGCAAGATTACAGAGGAACTACTGTGTTTTAAATGGGAATGGTGAATATAATTGTGGTCCTTTGTTGTGAAAACGCAGAAATGAAACCAAAAAAGTGTTGTAAATTTGTACAGATGTAGTTGTTAATATGACAGTTGTAGTTGTTAATACGTACAGAACCTATGCTCTGTTTTTGGGCAATGTAATAGAAGGAATGCTTTGTTTTTTAGGGAAGCAAACAGAGATATGCAATCCATTCTCGTTGGCAACCAATAAATAAAGAGGAAGAAAGACATGTAGCATTTGAGATGTTATTTTGTTGTACAGGCTAGTTGTTGTGTACATCTGTTGATATTTTGTAGGAATATCTTGTTACAGAAAATGCACTCATGTAGTACTTATGTAATGAAACGTTTAACAACACCATAAGTTTTTTTTGGCAACATAATCAGTTATTTTCACAACATGTAATTATGGAATGATTTACTTTCAAGTTTGCCAAATGTAAACTTTAACAACACGTTATGTGTATGTTTATAACATGTTTAGTGTCATGCCCTTATCTCATTCTAACATTTTTTCAGAGTATTCGCGGAAAACGATATGCAGTTCAGTAGGCAACATAGGAATAACATAACTTTATTGATAATATATGCATGATTACATAAATTCCCCATAGGGGTTCATACCTGATAAATTCAAATAATGTAGCCGCACAAAGCTACTAGGGTATCTAAACCCATCCCAATGAAACAGAGACTTCTTCCCATCTTTGTTCCACTACTGTAATCCCCTCGTATGGTACTCTGCATTATTGTTTACATATCTTTTGTCATCTCCTGTCTAAATTGTTGATAGGGGAGGGTGAGATTCTAGAGAATCTTAATAGGAAACAGATACCATAATGCATGCATGATTGATGCTGTGTATGACATGTAAGCTTTATCTAGATGTATGCTCCATAATGATATTTCTGCATGCTCAATGTTTCATACAACAAGACTATGGCCACAACAAAAACAGAAACAGAGCTTCATTTATTCAAATATGCTCTACACAATCAAGTAAAACAATCACATACATCATTACACAAGCAAAGATATCAAATACATGCAAGTAAGGTAAGTCCCCTACCTCCAATCTTTCTCCTCGATTTGCGTGCCAATAGCTCGGGGATCCATATTTGATCTTACAATGTCAAATGTACTATTTAGACACTTCCATAGTGTTTCTGGGGGTTATATGAGTCTATCTTAAAAAATTACTAAAATAGCCCCAGGGACCCGGCCTGACACCACTGTACTTAATCCGATCGTACTTTTTCCGAAATTTTTACATAGGCTATTCTTACATATTTTCACCCAAGGAATCCATTTCCGAACTCAGAATTACCAAATTCACTACCAAAAGACGAAATTGCCCTTGGCAGCCTTTATTGCAGTGTTTTAGGGGCATTTTTGTAATTATACTTTCCCGGCCTTTTCCGAAAAAGTGCCCAACTGTAACCCCACCTAAGTTTAGCTCCTGAACTCAATGGAACCATCAAATCATTGAAAATCCAACTCTAAGGCCCTCAAACATCCCTGGCCGAAATATATGGGTTTTAAGGGAAAAATCGGGGTTTTTCGGTTTCGGCTTCGTAAACACATTCCTTCGTACTCCTAACCACTTTATTGACTATTCCATTAGGTTATAACTACCATTTAGACTCAATTTGGGCAGCATAACCCCTAAGGAAACCCATTTCCAAAAATCACAAACAAGGATAATCCGGCGAAATTTTACCGATTAAATTGTCCACAGTAGCCAGAATAAACAATATATGAAAGTTTGGAAGTTACCTCAAACTCCTTATGGCTTTTCCTAGATATGGCTGAAAGCCCTAGTCCTCCTAACTCCAAAATATTGCTTCAAACACCTCAAACAACATAGGAGATAAGCTTAGGAGAAGGATTATACACGTTAGGTACGAATTCACTGAAGATATCGACCTATCTTATAAGTTTTCTCCTCTCCTTCTCTCTCTAAAAGAACACAACTCTCTCTCTCCTTGGCTGCAGCTCACGTCTGAAATGGTGGGAGGAAGATGATGATTTGTCTTTTATCATTTATATTATAATATTTTAATCAATTGTTTAATTTTCCAAAATTCGAATTTTTACAAAGTTTTGGCAGATTTCTGCCCAAACTTTGAAAAATCATAACTAATTATAGAAAAATATAATTGGAGTGATTCCAAAGCCTATAGAACCCTTATTGAGTCTAGTTTTAAGGAAAAATATAGACTTTTACTGAATGGAATCAAAAAATTCCCAGAATTTTAATCTTTGCATATTGTTCCAAAAATTTCACAGTTTTTCTGTGCTGAATTCAAAAATTCATATCTTTTTGTATATATCTCTAATTGATTCATATGACTATCAAATTAAAGCTTAGGATGTCTAATTTCATCTTGTAAAATATTATAATGTTTGATCATCATTTGATCATTCAAAATCACATGACAAGCTTATTACCTCATAAGCGATTTCACCAAAAACATAATTACTTTCTCCAAAATTCATCATTTTACTTTCTTAATACCCCAAAGATATAGAAATCATTAGGGGATAAATTTGGGCTCTTGCTAAATTGGGGCTTAGCAGTCCACTTAATTTAGACTTATTCCCAAGCCTCCAATCCCAAATTTTGGGGTATTACATTTAGTCATTTTTACAAGTTTTTTAACAAGTCAAGGAGACAACGTCTTTACACACCAAGGTAACCACACTACTTTTTTGTTTTGTTTACAACTCGATATTCTTGTTTTCACAACACTGTAAGTCTTTTTAATAACTGTATTCTTGTATGATGACCATTGCAAGTTGCATTGTTTACAACAGCGAATGCTTATTTTACAATATAATCAGTCATTTTAACAACGACTAAGTACGTGTCCACATGAAACTACGATTAACACAAAAAATGGGATTGTCCACTACTTTGTGTAATTTTAACCCATGTTCTCTAACCCGGACCGGCCCGGAAACCGGTGACCCGGGCACTAAACCGGTCCGGTTCGGTGACCCGGTCCGGGTCAACTTTTTTATTTTTTTTTTTAATTTTTATTTTTTTTAAAAAAATTTTCCTTTAGAATTTCATACTATAAGCCTAAAATATTCTATTTCTCACCGGTTTGGTCCCGGTTTAGCTCCGGTTTGACTCCGGTCTGACCCACTGACCCTTGACCCAGTACCCCGACCGGTTCACTGACCGGTCCGGGCTTAATTACCTTGGTTTTAACAACATCTTAAGTTATTTTTTCAACTTTTAAAATTAATTTTACAACTTATTTCTGCCATTGCACTAGGAAAAGATCTTGGTTCATAGCAAGTTTAACTCTATGGATGACATTGTTTACAACTGCTAACGTTTAGTTTACAATAGCATGAGTCATTTTAACAACATTTAGGCACATGGCCACATGTAAATCCACTGAACACTGAAGATGGGAAAAGTTAACTACTCTGTATAGTGTTTACAATATCTTCAGTTATGTTTATAACATGTTTAGTTATGTTTACAACTAATTTCTACCGTTGCACCAGGGCAATAACTTGGGCCATATCAGTAAGTTGCACATTATATTATTGTCACTTCTGTCATTGTTTACAACGTTTAATGCTTTTTTTCACAACATTATTACTCATTTTAACAACTTTCTCTAGGACCCCTTCATTATCTACAAAATCCACAATTGTTGATGTATCAATGGTAACTTTGAATTTCATTTGGATGTCATTACTTTCATGAGAATCTGTAGCACAAATTTTGTATTAATAACTTCCACAACAATATTAACAACTACATATGCACATATTAACAACATGTTAACAACACTTTTTTTTATCATCATATCAGCATTTTCTAATAATACAAATCACACTCATATTTACTTAGGCCCACTTAAAATAAGGTCATGCCTCTGTTTGCTTCCCTAAAAACATAGCATTCCCTCTATTACATTGCCCAAAAATAGAGCACAGGTTCTGTACGTATTAACAACTACATCTGCACAAATTTACAACACATTTTTGGTTTCATTTTTGATTTTTCACAACAAAGAACCACAATTACATTCACCATTTCCACTTAAAACACAGCAGTTCCTCTGTAACCTTGCTCCAAAAATAGAGCACTCTAACATAAACACAGCCTACCCAAGGTGAAACCCAAACTTCAATGATCAAGAACATATGTGTAGCAAATTCTTAGCATTTCTTATTTATCACCTACCACTTATTCCATTATTGAGCCCAAGTTCCAACCTTTTACTAACCCCTCAATCTCAATCCAACCAATTTTCACATAGAAAAAAAAAATCCAGTTCGCTGCTGTACCTTGCTAACGTAGATGGAGGATGCAAAAGATGTTCCCAAAGACATTAACACCACGCTTTATCCCTTCAATGTTGCACCTACAATGTGGATCGTCCGTCCATTTTTCTCTTTCTCCTTAATCACAAAAACACGCCTTCCCTCCTCTCCTCCTGTGCCTTTTCTGTAGTTATTTTAATGGGGGGTAATTGTGTAAATGGACATTGGGAATTATGGTCAAAAAAGTCCATAGGACTTTTCTGGGGACTTTTTTGACCATTGACTTTTTAAAGGGACTTTTATGATTTTTTTTTTCTGTTGTTTGGGACCTAGTTGTCAATTTCCCAATAAAAATTGACGTTGATGCTTTATGTAATTGTGGCAATGTCTATATTTTTAGGCCAGCCAAACGCATAAATAAAAAGATTTTCTCATTATTTACATCACATCTAATAATGTTCATATTGCCATAGTTTCCACCATCAATTTCTTTTTTATTTTGGGCTTATTTGGGTTTATGTTTAAAAAGTATGTTTATGTAAGTCGAGACAAAATTCTTTTTAAATACTTACCTCGTACACCGTAAATTATGTTGGAAAAACAATTTTTACCGTTAATCCAATTAGACACTCTATCAAACATCTTGATTTTGGTGCTTGATAGACAAAATGAAATTGAAGTTCATTATCTCCAATAATATTCACTACTAATTGATGAAAAAATTTACCACCATTTATTTATATCCAATTCAACCAGTTTTCTAATCAATGAGTGCCACAAATTATCAAACAAATAATCACTTAACGTCCATCGTTACCCTTCTTCATTTCCGTCTCCACAAATCCAACCAGGTTCTCTTATTCTCAAAGTCCTCCTGATTGTTTCCATGTTCCTTGGGTTTCTATTATCCAATCTTATGGCCTCCTCCTCCACTCTTCTGGCTATCTCAAAGGCCTTGATGAGGAGGCATGGGAACCTTCTCATTTGCATGCACAGAATTCAATATTTATCTTGAAAAAAATGAGCGTATTTTAAGCAATCATGTTTTTGCTTGTAAACAAATTCATAATTTTTTATTGAATAATACCAATAATGATTATGCTTGAGAGTCGGAGGGAAAATAAAGAAGAGTTAAGAGTCAATTTTGTCCTGAAAGTTTTTTAAGGGGCAATTTTGCCTCGGAAGTGTAAAAAAGGGAGTAATTTTGCTCTTATAGTTATCCCAATTAATTTTGATTGTTATTTAACTGAATATGTTGAGTTGACAAACCACATATCATCTATGTTATTTTTGTTAGTGTGCAAATTTACCTGAAAATTTTAAATCTAACTTCAGAAAAAAAGAAGAAGTAGATGACACATGAAGTTTGGGGCAAATTTGTGTTTTAACAAAAATAATATAGATGACAAATGAATTGTGAGCTCAGCATATTTTGTCAACTAATGATCAAAATTAACTGAAATAACGGCCTAAACAAAATTACTCCCTTTTTAATACTTCTGAAATAAAATTGCTCCTAAAAAAACCTATCAGAACAAAATTATCTCTCAGTTCAGGACAAAATTATCCCTCTACCCAATAGAGAATTAGAAAATGAAAGGCCACAAAACAGCATCAGAAACCACCAAGAGAAGAATAGACCTCAGAAAATGAAAGCTCAAAATTTCACGTAAGACGGTGGGGCCTTCAAGCCGAATCTTTGAGGAAAACGGTGTCTCCCATTTCTTGTCCCAACTCTAGAGTCGCTACTTGAAAATCAAAGACCATCCTGTCCCAGTTATTAATCGCATAATAATATGGTATTCCCTCTAATCTTAAATATATGATATAGTTTGTAGTGTAATTTACACTACAAACTATGTTCTCTATTTAGAACAGGAGGTAGTACTAGTTATTTATAACTCATCTTTAGAGTTAGGAATATGGGTTGGATCATTAGGCTTAGACTAATCTAATATGAGTTGGAATTATATGGGTTTGGATAAAAAAGAATCTTATCAATATACATGAATATTTAATCAATCCAACTTATAACATCAAGGTTGGTGGGTTGGCCCACCCAACTCATTATTTTCCTTTTTTTTAAAAAAAAACTTTTTATATTGTGTTTTCAAACTTGCTTTTAGAACAATATATTGATTTTTTTTTTGACAAACCTAAATCATAAAAAAATTAAAAATATATTACAAAATCATAAAGTAACAATAAAACATCAAATTCGAAGTTTCAAATCTTACAAATTAAGTATTCGTCACAAGTCCACATATTACAAAATAAATATAAATTCAAAAGCCATAATTAACATTCAATACAATAAATAATTAATTGATATTAATGGTGTTAGGTTGTACAATATTTTCAAATAAATCACTGATTTTTTTAAGAAAAATAAATAAATAAAAATGGTCCAACCCATCGCTAGTTAAACCTATATGGATTCGGGCAAAAAAGAACCGTATTAAAACCGTCCCACTTTTGTAGAACCCAAAGTTCCTATTTTTCCAGGTTAGGCGGGTTTGACCCATAGTTAAAACCCATATTACTAGCTCTACTCACTTCGCAAGCCATATTTTTTTTAATTAACTAAAATTTTAAATTTTATTAAATATGTCTTAAAATTTAATAACTCTCAAATTTTAATTTAATATACATTTCACCCAAAAATAAATACAAAGTATAACAATAAAAAAAAAGATAAAATCATATATTTATATAAAAAATTTAATGATTTGAATTATAAATAGAAAAAAAAACCTTATCTATACTTTATTTAATACTCCCTCCGGTTCTTAATAAAGGATATATGTGAGTAATTGATTTTGATTATAAATATAATACATATTTCCTATATTTGTCAATCTTTTCTTAATTTATTTTTGTTGATATTCCTTTAACAATAATCAAGGAGGAGAGGAATAAAAGAATTAAAAAAGATGATTAGAATATTTTAGAAAATATATGTCCCACTTCTCCAGTCCTTTTTATAAGAGCCTAATAAGAGTTGTCTCAACATTTGATGAGTTTTTTCATTTGTATCCCTCATTAATTATATATATTGCATTAATTAAAGGGTTATGATACAAATTCAGCAATGAACTATTGTTCTATGGGTACCTAATATAATTAACTATTTTCATGTGCAAAAGTAGATATAATCAATTTATTTGATAACATTTATAACAACACCGTTAACCTTAGTTAACTTTTGTTATTTTTGTATTGTGGGTTCCACCAATCTTCTCACTCTTTATTATTTTAATTTAATATATTTTTAGACATGTGCTTTTTTACTTGAGTAAATATCATTTAGAACCATGAAAGCAATTTTATTTTAGCCAACCCCATAAAGATTCTGAAATTTCACTGCATCCCCTTGAGTTAAAATAAAATTAAGTTTTGTCAGTGGAAAGACAATAATGCCCTTACTTTATTTTTTCATAAGAGTATTTATTAGACAAATAGAGAGATTTATAAGACAAATAAAGGAATTTGAAAGAATCTAGGGAGTTAAAAAATTTTGGTCGTTCGCATATTTGTCTTGTAAAAATTTTTTTACTACACCCCTTTGGATCAAAATAAAATTAAGTTTTGTCAATAGAAATATAATAATGCCCTTACTTTATTTTTTCATAAGAACATTTACAAGAAAAAAAATAATTTAAAAAAATCCAGAGAGTTAATAAATTTTAGTCATTCACATATTTGTCTTATAAATGGCCATATTTATCTTGTAAAAAAAATTTTAAGTGATATTTTGGGGGGTTGACTGAAATAAAATTTCTTTCATGGGTTTAAGTGATATTTTTTCATCTAAAAAGGCACATATTTCTGAAAATATATTAAAATAATAGAGTGAGAAGATTGGTGGAACTCACAGTGCGAAAAGTAATGACAGTTAACTCAGGTTAACGGCGTTGCTATAAGTACTATAAAATAAATTGATTATATCTACTTTTACACCTGAAAATAGTTAATTGTGTTGGGTGCCTATAGGAAAATAGTTCGTTGTTAAATTTGCACCTTAACCCTTAAGTAAAAGGTTGGTGATACTTATGCTTACCTCTTTCTTACTTTCCCCTTATAAATGGATCTGACTTCTCTTCCTTTCTTTTCCAGTCCGTTGCTGTCCTTTTCCCCATTCATGGCCATTGGATCAAAATCTAATGGTCCATATTTAATATTTCATTCTCATCCTTTTCTCTATTTCCTTCTCATTCTTCTCTCAATTGTAATAATATTTTTATAAAATATTAAATGTGGACCACTAGATTTTGATCCAATGGTCATGAAGGGGGAGAATAATGATAGTGGACCGGAAAAGAAAATGAGAGAAGTTAGGTCCCTTCTAAATAAGGGCATACTTCAAAAAAAAGTTTATTTTAAGATATACTTAATATTTTAAAATAATTTTAACCGCTTTCTTAAACCACGTAATTCGGTTATCAGACTCTTATAAAAAAGACCAGAGGGAGTATTAATTAATTTAATTAACTTTCTTAATCTAATCAAAATAGGTAATTATATCTTATATTAAGGATTGAAGGAAGTTTATGCAAATTAGCTATTTAACTTTTATATTAAGGAGTATAGTACTCCATTTAATCTAAAATATAAGTCACTTTAACTATTTCATTAGAATTGAAAAATGATATTTTTTTATGCCTATCTAAGACATGGTAGTTAACTCATTAAATTTGTCTTAAATTAAAATATTTTTTCAACTATACCCATCTTCAATAAGATTTTGAAGGAAAGTAAAAAAAAATACAATGAATCATATTAAAACACTAACTACATTGATAAAATTTACAAGTTAGAAATTAGGGAGCATTGCTAAAAAAGACCACATTCATAACTTATTTGTCAAATGAGACTTGAGAAAATATCTGCACACGGAGGGAAGATTTCTGTACACGTAGGGAAGGTTTTTGCACACGTAGGGAAGATTTTTGCACACGTATATAAACAAATTTTGCACACAGAGAAGATCATCTCTACACCAAAGAAGATAATTTACACGTGAATGTCCCATTTGATAAATAAGTTGTTAATGAGACATTTTTTTACAATTTTCCTTAAAATGTATTGATCTAAAAGTGCTTTATACTGTGATATGATTAAAAAAATATTGAAAATAGGGCGAAGTCAGAGATAGAGAATGCGATTGCGTTTGCATTCGAGGGAGTGACAACGTCAAATGAAATCAGTACAAGTGTTACTGTTTTCTACTTTTCTTACATAGTGCACCTTGCATCACTATTTCCTATTGTCTTTTTCTTCCTCCCCCGAAAAACCTTCCAGCCACTGGTAATACAATCCAAAAACCGCACAATGCAAATGAGTTTTCAAACGACAATCACAAATCCCTGCGTCCTCAACAATATATATGCATATATGGTTGAAATCATGGTCCACTCAGATCTCAGTCATACGCTATTATCTTCCTCCAGCTCATTTCTTTGCACTCGGTCAGATTTCCCTGATTCTTCGGATTTTTCTCTCTCCTTTACCAGTCTTTCTCGCTTACAATAATAAACTAATAACCAAAGTCACATGGATTTGAAGCTGTCAAAGCTATACAGACGCCACCACGCCCTACTTTCTCATGGTAAATGTTACTGTATTATTATAATCCAAAATAATGTGAGGCACACAGGAATTTGAATTTTCTGCTTTTGAATATTCTGTTCCTATCATCACTTGCATTAGTCTTCCGGCGGAAGAAATTTTCCGCATTGTTTCATTTTTCTTGTCTTCGTTTGGTTCTGTGCTTGAATTTTAGTCTTTTTTCTTGGATGATTTTTAGAATTCAGGCCTAGTGTTTGTTTTCGAAATCGGAGGAAACGGAGAAAAGAATTGGCTCCAAGAATGAGGTTTCCTGGAGTTGACGATGAGCTGCAGAAGATTTTGGATGCTAATATGGATGAAGTTCCCGCCAGAAGGCGCGCTCGTGAGGCCTTCAAGCATTTTCAGCTTGGGATTGACCATATACTGTTTAAGGTATATGGTGTTTGATCAATTGATTTGTAGTAACTTGTTTTTGAATTGAGGGATACAGTATCTATCCAGCTAAAGGATTGATATGTTTTGTTTTTGCATGTGAAATTGACAAATTACATCATCAGTTTTGTGTTTGTGTGTGAAGTCAGTGAAGATTTTACTATTTGTTTTTACTTCGTTTTCCTTTCTTGGGGTTGCTATGGATTCTTTCTGTTTCTGGATAGACAGGATCTAGCGGACCTTTTTCTTTTATTTGGGTTCTTTTCAACCTAGCTTTTCTTTAGTTCTGTGAGGACATTAATGATATCATATGTGGTAGTTGAGACTTTTGTAGTTTTGTTCTTCTGGTCATTATTGTCGGGGTATAGTTTCAGGAGTATACTCTCCAGCGTTGGTTGATATTAAGATTTTAATTCCAACATCCTCCAAGGAAAAGTCAAATCTTGGTAATATGAAATACAGTACTATATAATCTTACCAACCCAGCTAACCCAAACCTTATCTTCTATAATGATATAATGGTACATATTTGAAGAAATAACACATGAGTGTAATTGTGTACGAGATTTGCTTCCCCTCTTTATAATCGTACTATAATCACTTTTATGATTGTAAATAATCCTGATTATAAACTAAACCCTTTGGGGTAGTTGAAATCTTGGTTTTGGTTCTACCTAAACTACTTGGAGATTTTAAGTCTCCTATTGAACTTATTGGTTGTTATCTTTTCATCTAATCCTTGTAGAATTCTTTAGTCTTTTACTTTGGGCACACTTTGTCTCCTTCTCCCAGTAAAATAAGCATAGTAATGTTAAATTTGCAATCTGATTGCTGATATATATATATATATTTAATTAGATCCATCAATTTGTGGCATTGACAATTTATCCCACGTGCCTTGAGCATTAGAGAAGCTTTATGTTGTTAAAACGCTAATGCTCATTCCTTTGTGTTTGATTGTGTTATGCAGACACCTTGTGATGGACTGAAAATGAAGGAGGTAAGAAACCTATGAACTGAAGCTCTTGTAAATTTTAGTCATGTCATTACTTAGGAGTTTACTTGATTTGCAACTTGTAACTCCATGTCTTCATCAATGCCTCCTTGGCATTATCCACTTCTGCCATCCCTTTGTCGGCTCTATTTTCAATACTCATTTACTACCATGCAATAAGTATATGTTGTCATTTTCCCCTTTAGAGTCATGTCATCTATTCAAGTTTTGATTGAATTGAATTTTAAATTTTAGATGAAAATTTTTGTTTGTCAAAATATAAATGGCAATGGCGAACGATGATACCCTGATTTGGGCCTAATAATGCTCAGATCTAATCCAAAATATCGGATATAAGATATTGTACAATATAACATATATATATATATATTAATGGCAGCCAGCAGAATAATTATGTGCCATTATATCTTCCCTCCTTGTTTTAATTCTTCCGTGATTACAGTCATATGAGGTGAACTCAAGGGGTATTGAAATCTTTACCAAAAGCTGGCTTCCTGAAAAGTCTAAGCCCAAAGCAGCAGTGTTTTACTGTCATGGCTATGCAGACACTTGTACTTTCTTCTTTGAAGGCATGTGGTTGATATTAAGAACTCATTTATGAGTGACTTGATATAGTTTCATTGTTGATTATACCAACTTAGTCATGTTATGGATCTATCTTCAGGAATAGCTAGAAAGCTGGTATCATCTGGATATGGAGTTTTTGCTATGGATTATCCAGGATTTGGTCTTTCAGAAGGTCTCCATTGCTACATTCCAAGTTTTGATACTCTTGTTGATGATGTGATTGAGCATTATTCCAAAGTCAAAGGTACCTAAACCGCCATGAAACCTGTCTTAATGCTTATCAGCTTATGTATGAGAAAAGTTTTTGAGTCGCACGAATTTCATTAAGTGGGTTAGCCAAACCTATGGCAGTGGAGGGATCACTAGAGCTACATCTGATTTCAAATTCCAATAAGAGCTAGATAAACCCAAAAAAAGGGATCCCTCAGCGCAGGCAAAGATTGTGTCATGTTGTTCAGTGCACACTAAATGCAGTTCAGGGATCTCGTGCCAATGAATATCTTATTTGGCTCGTGTAACTCTTTCACATTTTTCCTGTTCAAAGTGTTCTATGTGAAGTTAATACTGAGAAGTGAATGTTGGTAATACTGTAAATATCACATAAGGACTTGAGAATTGATTGGTGAAAACCCTTTGTTTGGAAAATACTAACATGTTTCATTATGCATTCAAAGAAGGGTCTGACTCTAATGTGTTCCTCTTTTCTAAAATATGATTCTTAGGCTAGAAATTAGAACTGTTGCTTCATCAAGGAAGCATAATTTGCATGTAAACTACACAATTTCATACACTACATATGCAAGCAACAAGTTAGAACTCTGGATTTACCAAGAAAGGAATGTTTTTCGTGGAAACAACAAAATTTCATTCATTATATTGCAAAAAACTTAATGTTGAGGGAGATAGGATAATGTTGATTTTAATATTCTTGCAAACATTTTTCTGGTTCCATGACAGAAAACCCGGAGATCCAATCTCTTCCATGCTTTCTCTTTGGACAGTCTATGGGTGGAGCTGTTGTCTTAAAGATGCACCTAAAACAACCCAAGGCATGGAATGGTGCCATTCTTGTTGCACCAATGTGTAAAGTACATATCCTAAACCTGAACCGGCTTAAGGATGATTTGTTTGAATTATAGAGAATAAAAGAGAAGGGAAGTGGACTTTTATTCTGGAAATTTTTGTCTTCACCTCTCTTCTATAATCCTCAATTCAAACATACTCTTAGAGTCTTATCCTCAATTCAAAAGAGTTGTGGCATATGTTTCTTTGACCTCCTTTTGACTATTAAGCTCTATGTAGATTGCAGATGACATGACTCCACCATGGTTGCTCACTCAGATCTTGATTGGTGTAGCTAATGTGCTTCCAAAGCAGAAGTTAGTTCCACAAAAAGATTTAGCTGAGGCTGCATTCAGAGAATTAAAGAAGAGGGAACTGGTTTGTGTTTTTTGTTTTTCAACTGAGTCGCTATTCTGTCTTCCAATTTCTGCATTACATTGACTTATAAGTGTCATGGCTTTTTCCTCTTCCAGTTCTTTTAGTTCAGCCTAAAGTCTGTCTTTTTCTAGCAATCTGTGCTTGACATATTTCTATTGTTTCTTTGCAGACAGCCTATAATGTTATTGCTTACAAGGATAATCCCCGCTTAATGACTGCTGTAGAAATGCTTAGAACAACTCAAGAAATAGAACGGCGATTGAAAGAAGTATGCTGATTTCTGACCTTGACTATATCTTTTGTTTTCTTTTTTTTTAAAAAAACAATAAACTACACCTTAATGAACAATGAACAACCTACAACCTTCTCCCTAAACTGTTTTAGGAGATACTTCAAATGCAATTTCCAGAAAAGATCCAATGTTTCTTATCTCAGTGAACCATTGCCACCTTGAGTTCTGTTTCTGTACAATTTATCATTCAACTGCTTCTGCTAGGGTTGATCTTTTTTTTTCCCTTCTTCTTCCTAGAATCCTTATTTTGAGCATAAAATTATATCTGATTCTCCAAGAGGATTTAGTCCTACAAGAATAGAGCAATAAGATTTAATGGCATGACATTTATTCTTTGCAGGTTTCACTGCCATTGTTAATCCTTCATGGGGAGGCTGATACTGTAACAGATCCTTCTGTAAGCAAACTGTTGCAAAAGAAAGCAAGCAGTTCTGAGAAGAAGCTTAAGCTTTACAAGAATGCTTACCATTCTCTTCTTGAGGGGGAGCCTGATGAAGTAATACTTGAAGTTTTCAATGATCTCATCGCTTGGCTTGATGACTACAGCTCAAAACACAATTCATCTTCCTCTTGACGATTGAAGACTTTTGATCTGTATATCTTATTGGTGAGGTGATTCAAATATTTTTAGGGGAAGTCAGAGAGAAAGCTGTTATTGCTTCTTCAATAAAATGAGGTAGAGCATCCAATTTGGAAGTTACATTTGTTTACGACAGTTTAAGTTATTTATTAGAGATCATGTCTATATATCAGCTCATGTTTGTATTTTGAAGAATAAAAAATGGAAGTTTAGGCAAGATAATAAATTTATTGTGTTTCACATGATGATGATTTGTTTGTATGACATTGTTTTATTAAATATATTGTTGATTTTGATTCCTCTTGTTTGATAAAAGCGGCTTATATCATCATCAATCATCAATCATCAAATATATGCTTCTAAAACTTGTGTGTCTATAGTAATTGGTCGAAGTAATCGCCCTATGAGTACCAATAATCATTAAGCGGTTATCCTTGTGTCACTAAGTGCATAAAAACAATCCATGTCATTATGTTAAATACACTTGGGGATAGCTTAATTTTGGTTTATAAGTGCTTTTTAAGTGGGATTTATGGTATACGAGGTAAGTATGTGAGAGGAATTTTATCTCGATTTACGTAAAAAGAACTTATAAGTGCTTTTTAAACTATCCCAAACAAACACTGGTTGTGTTTGGTGGGGGCGTTTGGGCCCCAAAAGCTCAGTGATTAACCTAAACGCCAATGGGCTACTGGGAAAAAAAATTTTCAGTGTTTGGTGGGCTCAATTGTGAAAATAGCTTTTGGACATTAAAATAGCTTTTATTCAAAGCTCACTGAGGGAGCTTTTTATTACAGAGCGTTTAGAATTTATTACCGTTAGTTTGCATTTAATGTATCCGTCCTTGTTTTTTCTCTCTCCTCTCTTCTCCTTCGAAATCGGCTCTCATACACAAAATCTCTTCAACAGACCAGTCGGCCCTTCCTCTCCACAATCTTCCCTCTCTCGCCGGCCGAAGGTTGTTGTTTAGCTGGATCTTCACCGTCGCTTGAGGTGCGTTTTGTGGGTGCTGTTGTGAGCAGTGGTCGGCGGTGGTCGGGCCTGTTGCTCTTCCTTCCGGTAGCTCGAGTTGTGAGTCGCCGATGTTGATGTAGGACGACGTGTTGTGGAGTCCGGTGGGGAGCTTCTGAGCTGATAGTGGCCGATATGTGATTTTGCTCCATGAAGAGTGGATCTGCTGTTTGTCGATCTAACCTATTGTCGTCTAGTCTCTTCCCGTCGACACGCCGCTGGCTATCCGAGTCTCTTCTCCCATTGATCTGCTTCGGTGCGTTGTTCATTATTGTAAGGCCTCTTAACTAACATTTATGGAAGTACATGAAGTTGCATTGGTGATTCTTGTTTGCTACGATCTGCTAGAGTAATGGCTGTTGTAGGCTCTATTGCGTTTTTGAGCTGTTCTCTGTTGGCATGTACTCTATCTCTGTTACGTGTGTGTTCAGCCTTTGGTTCTTCTATCTTAGTTTCTCTTTTTTAAGCCATTATTAGATCATACTATATGGTGACTGGTACTGTGTATGGCTTGAATGTTTCTGGCTAAGTGCTATCTGTAACCCCCTCCGTAATTATATCCTAAATACGCGATTAAAATGAAATAGAGACCAATAATGATCAAAACTCATTTAAAATTCCATCCTTGAGATAGGGTTTTCAGAAATACCTTTTAAAATCTAATTAACTTGGTTTCATATTCACATTTCTAATACAATTACTACGCGAAGATAAATCACATTCATATAAATATTAGAGTGCACAATATAATCATTCCGGCAATCCCGGGTATATACCTTCGCTAAAGATACACAGGGCATAATTGCCCATTACAATTCTTCAAATATGGATTACACAATCTCATCTCAAATTCATAACCATATATTCAACCGAATCATATACAATCTTCACAACTCATTGATAACCAACTACCAACTCTCATCTCGAAGGAGTCCTAACCGCTCCCTCCACGAGCCACTTGCCCTGTCTAAATTGTTGGTAGGGGAGGGTGAAATTCGAGAGAATCTTAGTAGGAAACAGATACCATAATACATGCATGATAGATGCTATGTGTATGACATGTTAGCTTTATCTAGATGTATGCCCCATAATGACATTTCTGCATGCTCAATGTTTCATGTAACAAAACTATGGCCACAGCAAAACAGAAACAGAGCTTTATTTATTCAAATATGCTCTACACAATCAAGTAAAGCAATCACATACATCACTACACAAGCAAAGATATCAAATACATGCAAGTAAGGTAAGTCCCCTACCTCCAGTCTTTCTCCTCGATTTGCGTGCCAGCAACTTAGGGCTTCACATTCAATCCTACAATGTCAAATGTACTATTTAGACACTTCTATAGTGTTTCTAGGGGTTATGTGAGGCTATATTGAAAATTTACTAAAATACCCCTGGGTCCCGACCCGGCCCCGCTGTACCCGGTCTGGCTGTACTTTTCTTAAAATTTTGACATGGGCTATTCTGACATATTTTCGCCCAAGGAATCCATTTCGGGACTCGGAATTATCAAATTCAATGTCAATTTACAAATTTACCATTAGCAGCCCCACTTTAAGGGTTTCAGGGGCGCTTTCGTAATTATGCTTTTTCGGCCTTTTCCGAAAAAGTGACCAACTGTAACCCCACCTAATTTTCGCTCCTGAACTCAATGGAATCATCAAATCATTGAAAATCCATCTCTAACCCCTCCAAACTAGGCTTGGCCGAAATTCTCAATTCCTTGGAAAAAATTGGGGTTTTTCGGTTTCGGCTCCGTAAATGCGTTCCTTTCTACTCCTAACCACTTTATTGACTATTCCATTAAGTTAGAAATACCATTTAGTACAAATTTTGGCAGCATAACAGCCCCCACAACCCATTTTCCATTTTTGCACATAAAGACAATCCGGCGAAATTTCACCGATTAAATTGTCTATAACAGCCAGAATAGTCAATATACAAGAGTTTGGAAGTTACCTCAAGCTCCCACTAGCTTTTCCTTCTTGTGGCTGAAAACCCTAACTTCAAAACACCAAGATTTGTGCTTCAAACACCTTACATAACATAGAAGAGAAGCTTAGGAACAAGGTTATACGCATTAGGTACGAATTCACCGAAGAAATCAACCTACCTTGTAAGTTCTCTTCTCTTTCTCTCTCTAAAAGCTCTCAAAATTTCTCTCTCTCTTGGCTGCTGGTTCAGCACGAAAATGAGAGCCGAAGATGATGAGAAAATGTTTTAATTTCCATGCTGATGTCATCTTTTATTTTGATGATGTCATAATTCCCATTTTCGGATTTTCTAGCAGATTTTTTACCCAAACTTTGAAAAATCATAACTAATTCTAGAAAACTCGAAATGAGGTGATCCCAAGCCAAATGAAATCTATTTAAGTCTTCTCTATAGGAAAAATATGGGCCATTACCCAAAATCACCACAAAATTCCAGAATTACATAAAACGCATCACTGCCCCAAATCAGAGTTCAGTTTCCATCCCAAACTTTGGACAATCATATCTCCTAGTTCACAAAACGAAATGGCACAAATTATATGTCCATTTTGAAGCTTGGGATATGAAATTTAAGATTGGAAAGTTTCAGAATTTTTAGACACCATTTTGTCATTCAAAACGTTCACACAAACTGACTGCCCAGAATAGAGTTTCACTGGACAGAATTTCAGATTTTGCATCTTTGCTTCCAATGGTCCCATTTTCATACCAAACATCATTCCTACATAAATTTTCACAAGGAATCCATTGGAAACACCAAATCAATCAAATTCAGATCTCATTGACATGTTTTCACAACAATCTCAACATGTCAACACAATTCACATTTCAAAACCTAACATTGCAACTTTTCCATTCCAAAGTTCCAAACCAATTTCAATGACATTAAAACACACTATTACACCATTTCCAACACAATACCCCATTCAATTCTTCCCTCTATTCTAAGTCAATTTGGATGTTAATCCACAGTTGAACTTAAATACAGGGTTTCGGCGCTGCTCACAACACACACGAATCACATTCGAGTGCCAAGTCACATCATATTCTCCAAAAGGGTTATTTATCACTAACCACATCTACTTTTGAAGTCATTAACCCTTAATCACAATTTGGGATCTTACTAAATTAGGGCTTAGCAATCCACTAATCTCAGGCTTATTCTCTAGCCTCGAGTCTCAAAATTCGGGGTATTACACTGTCCAAATTCCAAATCATTTTCAAGGACTAAGTAAGAAACAGATTGAAGACAGCGAACTTGTCAACACCCGTTTCCATTTCGATAATCAAAGAGTAATAACGATGGAATTCAATGGGCATACAGAAAAGTACAATTATACTGATAGAAATATTCGTTTACGATCCCAACGTCGTTCGTTTACAATTCTGATATTGTTCGTCGACGAAAACATAAAATACAGCGGAAGTTTTAATATTTACAAATTTCACCAAAATATCACAAAATAGACTAATTATGCCCACGTTCTTGACCCCTCCTCGAGACACGCGCTACTCACTTTCCGACGTCAATGTCTTTGCCCTTTGGCCCACTGGTACCCGCTGAGGTATTTATTTAAAAATAGGGTGAGATTCCGGAGAATCCCCGTAGAGACATAATATCGTTCATAGAAAATGCGAAAAGTAAATATGACATGCACCAAGGTATGCACAAATTAATGAACAATATAAACACATCATCGTCATGTATACATGAGTAGGGCCCAGCCCCACAATCTACACTGGTTGGACTTCTGCCAACTCCCAGTGTAAGTGCACCTCTGGCACTAACAGCCTCTCTCTAGGCAAATCATGCTATTAATAAAGTGCATTTTCAAAACAATGGCATCCACACAATCACATAACTTATGGCATAGTGTATGAAGGATAATGTCCCTACCTCAAAGCTTTATAATCCTCTTTTAAATGTGCCTATCCGGCCTCCAAATCGGTCCTAAAATATTAAATGTACCAGAAATAGGTCATAACCTATCCAAGTATCATTTTAAACTCTTCCATAGTGTTTATTGTGGTTATATTAGTCTATGGTGAAAATTTACAAAAATGCCCCTGGGAACCCGGCCCGGCCCCGCCGTACCCGGCCCGATGGCACGTTTTCCCAAAATTTTGACTAAGGCTATTCTGACTTATTTTCGCCCAAGGAATCCATTTCCGGGCTCGAAATCACCAAATTCAGTGTCAAATTACGAAAATACTCTTGACAGCCCCTATTTAGGGATTTTAGTGGTGTTTTCGTAAATATGCTTTTTCGACCTCTACCGAAAAAGTGCCCAACTGTAACCCCACCTATTTTTGCCCACTGAGTCCAATAGACCCATTTATTTTATGAAAATCCAGCTCCAATTATATATTTACCCCTGACAGCCCCTATGTGAGGGTTTTAAGGTTATTTTTGTCATTTCACTTTCTAGGGCTTTTCTCACTTTGCACCCAACATGAACCCTACACAATTTTCCATTCTAAACACAATGGATCATCAAAAACACCAAAATCTAGTCCCAACACTGTCCAACACAGATCTGGACGAAATTCTTTAATAATTGGAGAAAATGGAGTTTTATGATTTCAATCCATAAAACACCTCCTTATGACCTTTAATCACTTGTTTAACCACTTAATCACATTCTAAACATGATTAGACTAAATTTGGACAGCACCTCCCCTTAGGGTTAGGACTTTCCAAATTTACAAACTTGACAAAATAACCAACTCCAACCACAATCATCAACAACAATCACATACTAGCATAGTTTTAGGATTTGAGAAGTTACCTCTTGAGTTCCTTTCCTCTCACTCTCTAAACATCCTCCTCCCTCTCTTCTTGGGCTCAAGATGAGCTTGCTAAACCATGGATTTCATAGAGAAATAGAGATTAGAGAAGAAGCTTATGCTAGTTTAGAAGGCAATATTAAGAAATCACAAACCTACCTTGATCTTTCTCTTCCTCCTTTTCTCTAATCTTCCAAAGAATTCCAAGGCACTTCCTCTCTCTCTTTCTCTTGTGTTATGCGTGAAGTGTATGAAGGAAAGGGAAAAGAACATGTTTTATTAATTTCCTCATCTTTCCTCCTAGCCATTGATATAATCAAGGGTCAAGATTACACCACCTTGCATGCACACCATTCCTCCTCCCATACCTTCTCATTATGACCACCATGCACATGCCTTCACTTAGAGTGCACTCTACCTTTGTCATCATTGAGAGATTCATGTAGCCTTTGACTTGCTTGCTTCATTTGATTTCCATTTTTGTGTACACTCAACCTTGCCATGCTTCCCTTTTGTGTACACTCAACCTTGATTATGATTTTCTTCTTCCTTGGTTGGCCAAAAACGTGCTCCCTCTTATGCTCCAACTAAATCAAGTGTTCCTTCCATTTACTCAAGTCAATTGGTGCAAAAGTTGGCCACCTAACCTTATGACATAAGTAAGGACTTATGACACAACAATTATCTCCATGATCTTTCATGTAGTGTTGACACTTGGTCTCATTGGATTTTGACACTTGTCTTCTCCTCCTTCATCCCTTAATTTCTAAAATAATTAAGAGAAAAAGGAAGATTACTTTATTTCTCAAAATTTCGGAATAATGCCAATTCTGGCAGATTTTCTGCCTTAACTATGAAAAATCATAACTAATTTTGTAGACATTGTTTCGAGCCGATTCCAAAGCCTATGGAACCCTCATTGAGTCTAGTTTCAAGGAAAAATATGGAATTTTACTGCATAGGATCATACCATTCCCAGATTTTCAATCTTTGACCGCTGCTCCAGAAACTTTCCAGATTTTCTGGATTAACTTCAAAAATTCATATATTTTTGTACATAGCTTCAATTGAGTCATATGACCTATCAAATTAAAGCTTAGGATGTCTACTTTCACCCTGTAAAATTTCATAATTTTTGGTCATCATTTGGTCTTCCAAAACTATATGAAAATCTCACTGCCTCGCAGGCGATTTCACTGAAAACACTATTCAACTTTCAACTTTCAATATTTAATTCCTTGGGCCTTAAATATTCACCATTTCATTGAATATATATATAATAATTATAATATATTATTGGTGAATAAAATTTGGGATGTTACAGAACTGAAACAATGACGTTAGCTCCTTCCTTACCTCGCTTCTATTCTTCTTTCCTTTCTTGCCCTCTCAAATTCACTTCCCTCTCCAAGTCCTTCCCAATTCAGCGCAAACCCACTTTGTTCTCATGTATTAGAGCTATTGAATTCAATCAAAACATGGTTCGTCTTCTTCTTTATTCCTTTTCATACCTCCTACTTCTTAATTTTGTATGAATTCTCATTCGATTATGTTTTCACTTTTCAGATAGTGGCCGTAAGTGTCGGCCTTGTGAGTGTGGCCATCGGTATCGGCATTCCAGTGTTCTATGAATCCCAAATCTATAAATTTCTTGAAGTGTTGAGTAAAATGTTGTAGGCTATGTTGCTTTTTTTCACTGTTCTCTGTCAGTATGTACTTTGGCTCTGTTATGTTTATGAATCATGGGATTTTGTTTTGTAATAGAAAGTTTTCCCCTTTCTCTTTATTTTTTTTTTTATGAATTATGATTGTAGTGATGGAGGTCATGTGCGCTTGAGTGTAACCTCAATACCCAACCATGGACAGATCATTAAGTTTTAAGAATAGTATATCAGCTTGAACGCAGATGGTGGTGGAGACTTGAGAGCTAGTTATGTCCCTTTTCCATTTTATGAAACAGACCATGTAAAATTGAAGTTGAAAAAGGTGCCTATCAATTGTAGTTCAAGGAAGAAGCCACATTTATTCTTGACTTTCAATTTACTCCACGTTTTTCTTTTCTTTTTTGTTATATAACTGTAGGACTAATTAGATTCGAGTATAGCAATATAGATTAAGGGGGGAACTGTTAAAAGAGAGTTTTTATCAAGAAACACCATCTCATCTAATCAATTTAATTGACTTAGGAGTTACCTCAATATATCTTTTTTGAAACCTTGCATCTTCCATCCTACGAAACTTGTTGAATGGTGTGCACATATATATGTTGGAGGATGGAGTGTCGTGGTATTGATTATTATTTGCTCTTGCAGTTGAAAGAAGTAATAAAATCATACTTATCAATTTGTAATAATAATTCTTATTCAATGATGTTGTGTTTTAGCCTTCATATTAATTCAAGTTAATAAAAACATGCATTTAAGTCTTGTGTGTGTGTGATGATCAATTTGTACATTTCTGGAATGATGTTGTGATCAATTTGTATTAATAATTCTTATTCAATGATGTTGTGTTTTAGCCTTCATATTAATTCATATTAATAAAAACATGCATTTAGTATTGTGTGTGTGTGATGATCAATTTGTATGTTTCTAGAATGGTTGTTTTAAATTATGTTTGTTTGAGGTGCAAGTATTGTTGAAATAGTGGCATAGCAATATGGATAAAGCTGTTTGGGATGATGCGACAATGGAAACTTTTGTGTACGCTTGCGTAGAGCAAATTTACAAAAAAGAATGCCAAGGGTTGCATTTTACAAAGGATGGATGGAAGGGTATCGTCGCTACATTTAATGAGAAGACTGGGAAAGAATATACAAGGGCACAATTGAAGAATATGTTTGATATCCTTAGGAAAGATTTCAAGACTTGGGATTCCTTAATCAAAGAGACTGGTGTGAGTAGAGATCCTACAGGTAAAGTCCTCGCATCAAAAGAGTGGTGGCAGCGGAAAATACAGGTAAAAAAAATTAGCAACTTATACAATTAATTGTTTTTTGCTCGAGAATATCATTTTGTTTAATTAGAAAGTTTTTTGTTGCTTGTGTGGTTGCAGGAGAATTCAGCATACAGAAAGTTTAGACACACAAGCCTCAAGTTTGAAAGCGAACTAAGGATTATATTCAAGGATGCTATGGCGACTGGCGAGGATGTTTTTGCACCACCTTTTGCAAATCCACAGACATAGACAAAAGATACTGAGAATGAAGATGTGTACAGGCCAACAATGCATGAAGAATAAGGATCAGGGGATAGCGAAGATGATATGTTCGGTATTAACCCCGTGCCTAGTACCAGAGTGACTGATGAGCTTGCTAGCATTGGCCTAACAACAAGCGCTCCATCAACTGGTGGTACTGCGTCAGGAAGTCGGGGTAAGAGAAAGATGGGTGAAGGGTCTGGGCAGAGAAAGAAGCAGAAAGGGCTAGCTTCAAGACAGATCGCGGATGCAGTTAGTGTTATGGCAAATGCATCCAAGGACAGAGCGGCAACATTAGATGCTATTAAAGAAGTTATTGTCGATGCTGCTTTGAATCAGCTGCTTGACATTGACGAAGTCATACGTGATGAGGACTTTCGTCACTGCTGTATCAACCTAGTATAGGATAAGACAAACCAGGAAACATTTGTGTCACTCACTAAAAAAACATGGAGTTCGTGGTTCCGTGGTTGCGCTTTAAGATTTATGACTCCTAGATATACCTAAACTATGTTTTATTACGTTTGTGACTTCATGACACTATGTGACTTCATGACAATATGCTTTGTGAAAGCTATGTTATGCCATTATCACTTGAATCTGTTTACTCTATGCCTTTCATTCCTTTTTTGGTATTTTATTTCTTACATTACTCATAATTGAATTTTTAGTCACACTCACAGGGTCCATAATCAATGGCAAATTTGAACAATCAACACTTACCTGATATGGTGGAGGAAGATGACCAGTCTCAACTTATATCTCTTATAAATGGGGAATGTGATGAGTATGAACGAATGGTCGCATTGATTTGTCAATATTGGGTGCCTTTCATGTGCAAAGAACCCCGCAAAACAAGTGCACGCACTGGTCGTTTCTAGGTGCAAGAGGTATTAGCAACCCATGGTTCATACTGTCATGACATGTTTAGAGTGAAAAAACATGTCTTTTACAGCTTGTGTCATAAATTGGTCGAACATGGCTTACAGAATTCAGTGAACGTTGGGATCGAGGAAATGGTTGCCATGTTTTTGCTCACCGTTGGCCATAGGATAGGCAATAAGGTGGTATAGGAACTCTTTCAACATTCAGGGGAAACGGTCAGTAGGATTTTACACAAGGTATTAGATGCTTGCATCAATCTAGCTCGGGAAAACGATCCCCGAATTCACTGTATGCCACCCAAAGATCGAAAACGATCCTCGTTATTATCCATACTTCAAAGATGCTATTGGAGCAATAGATGGAATGCATATTAGGTGTGTGATCACTAGTGGCAATAGGGAAAAATATATCGGCAGAAAGGGATATCCAACACAGAATGTAATGGCTGTATGTGATTGGGATATGTACTTTACGTTCGTGTCGGCGGGTTGGGAAGGTACTGCACATGATGCTTGTGTGTTTAGAAATGCTGTTTCAAATCCAGCTATGAGCTTCTCTCATCTACCTGCAGGTATATTTCAGTTACCTTGCTGTCAATTACTTTCACGCCATGCCGTACTTATATTTATCTAACAATTTGAATTGAATTCAACATTTATTAGGGAAATATTATTTGGTTGATGCTGGCTATCCGACACAACTTGGTTACCTTGGTCCCTATAGGTATGAGCGTTATCATATGCCAGAATTTAGCCGCCAACCCGGATTTAGAAATGCTAACGAGACCTTTAATTTTTATCATTCTAGTTTGAGGTCAACTATAGAAAGGACTTTTGGAGTATGGAAGAATCGATTTGCATTGTTACAAAACATGCGTAAGTACAGCTACCAGACACAAGTTCGCATTGTTTGTGCAACAATAGCCCTAGCTACATAATTTTATTAGGAGAAATGATGTTAAAGACGTGGTGTTTCGTCAGGGTGAAGCTGGGAATCTCGTCGATGTAGATAATAATATAGCGTAGATGAACAACCTTCCACGTCAAATTATGGTAGGCGATCTTCCATTCAAATGAATCAGTCGCGTGACTCAATTAGAGACCATATTGTACGGGACATGTGATCCAATTTGTTATGTAATATTATTTCATCAAATTGTGTTAATTTTAATTTCCAAATTTCCCAACTTTAACTTTTATAAATTTTTTTTTTCAATTTCAAATTTAATTTCTCTCTTACCATTCTCACAAAAATCACTTATGCTTAAGTCAATCCAAACAAGTTTGTAAAAGCTAAATTGACAAACTCCATTTTTTCAATCGCCAATCCAAACATAAATCACATTACACAATCAGGTTTTTATCAAAAATAAGATTACCAAAAACTAAATTAACAAACTCCATTTTTCCAACCGCTGTTCCAAACACACACACTGTCTTACTCATCAGACAATTAGCTGCCCACACCTTAATCCTCATGGCTCATTCCTTCCTTTTTTTCCAAATGCCATTAATTACGATTTGAAAAAAGTCCTTGTCTAACATTTTCTCGTGTATGCACGTATGTACCACTCCAACCCTAGTCATCACACTCCTCGAATTTGGCAAGCCGTTAACCCTATTGGTCATTCTCTTCCATAAACCATTTAGTGCTGTGTATAATGAATCTCATCGTAAAAACCCTAAAACGCCCATGCATTTCCTTTATAAAGATGGTTGTGCCACCATCAATATCCCTCACACCATCCTACGTCTTCGTCTGCGACTCATACAAAGGTAGAGAAGAAAATGTCTTCTTGGGGAGTAGCCACGTTCTTACAAGTTGACGACAAGCATTTCAATTGGGTTATTTATGTGAAGGTTATTGCTGCGTTCTGGGATATACTTCATGCAAGAAGCCATTATCAAGTACTCCCTCTGGTTCTAATTATAAGATAAAGTTGATTTTTTTGAAGAAATTAAGAAAGTTAATTAAATTACTTTAGAGTTTTTATATTTTTATATTTTTCTTCAAACTATATTAGTTTGACTAATAAACTAATATATAATCTAAGGATACATAACATATGATATGATTAAGTAACTTATTTACTTTCCTTAATTTCTTCAAAAAAAGTCAACTTTGTCTTATAATTAGGACCGGAGGTAGTATCATACAATGCTTAAGGTTCACAGTCGAGATGGGCCAAAACATTATCAATCCAGATATGTTGCAAGCCGATGTTATTAAGACACGTAGAATAGTTTTCCAGCCACTTCTGACCATGGCTGCAACAACTTACAATGAGCCATGTCTCATTAGCATGTAATTCACCTAATATTTTTAATCGTCTAACTCTTACTTTATTTAATCATCAAACTCACATTCTTACTTTGATACGCGATTGTTAGATGTTGTTCGACTTGTCATAGCTGTATTTGGTATTACTGATGTACGTGTTGATGGAGAAACACTGTTCCAATTCAACTTTGAGATAATGGACGAGTGGTATGGGTTTAAAATACATGTCCTCACACTAACAATCAACTCCAGACCTTAGAGGAGCAATAAGTATCAGGCTGGAATTATAAAAAGATTGTCATTAGCAGTAAATTGCAATTTGAAATCACTTCTTTCATTCCAGTGAATGCTAGATATATATTCATCCTCACTTTTTTCATATATATTCAGCATTGGATGAGGAAAAAAGTTGGGATATTAGTTTATGTGAGGATCGGCGATTTGGTGATCTGAGACAACATTGTAGTGATGGCCTCGGCGGTAGCAGATCGGAAGGCGGAGTTAGGGACACGAAGGCGACAGAGGACGGTGGAGACCATCTTAGAAAGAAATGGAGATAGAGCATCGCCGTGGAAATGAGAGAGAACTCAAAAGATGTAGACATTGCTTCTGAACCAGCGATTTGGACGAGGAATGAATCTCTCACTCTCTGTGTTTTTGTGCTTTTGAGTGTTTGGGAAACCATCTAATCTTGGTTTGAGAAGTTTTTTTTTGGTAAGCTGAGATAAAACTCGTCTCACATACTTATCTCGTAAATCATAAAAATTAGTTTCTAAAAGTTCGGAAGCTCTTTTTCGCAAGTCGAAATAAAACTCCTCTCACTTCATAAATCATAAAAACTAGTATCTAAAAGCTAATCCAAACGCATCAACCCCTCTTAGTTTTTGCAAAAGTTGTATGAAGATAAGAGAGTTGGGGAGGGAGGAGGACAGAGCTAGGGTATAAGTTGGGATGATGGGATTGGTTAGTCAAACTTTCCACCTAGCCAGCTGAACTGTCAAGTGCATAACACATGCCAGCTAGACGCATTGTCGGACCCACAATACAAAAAAGAAACGGACGTCAATAATAATTACCGAGAGTGCGAATTTGGCTCCCTTTTTAAATGATCATTTATATTTTTATACCCAAAAAATGATAATTTTGGTAGCTGCTCAAGATGCAAAACATTATTACTATTCTTTCACCTTAATGAGTAGATATGAACAAACAGTAAAGAATCTAGGCCGTTACCGGAACACGTTTTGTTATACAAACCGTACTGCTAATAAAGTTCATAACGTTTATGAAATATTATCATATTTCTCCACAAAAAACTGATAAGCTGATTAACTTTATCACTCTTCAATATTTTGATGTATATAGAAATTATGGCTGGCCCAGATTCAACTCTAATAAGTCAAACGAACTACATCATGGAAGTAATTATCCATAAAATAGGAAGTAGTCTAGAGTTATGTCTAGATCAAGCATATTTATGGAACAACCTTTTCTTTCTTTCTTTTGCATATTTAAATTTTTTAACTTGTATGTTTTTAGTCCTACACTTTTTCTTATAAAACGACAATATGAAAATTATCTTCCATTTAGGTTTTCAGGTACCTGTTACAAAATAATTATTTCAATTCTAACTTGCCATGATGATTATCATATAAATATATCTTTAAATGTGTGTTTGGATTAGCTTTTTTTAATAGCTTTTACGACTTACGAGATAAATGTGTGAAAGGGGTTTTGTCTCAAGTTGCGCAAACCATGGTTTGAAATCATGATTTTGGTGCTTGTCAAACACACTAAGGCATAAACTCACGAGCAGTTGTAACGGAACCCGTTTTGGTGTCTATCCTCATACTCTCATCCATATTTGGATCTGGACGCTCCAGATCTATTTTTTTTTTAAAATTGGTGATTTTTGAATTAAAAAAAAATCATTTTTTAGGAAATTGTTAGTTAAGAGATTATCTTTATTTTATATTCTATACCCATTAAAATAATTTTCTTAAAAAAAATAAACTAAATTAAATCTGAACTGTTCAGATGTCTGGATGGTCCAGATTGCCCTGCTCATCCTTGGGATGAGCAGAGAAATTCAATTCCAATTGTAACAGTGTTATTGAGAAATCAGCTAAAAGGGGATGGACTCTGAAACATATTAAACAGAATTGACTTTGTTGTCTCTTTATTTGGTATCTATTTAGATTAGCGGTAGAAACTACTTTTCCAACATGATTTACAATATATAAAATAAGTTTATGAGAAGAATTTTATTTCAATTTGTGTAAACATATTTTTTCAGTGTTTTTTCAAACAGACTGTTAAGCGTTACCGAGGAAGACAACGTACGTATGCATGTGACTACTTCAAACACCTTGTCTGCCACAAAAACTCTTCCGAGTCTACAAAATTATGGTGATTACCCTCTGAACTATTTGTCAGGTAATTTAATTTGTACTCCCCAAAAAAGTCATAACATTTTTGCAAAGTATATGTTCTTTTACCTCTAAAATCGTGGTTTCAGAAACACTTTTCTATAAATTGAGATAAAATTCCTTTCACATACTTACCTCGTAAATTGTAAAAGCTATTCTCTAAAAGATAATCAGTACACATACTAAGAATAAAGGGGAAAAAACACTACTTACATACTTTTCCCGCAATTGTTGTCATTCAAACATTATGTAATGGTCATACAAACAATTACTAAATAATGTACTCAACTCAATAATATTGAACAATTTCTAATGAAAATCCTGAGCTCAATACATTCAGTAGGTTCACTGTATAAGGGAAAACAACAAAACTTCAGTACAATAGAAATTAAAAGAGCATAGAATAGAATAAGAGCAGGAGAAGAGAAGAGAAATGAAGTTCAAAGGTAGTCCAATCCTCCATAAGCCGCCGGTTTGGGGGGAAATATATTAGGGAAAATATCAGCTAGGTCCCAAGCTATAGAATTAATCTCAAAAAACTCCCTTTGCAAATTCCAATGTCAGAAAAGTCCCTAGGGATTTTTCTGACATTGGAATTTGCAAAGGGAGTGACAGCATTTCCCTTTGAGCAATTACTAAAATAGCCCCCACTCAAATAAGAAAAGAAAACGCACAGAGGAGAGAGGAGTGAAGCATGTATTACTGTATTAGTGATCAAGGCATTAAGGAAAAACAGAAAAACGCACACGGACGAAGGGCGTAGGAGGTGCAACATTGAAGGGATACAAAGTGGCGTTAATGTTCTTGGGAATCTCGTCTTCTTCATTGTCCAGGTAAGTGCAGCAACGTAGAGAAACGAACTGTGGAAAATTTTGTTTTTTTCTGTGTGAAAGTTGGTTAGACTGAGAGTGAGGATTTGGTGAAAGGTTGGATCTTGAGCTAAAAAATGGAGTAAGTGGTAGGTGGTAGACAAGAAAAGCTAAGAATTTGGTAGACAAATGAGCTTGATCATTGAAGTTGGGATTTCACCTTAGGTGGGTTGGGTTTATGTTAGAGTGCTCTGTTTTTGTGGCATGGTAACAGAGGAGTTGCTGCGTTTAAAGTGAGAATGATGAATGTAATTGGTATTCTTTGCTGGAAAAACGCTGAAATGAACAAAAAAATTATTGTAAATTTGTGCATATGAAGTTGTAAATATTGCTGTGGAAGTTGTTAATATGTACCGTAGGTGTGCTCTGTTTTTGGTGAAGCAAACAGAGGTTTGACCCTGTTTTTAGTGTGTTTGGTGTTGTTAGAAAAAGCACATGTGTAGGAAAAAAAGTGTAGTTAACGTGTTGTTAATATGTGCATATGAAGTTGTAAATATTGCTGTGGAAGTTGTTAATACGTACCGTAGCTGTGCTCTGTTTTTTGGGAAGAGAACAGACGTTTTACATTATTTTTAGTGTGCTTGGTGTTATTAGAAAAAGCATATGTGTAGGAATAAAATGTGTAGTTAACTTGTTGTTAATATATGCATATGAAGTTGTAAATATTGCTGTGGAAGTTGTTAATACATAACGTAGCTGTGCTCTGTTTTTTGGGAAGAGAACAGAGGTTTTGCCTTATTTTTAGTGTGTTTGGGGTTATTAGAAAAAGCATATATGTAGGAATAAAACGTGTAGTTAACTTGTTGTTAATATGTGCATATGAAGTTGTAAATATTGCTGTGGAAGTTGTTAATACGTACCGTAGCTGTGCTCTATTTTTGGGGAAGAAAACAGAGGGTTGGCCTTGTTTTTAGTGTGTTTGGTGTTATTAAAAAAAGTATATGTGCAGGAATTAAACATGTAGTTAACGTGTTGTTAATATGTGCGTATGAAGTTGTAAATATTGCTTTGGAAGTTGATAATACGAAGTTTGTGTTGCAGATTGACATGAAAGATGGGAAGTTGTTCGGGAAAGAATTTATTTTGTTTCTTTCATGTAGGGGGGAAGTTTTTAAATGGTGGAGAAGATGAAATGCAATATGTTGGTGGTTTAGTAAGAACAAGATGCGTAAAGGAAGGCACAAATATGAGGAGTTGCGAAGAATCATATCATCCATCACGGGAAAAGAAAGGAATGAAATGCAAATGAAATCATATAGCTGAACATATTGTAAACAATGATAGAAGAAAGTGGTGTGTATGTTGTTTGGCTTGTTGCACAAGCTACTGCCCTGGTGTCCCTGGTGGGAGTAGTTGTAAACGTAGCTTAAACACTTGTAAAAAGAACTTAAGGTGTTGTAAACGTAGTAACATCTGTTGTAAACATATCTTTAAGACTTTCTTTCTTACAAGTTGTAAACGTCGCTTATTAAGTTATTAATATCACTGACGATGTTGTAAATATAGCAGAACATATTATAAACGATGATAGAAGAAAGTGGTGTCTAAGTTGTGGCTTGTTGCACAAGTTACTGCCCTGGTATCCCTGGTGGGAGTAGTTGTAAACGTAGCTTAAACACTTGTAAAAAGAACTGAAAGTGTTGTAAACGTAGCAACATCTGTTGTAAACATATCTTTCACACTTTCTTTCTTGCAAGTTGTAAACGTCGCTTATTAAGTTGTTAATATCACTGACGATGTTGTAAATATAGCAGAACATATTGTAAACAATGATAGAAGAAAGTGGTATCTAAGTTGTGGCTTGTTGCACAAGTTACTGCCCTGGTGTCCCTGGTGGGAGTAGTTGTAAACGTAGCTTAAACACTTGTAAAAAGAACTTAAGGTGTTGTAAACGTAGCAACATCTGTTGTAAATATATCTTTCACACTTTCTTTCTTGCAAGTTGTAAACGTCGCTTATTAAGTTGTTAATATCACTGACGATGTTGTAAATATAGCAGAACATATTGTAAACAATAATAGAAGAAAGTGGTGTCTAAGTTGTGGCTTGTTACACAAGTTACTGCCCTGGTGTCATTGGTGGGAGTAATTGTAAACGTAGCTTAAACATTTGTAAAAAGAACTGAAGGTGTTGTAAATGTAGCAACATCTGTTGTAAACATATCTTTCACACTTTCTTTCTTGCAAGTTGTAAACATAAATATTTGAGATTTTGAGAGTTTGTGGGACAACTTCCACAGCAATATTTACAACTACATATGCACAAATTTACAACATATTAACAACACTTTTTTTATCATCATATTAGCATTTTCTAATAACATAAACCATCAAGAATGTACATCACACCTCTGTTTACTTGTCCAAAAACAAAGCACAGCAGAGGTTTGGTATTAACAACTTCCATAGCAATATTTACAACTACATATGTACAAATTTACAACACGTTAACAACACCTTTTTTATCATCATATTAGCATTTTCTAATAACACAAACCAGCGAGAATGTACATCACACCTCTGTTTACTTGTCCAAAAACAGAGCACAGCAGAGGTTTGGTATTAACAACTTCCACAGCAATATTTACAACTACATATGCACAAATTTACAACATGTTAACAACATTTTTTTTTATCATCATATTAGCATTTTCTAATAACACAAACCAGTGAGAATGCACGTCACAACTCTGTTTACTTGTCCAAAAACAGAGCACAACAGAGGTTTTGTATTAACAACTTCCACAGCAGCATTTATAACTACATCTGCACAAATTTACAACAATTTTTTGTTTTTATTTCAGCGTTTTCACAGCAAGGAAGAACAATTACATTCATCATTTTCACTTAAAAATAACAACTCCTCTGTAACTATGCCGCAAAAATAGAGCACTCTAAAATAAACATAACCCACCCAAGGTTAAACCCCATGATCAAAATCATGTGTGGCAAATTCTTAGCATTTCTTGTTTATCACCTACCACTTACTCTATTTTTGAGCTCAAGATCCAACCTTTGATAACCCCTCAATCTCAATCCAACAACCTTTCACACAGAAAAAAAAAATTCTAGTTTGCTTCTGTGCCTGCCTACCCGTACATGGATGATGAAGAAGAAGACGTTTCCAAACGACATTAAGAGCACGTATCCCTTAAATGTTCCACCTCCTGCGCTCTTCGTCTGTGCATTTTTTCTCTATCTCCTTAATGGTTTAATCACAAAAACATGTTGCCCTCCTCTCCTCTGTGCGTTTTCTTTAATTATTTCAGTGGGGGTTATTTTTGTAAATAGACATTAGGAATTCATGTCAGAAAAGTCCCTAGGGACTTTTGTGACATTGGAATTTGCAAAGGGAGTTTTTTGAGATTAATTCTATAGCTTGGGACCTAGCTGGTATTTTCCCAATATATTAAGGGGGAATGGGCCCTACTTTTGCTTTTTTATTATTAATCTATTCTTTTTTCTCCTTTCCTTTCTTTTATTATCCCTTTTCTTTTGTTTTGTTTTGCCAATGATTATCCCTTTTCTTCTTATTTTATTATTATTTTTTTTCCTAATTACTCTTGGGTTCATATTTTGGCCCTAAGAAATCTCTAACCCCTTTTTCCTTAATTAACACCATTTTGTCAAAAGTGTTCAAGAGTTCGAATAATTAACTATTTGTACATTTTATCCCAATTCCAATAAAACCTTTATAATATATAAATAATTAAAATCTTTTAGATGGAAAACTATATTAAATATTTTATTTTATCCCACCAAACCTTATCAAATTTTCTTACATTTTTTTCTAAAATACAATTTGGGATTAGTTTCATAAAATTTAATCCAGTCAAAATAATGTTCTTTATACTCCAATAATTATACGAAAGTTTCCATCTACAAAAAAATAATCTCATTAAATTTAACTCATTAATAGTAGATATACTACTCACAATTTTCAATCATATTCTATTGTTTTCTTTATTTTATGATTATATATCTCAAATAATGTGTTTGATGTACCCTACTCCTTAAATTATTTATTAAATCACATCCTCATAGGAGAAACTGGGATGTTACATGTCATGATGTGATTACATACATGACATTGTTCAGAATTTCATAAATCTTGTTTATATCACTAGATTAGTGAGAGTTAAATCATCTATATTCTATAAAGTGATGATGCATTTATAGCTTGTATGTTTTGATTTAAGGTGTTACAAGTGACTAAGTCACTGTTGTTTAAAGTTGTGATATGACTAAATTAGATATAGTATTTTTTTAGAATACATAAAGAGATTATTCTCAAAATATTTAAGAATATTATAAGTGACCGACTATCACAAGCATTTGAACATAATGATAGTTGTTTTGAGTAACATCTGTTATGAGAATATGATTAAATTGTTCACATTTATCTAATATCATCTTATTCCTTCTAGTTCAATTTCCAAGGTGTAGGCTTGCTTAAATGTGCATACAAATTGGCAATGCCATTGTAAAGGAATTTTAGGAGGATTGTCAAGTATATTCTTGCTTGAATAATAACTGAAGAGTTATAAATCATGTAGTACATTACTAAATGTACATTAAGTTTCATGATTTATATATCGTAGAATGATTAGCTTGTTTAGTTTTGTAAGATGCATTAACTATGAAAGAGTTAATATTATGATATGTCTTTACATTTACTGAACAAGTTGCATCATGGACGGGTATAAGATTGCTAAGCAGTCAATGATTGCTTAATTCCACCATGTATTGCTTGACCTAGTCATTCTTGGAGGCAAGTTACAAGATTTCCAATTAAGGGATTTCATTAGAGGGTTTTGGAATTATTAAATTAATTCAAACCAATTAAGGGTGTTATATGACCATAGAGTCCATGGGTCATAAACACATAAAGCATAGATCCTTTAATGAAGAGTATGCTTTTAGAGGAATCAAAACGATTAAATATGTTATTAGGGATAGATTACATTTAGCTATCAAGCTTAGACATTATTTAAGTGATGAAATTCAAGTTGAAGTTTGTTATCTCAATTATTAGTACCTATAGTATAAGATCTTAGCAAACATTTAAGTTGGAATCGAATAAACATTCTGGGTTTATTCATTAAGTTTTTTACCCATTAGGTAAGGGTACTACTTATGATGCATGAAAGGTAATACTCGATCAAAAAGGACTTACCGTCATGATTTCTGTTGTATTGCTTAAATGAACCTTCCTAGCCAAATAATATTAGGTTGTAGGTCAAGTAACAGACTGTTAGATATTTTATTATTTATGATTACATATTTTATTATTTAATACAAGTTATATCTTGATATTGTCTTATCATTGTTTTGGATAAAATATCTCCTAATTGTGGCCCACACGTGATTTGGATAGAGATTTGGTTTAGGGTTATTTGCCTGACTGGTAAGCTGTTATAAGCTTTGATGAGAGGTTATAAATAGCGTAGGCCAAATCTTAGAGCAGTAACATTGAAATACACTTTCTTGCTTCTTAAGGATTCCTTGACGGATGACGGCTATTCTCAAACCATCGTTGTGTCTCATCTTCCTATTAAATAGAAATTATTTTTATATTTTAGGAGAAAACCATAATATCAAGCCAAATATATTTCCTTCAAAACAACAATAACCGTGTGGAAGTTGAAATAAAAATAAACAAGTCCCATTGATAATAATATTTTTGGCTCCTGATTTATTATTTTTAAAATAAAAATTCTTTAAGAAATGCAAACTCTTTTAATGCATTTAAATTTGATGACGACGACGTAAATTTAACAGGAATGAATATTATATAAAAATACTAACGGAAAAATGATTATGCTACGTATAATGTAAAGCATTTGCCAGTGGGGAGCTCACATAAGCTGCCATGAAAGAGTTTGAGTTTAATTAGTTCTAAATACTAAGACTAAATTTTAAATCCATGTATAATTATAACTGCTCCATGTGGTATTTTAAAATAATTGCATGTCACTACGTAATGAATTAAACAATGTATGGTACATATATTCACATCAGATGAGTATTTTCAAGCAAATCTGTACGAAATACATGAGAGTAACATTTTTGTTTTTTAGAAAACAAAAAGGCGTAGACAATATTTAATATAACTTTCATAAGAGATTAAGGAAATTAAATAAGTTACTTTCCAATATTTACACTTATTGTTTTTTTCTAAATTAATTTGTATGACTTATCGACTGATATATTATCTAATGATATATAACATATGATATAATTAAGTAATTTATTTAACTTCCTTAATCTCTTCAAAATAATTAACTAAACCTTATATTAGGACGTGAGGGAATACTTAAATGTTGTTGCATATTATTGTCAGGTTTCTGGGGTAGACTAGCCATCTGTTTATTGGTATATTTGATACATTTTTATGGTATTCCTTGGTCAAAATCAATGTGCGATGTGGGAATCAATACATCTCGTCTCTACATGAGTGCACGCTGCTACATTTGACCAAAAACATGAGACTGCAATCGCCATGTGATCTTGTAGAGCAAGAGAAAGTCAAGGCTTTCTCAAAATGGTTACTATAAGTAGGAGATGCAAGGGTGGGGTTTCCACACGATGGTATAACAGACATCACAATATCATTGGAGTTGTTGTTACATGATGATTCTGATCAAGTAAAGTCTATAGTTGAGTCAACATACCCGAACTTAGTGGAACGTGTTGCAGAGGATAATTACCTCACTAATAGGGCGATATTGACTACTACGATAGACAACGTTGACATGTTAAATGATTATATGTGCTCTTTGTTGCTAGGTGAAGCGATAGAGTATTTTAGTTTTGATTCTATATCAATCGAACAGATAATGCAAATGGTAGCTTTGAAGGTTTATACAACACTAAATTTCTCAATTCAATTAGGTGTTCAAGGATGCCTCATCATAAGCTAATTCTCAAAATAGACGTACCAATTATGTTAATAAGGAACATTGGCCCGGCAGCTGGTTTGTGCAATGAGACTAGGTTGCGAATAATATATTTGGACAAAGACTTCATCAAGGCAAAGACATTGAATGGAATTAGTGTTGGTGAAGATATTCTAATTCATCCTATGGAAATAAATCCTTTCGAATCTAAACTCCCCTTCAACATGATGAGGAGGCAATTTACAGTAATCATCTCTATGAGTTTTCCAATTGTAATTTTGTTCATTTGATTTTTGAAATTTTAGTTAATTTAACTTTTCAAACATTCAGTAAACTTTATTGATTAGTTTAATATTGACAGAAATTGACTAATCCGTACAATGCACGGGGTTATTTATCTTGTTTGATCATTATAGTTTGGGAACTATCATGTCCATTGGTTCTTAAGTTGGATTAAGTCTTGATAAATAGATAAATTAAAATAATATTCCTTTGAATTGAGAAGATTAAATTGATTTTGATAAAATTAGGCAACCAAAAATGTTTTTAGCATTATTTTTAATCAAATTATAGAACCCAACTCCATGAGAAAAAACTATGAAAAACAACTTTTACATTTGGCTTAGTATATTCTTTGTTGATCACTCAGTTGACAATCTACTCAAAGATCTAATTGTTGAAAAAGTATAATAGCATCGTGCGATACAAGTTGTCGAACCCACCTAATAGGAGAATACTTTGTTGTTGTTGTTGTTGAAAAATCAACAATAGGCCATGTTAAATGATAAGGGTGAAATCTTGATAAAATTTAAAATGGTAGAGTTACTATTTTTATTTAATGAATTAAGGGATCAAGTTAAAATTTATTTAAAATTTTAAAAAAATAAAAAATGTACCTTTTCTTAAAAATAATAACTTTCATATTTTAATCTCCATGATTCTTGCAAATATTACTTGTTAATACTGTTAATTAAACTAACAAAAGAAATAAACTCGCATTATTATTATTATACAATTTCCAATTCCATTTTTTTGTAATAAACCTGCTCTTCCAAAACATAGTATTTAACATTCTTCAAACCAAAATTATGATTTTAAATTGTGAAAATCGCTGAAAATCTTCCATTACAAAATGTATAGTTTGAAGGTATATGAAATTTATTTAAGGATTAAGATGTAATCTATCTTCCATAGGGGCAATTTTTTTTTAGATGTGTGTGATGTGATGAATTGCATTCTCTGGAGGACCTAGATTCTTTAGTATCTTGAGGCAATAAGTTTGCAATTGAGATTTTTTACTAATTTTTTCATTTAAATTCTTAAAAGTAATATGAAAACAATAATAATAAGATAAAATTATAAATCAAATCATCTGCACTAGTATGTGTAGATCGTCCAACAAAACTCTTTGCCATGGGAAAATGGGATAAGGATAATGAGACCATACATTGTAAGACAAAAAAATGGCTCAACAGATAGCTAATAAAATCAAATTCGCCTATGCTCAAGCATATTTATAATTTAATTTTGATAATACTTATCTCTTAAATTAGAAATTTATTGTTTTAACTTATTTATTTAGAAAGATGAAAAAAATAATATTTTTAATTAAAGAGGCTCAAGACCCGCAAGCTCAAGTACCATGTTTCATAATTGGGATGTTTTATGAAAGTCAGGCTTAAAAAGACTAACTCGTTTAAGTTTGAGCTCGTGAAGAGTTAACCCTGAAGGTTCGAGTCGGTCCTCATTCCTAGAATAATTGAGAAAACTATAAGTTCTCAATATAAAAAATTACAGGGGACGTAATTAAAAATTAAGTAAAATGACAAGGGCACAAATTTATTTTGAAAAGAAATAGGAAATGCTCTCTTTGGTCATATGTTTGAGAGATTGATTTTCATCTTAAATATAAGATATTTTTTATATTTATTAATCTTTTCCTAATTTCTCTCTATTCATACTTCTTCAATAATAATTAAAAAGAAAAGAAAAAAATAATTAATGAAAATGATTAAAATATTTTAAAATATAAATATTACATTAACTAATTTAACTAGTTTGTTCCATCTAATAATTTATAATTTGTTATACATTAATAACTAGAGAGAAAAGCGGGTTCCATTTTATTGCCTCCGATTTGATTCCCACGCTGACAGCATTACATCATTTTTAGGGATTTGCCTGTTTGTGGCACTCAAGCTTCACCGGCGACGTTCCTCTTCGAATCGGAAGCCAAAATGCTTTCTTCCTCTGCCGTAAGGTACTCCTTCTCCAATTTTCCTCTCTTTTCTACCCCGCACTTTCTTCATTCCCTTTCCTCAAATCCCAAAAGCATCAGCGACGCTGCTACTTCACTCAGTAGCATCATCCACAAGCTTCACCCACCTTCCATTCGCCAAATTAATCAACTTTTAGGATCTATTGCTAAGTCCAAACATTATGCGTCTGCCATCTCAATTTTTGCCCAAGCCGAGGTCAAGGGGTTTATGCCAGATTTATGCACAATGAACATCTTGACCAATTGCCACTGCCATTTGGGTCAGATGGATTTTGCTTTCTCTACGTTGGGGAAAATTTTCAAGATGGGGTATCAACCAAGCACGGTAACTTTGAATACGCTAGTAAAAGGACTCTGTTTTAATCAAAAGGTTGGCGAAGCTCTGGATTTCTATGACGACATAATGGCCAAAGGTTTTGAGCTGAATGAAGTCACTTATGGCACGTTAATCAATGGGCTATGTAAGATGGGGAAAACAGCATCTGCCATTAAATTGTTGCAAAAGATGGAAAAAGAGTTAGTCAAGGCAAATGTTGTTATGTACAGCACAATCATTGATGCACTTTGTAAAGATGGACTTGTTAATGATGCACACAAGTTGTATTTTGAAATGATTCATCGTGGGGTATCTCCAGATGTTGTTACTTATAGTAGTCTAATCCATGGCTTCTGTAACATGGATCAGTGGCAACAAGCAAATAAAGTGCTTGGTGAAATGATATCGAAAGACATCCACCTGAATGTTTTTACCTTTAACATCCTAGTTGATGCCTTATGTAAAGATGGAAAGGTTATTGAAGCTCAAGCTGTATTCGCTTGGATGGTGAAGAGTGATCAGAGACCTGATGTTCTTACGTATAATGCTTTAATGGATGGACATTGTCTGACTAATAATATCATTGAGGCTAAGGAAGTTCTTAATAGGATGATTAAAAAAGGTTTGACACCTGACCTTTTTAGTTATAATATTTTGATCAATGCATACTTTAAAATGAAAATGGTGGATGAAGCCATGGATCTCTTTAAGGAATTGCTTTGCAGAAATTTGGTTCCTGATGTTGTAACTTATAATTCTGTTATTGATGGCTTGCTCAAATCACAAAGAATATCATGCACACGAGATATTATTTATGAGATGCATGATAGGGGTATTGTCCCTGACATAATCACTTACAATACCTTGTTAGATGCATATTGCAAAATGGGACATCTTGACAAGGCAATTGCATTATTTAGGCAAATTGTCAATGAAGGATTTCAGCCTAACGTGAAGACCTACACCATACTTATTGATGGTTTGTGCAAAGGTGGTAGATTAAATGATGCGTGGGAGATTTTTCGGTATCTTTTGGCCAAGGGTTATCATCTAGATGTCCATATATATACTGCTATGATTCTTGGATTTTGTAAACAGGGTTTGCTTCATGAAGCGAAGTCCTTGCTTGATAGAATGGAAGAGAACAATTGCCTCCCTAATTCCGTAACTGTAGAAATTATTATTCGGTGTCTTCTTGAAAACAATGAGAATGACAAGGCGGTTAAGCTTCTCTGTAGAATGATTGATAAAGGACTGTTGAAGAAATAAAACACGGTGAGATACTGTAGCTCAAATTCACGTTCCATGAATATTCATGTTTAGCTGGTACAAGTGGTTAGCAAAGGCTTGTACATCTTGGAGTGAATTTTCACAATTAATTGAGTGGTTTAACAAGCATATAGCCTAATGTATAATTGTTTTTGTGGTGAATTTTTTTCAGATGCCCGTTCAATATAGAACAACTTGATTTTAATGCTAGTATTAGCCAAAATTGAAAATGTTCTTTGGTGGTTGCCTTGTGATATTAAAAAGGGTTTAGTACGGCAATAAGTTCCTCTTAAAACTATATCATATACTGAAACCCATGCTTATAATGAGTTTATAAGTCTGAATTTTAACCGTATGTGTACATAGGCTTATATCTGGTTACAAGTAAAGCTAAGATGCTGAAATTTGCAAGAGGAGCAAGTTTCTTGAGTTGTAAGGTGAATATTTTTTGTAATGTGCCCAAGTCAGGGGGATGGAAAACAGCGGAAGTCAGTAGAATGATGAATTTTAGCTTATTTTGGGTGACTTTTTTAGAGTTTATGTACTGTTATATGTAGTCAAGTATCATATGTTTCGGTTGTGATGATGGTGTAGCCAAAATCACTTGATGATGATTTTATACCATGATCGTATCAGGTATCCCTGAGAGTGATTTGTTTTGGCATGCAAGTTTAGCTAAGATATCAATAATAGCAAAAGCCTTATCCCATTAAGTGGCTACATGGATTTCTTGACGCCATTGTGCTCTGTCTAAGACAAATTCTTCTCATAAGCCACTCAGTGAGATATTGTGCATTCCTAATATAATTTGATAATTGTGTTGGGCCACTTATTGACAAATAACTCTAGCAAGTTTCAAATGTGTGCAATTGTATTTTGTGAGAATATAAGTGCCGGCTTTGCTTGCAACAGAATGTATGACTTGGAAAATTGTTTATGGTGGCAAATCACTGTTTTGTTCAATGTTGATGCACTGTTTCCTTTAGATGAGAGCAAGAGAATGTCCGGCATGCAAGACCTCTGATTTTTCATTCTCCGTTCTATTTTGTTTCTGACTTCATCTGACAAGTGGGTGGAAATAGCTTGTCTTTCATTGAAAAAGCAAGACATGCTTTGAATGTATTATGAAAACTATATGTGTTGAGTATAAATTTGTGCTGGAGACAAGAACATGGATTGGAGGGTTTGGTTGATGGAGGTCCTCCTCCTAGTTTTCGTCTCCATCAGGAATAGCTAAAGTTTCTTTTCTATCATTGATAGTGGAAGTTTGAATTTTATAAGAGGATGAAAAGTGGGATTTTTAACCATGCTCGAGCTGTGCATTTGAGGGATAATATAAACAAATACGAAATGCATCATAGGCTTCCTAGTAATCCTAAGGTTCTCTTAATTCACTGTTTATTAGAGCTAAAGAGCATAGTAACAGTTGTATAGACTATGGAAAGTCTATTATGTTTCTATGTATCATAGGCTTGTTTTGTAGTGCCTTTTATGTGCCTTCACGGCTACATTTCCGATTTACTAGGAGATAGGTCCACATTAAGAGCACATTTGGGACAAAGAAAATTTGAGGAGGGAAAGGAAGTGAAGGGAAGGGAAGGGAAGATTGTGAGGGTTGAAAGAATATGGGTTGATGGAAGATAAGTTATTTGACATGAAGAAAGTTGAGGGGTGGCCTTATGAGAGAAAAAGGAAATACCTATTTTACCCTCAAAATAAATTAATAATTATCTCTTAATCAAATTTATATTTCAATTCATTCATTAAATAATTGTTAGTACAATAATTTAAAAATTAAATAAAATGAATAAAATATAAATTATAATTATTAATTTCCCACGTTTTAATTTAAATTTTTCAGGGGCATATTTGTCTTCAGATCTTCCTTCATGCTAAGGAAGATGTGTTATCACCAATTTTAGTGGGATTTCATTTATCCATTTTTAAAGGAAGATTGGTGGGTCCAGAAACTTAAGTTCCTAAATAGATTGGATGCTAAAAGTGTAACAAACAAGGAAATTTGTTTCATTCTCTTCCCACCTCTTCTGTGTACCAAAAGGGACTAAAGTTTGAGAATATTTTCCCTCACTTTATCTCTCAGTGGTTTCAGAATTTATTTATTATCTTTTATTTCTTGTCTGATTTATTTTGGTTGAATGACGAGGTTTGTTGCCATCACTTCGTTTAATGTATTGCATTTGTTCTCTAGTCATTGCCTTCGCTGATTTTCTTATACTTTATCTAATTCTTAATATGAGAGATAATTGATTTTTTTTAAGATATTAAGAAAACTGAATAAATTATTTAATTATAGCATATGTTATGTATCATTATATTATATACTAGTTTATAAGTCATTCAAATTAATTTAAAGAAAAACTATAAACATAAATATTTAAATGTAATTATTTAGCTTTCTTAATTTTTTTTTAAAAAAAAGGGTCAATTGGTTCTTATATCAAGAACGAGAGGTAATAGAAAGAAGCATTCAACTCAGTGCTTGTATATTTGTATGCTTCATACTAATATTTTGATGAATGAAAAGGAATTGAAAAAGTTGAGAGGAGTTTGTACATCACTCTCTTTTGCTCTCTCAGCTGTTGATTGCTGAAATTAAGTATTCTTCTAAAGTAGAACTTGGTTCAGCAAAGGTAGTATGCAGATCAATCAACACATCTTTTTTCCCCCAACACTGAAGTATTTTGTATGAATTTCAATTCTAGTTTTTTACTCGGATGGGTAAATATATATATAGGTTAAAGGGTAATTTTATCTTGAAAGTTTCTTGGAAGAAATTTTGCCTCAGAGATGTTAAAATGGGAGTAATTTTGTCCGGCCATTATCTTAGTTAATTTTAACTGTTAGTTAATTAAATATGTTGAGCTGATAGTCTATATGTCATCTATTTTATTTTTATTAAGGTGCAAATTTATCCTGTAAGTCCATGGTCATCTCCTTCATTTTTTTTTCAAAATTAGATTTAAAACTTTTAGACCAAATTTGCACCTTAATAAAAATGACATTGATTATATGTGGACTGTCAATTCAGCATATTTAGTCAACTAACAGTGAAAATTAATTTGAATAACGGCAAGGCCAAAATTACTCCCTTTTTGATAATTCTAGGGTAAAATTGCCTTTCGGTGATAACTTTCAGGACAAAATTGCTCCTTAACCCAATATATATTGGTCCTTTGAGCTTTTCTAGTACAAATAACACCTTCAAAGAGTTTCAGGATAAATTTTTTATCAACAGAAGATCATAGATTGGAGTGTTTAGTCAATGAAGAAGATCCTCCTCTTAGTTTTTCTTCTTTATCAGAATAGCTCAAGTTTCTTCCCTATCAATGATGCTGGAAGTTATCATTTGATAGGAGGATGGAAAAGTAATTTTCAATTGCACTTGAGGGATATAATATATGAAATTATACATAGTAGAATAATATTTAAATGGTAAGGGTGAAATCTTGCTAATATCTAAAACGGTAGTTACTATTTTTATTTAATGAATTAAGGGATCAAGTTATAATTTATTTAAAATTTAAAATTTACTTTTTCTTAAAAATAATAGCTTCCATATTTTAATCTCCATGATTCTTGCAAATATTACTTTTTAATACTGTTAATTAAACTAACAAAAGAAATAAACTCGCATTATTATTATTATAAAATTTCCAATACCATTTTTTTGTAATAAATCTGCTCTTCCAAAAAACATTATTTAAGATTCTTCAAACCAAAGTTATGATTTTAAATTGTGAAAATAGCTGAAAATCTTCCATTACAAAATGTATAATTTGAAGTTATATGCAATTTATTTAAGGATTAAGATGCAATCTATCTTCAACTGGGGCAATATTTTTTTTTTGAGATGTGTGTGATGTGATGAATTGCATTCTCTGGAGGACCTAGATTCTTTAGCATCTTGAGGCAATAGATTTTGCAATTGAGAATTTTCACTAATTTTTTCATTTAAATTCTTAAAAGTAATATGAAAACAGTAATACTAAGATAAAATTATAAATCAAACCATCTGCACTAGTATGTGTAGATCATCCAACAAAACCCTTTGCCATGGGAATATGGGATAAGGATAACGAGTCCATGTATTGTAAAACAAAAAAAAGGAACAGATGACCAATAAAATCAAATTCGCCTATTCTCAAGCATATTTATAATTTAATTTTGATAATACTTACCTCTTAAATTAAAAATTTATTGTTTTAACTTTATTTATTTAAAATGATGAAAAAAATAACATTTTTAGTTAAAGAGGTTTAAGACCAGTAAGTTCAAGTGCCATGTTTCATAATTGGGGCGTTTTATAAAAGTTAGTCCTAAAAAGATTAATTTGTTTAGGCCTGAGCCCATGAAGAGCCGACCCTAAAGGTTCAAATTGGCACTCATTCCCAGAATAATTGAGAAAACTATAAGCACTCAATATAAAAAATTATAGGGGACGTAATTAAAATATAAGTAAAATGACAAGGACACAAATTTATTCTGAAAAGAAATAGGAAATGCCCTTTGGTCATATATTTGACGGGTTGATTTTATTCTTAAATATAAGATATTTTTTATATTTATCAATTTTTTTTTCTAATTTCTCCCTATTAATACTTTTTCAATAATAATTAAAGAGAAAAGAGAAAGAAATAATTAATGAAAACAATTAGAGTATTTTAGAACATAAATATCACATTAATTAATTTAACCATCTTCTCCCTTCTAACTAAGTTTTGTTAATATATGTCCTGACCAGCACCATTAGGTGCAGTGGTCACCCAAGTGGCCTTAGGCCACTCCCCCTCCCCCACTTCACGGGTTCGATCCCGTGCCTTATGTAATCAAAAAAAAAAATATATGTCCTACATCAATAACTAGAGAGAAAAGCGGGTCCCATTTTATTGCCTCCGTTTTGATTCCCAGTCTTGCAGCATTACCTCATTGTTAGGGATTTGCCTGTTTGTGGCACTCAAGCTTGACCGGAGACGTTCCTCTTTGAATCGGAAGCCAAAATGTTTCCTTCCTCTGCCGTAAGGTACTCCTTCTTCAATTTCCCTCTCTGTTCTGCTTCGCTCTTTCTTCATTCCCTTTCCTCAAATCCCAAAAGCGTCAACCACGCTGTTACTTCACTCGGTGGCATTATCCACAAGCTTCCCCCACCCTCCATTCGCCAAATTAATCAGCTTTTAGGATTTATTGCTAGGTCCAAACATTATGCCTCTGCCATCTCGATTTTTGCCCAAGCCGAGGTCAAGGGGTTTATGCCAGATTTATTCACAATGACCAGCTTCACCAATTGCCACTGCCATTTGGGTCAGATGGATTTTGCTTTCTGTATGTTGGGGAAAATTTTCAAGATGGGTATCAACTAAGCACGGTAACTTTGAATACGCTAGTAAAAGGACTCTGTTTTAATCAGTGTACTGAAAACCGGACCGGACATTGAACTGGTCGAGACATTGGGTTAAGGGTCAGTGGTTTAGACTGGGGTCAACCCGGGGATCAGACCGGGAGTCAAACCGGGGTTAATTAAAAAAAAAAAAATTTAAATGTTCATGTATACCATTTAAAAAACCACATGAGTTTTTTTTTCCCAACCAATAGTCAAATATAACCTCGTGAACCTAATACCCATAAAAGTATCATTCAGTATATAAGTATTTTACTCCAACCAATGTAAAACAGCAAAAATATTCCACAATACTTTTAAAACTCCTTGCAAATCAAAAAATTTCAAAGAAATAATTTAAAAAAAAAGACAAAATGACGTCGTTTGGGATATAAAAATTAAAAAAAATTAAAAAAAGGGGGCCAACCGGTTCACCACGGGTCATCCCGGGTTACCCCGGGTCGGACCGGTTCAGACTGGGTCAGTTAGACCCCGATTTTTTGACCTCAACCGGATCGATTCGGCAACCGGTTCACCGGTTTCCGGTCTGAACCGGTCGGTTCGGTCCGAACCGGCCGGTCCGGTCCAGTTTTTAAAACATTGGTTTTAATCAAAAGGTTGGCGAAGCTCTGGATTTCTATGACGACATAATGACCAAAGGTTTTGAGCTGAATGAAGTCACTTATGGCACGTTAATCAATGGGCTATGTAAGATGGGGAAAACAACATCTGCCATTAAATTGTTGCACAAGATGGAAAAAGAGTTAGTCAAGGCAAATGTTGTTATGTACAGCACAATCATTGATGCACTTTGTAAAGATGGACTTGTTAATGATGCGCACAAGTTGTATTTTGAAATGATTCATCGTGGGGTATCTCCAGATGTTGTTACTTATAGTAGTCTAATCCATGGCTTCTGTAACATGGATCAGTGGCAACAAGCAAATCAAGTGCTTGGTGAAATGATATCGAAAGACATCCACCTGAATGTTTTTACCTTTAACATCCTAGTTGATGCCTTATGTAAAGATGGAAAGGTTATTGAAGCTCAAGCTGTATTTGCTAGGATGGTGAAGAGTGATCAGAGGCCTGATGTTGTTACCTACAATTGTTTGATGAATGGGCATTGCATGTCAAATAATATCAATGAGACTAAGGAAGTTTTTAATAGGATGATTAAAACAGGTTTGACACCTGGCCTTATTTGTTATAATATTTTGATCAATGCATACTTTAAAATGAAAATGGTGGATGAAGCCATAGATCTTTTTAAGGAATTGCGTTACAGAAATTTGGTTCCTATTGTTGTAACTTATAATTCTGTTCTTGATGGTTTGCTCAAATCACAAAGAATATCATACGCACAAGATATTATTTATGAGATGCATGATAGGAGTCTTCATCCAAATATCATCACTTACAATATCTTGTTAGATGCATTTTGTAAATGGGGACATCTTGACAAGGCAATTACATTATTTAGGCAAATTGTTAATCGAGGAACTCAGCCTAATGTGAAGACCTATACTATACTCATTGATGGTTTATGCAAAGGTGGTAGATGAGTTATTTGGCATGAAGAAAATTGTCGGGTGGCATTTGGGAAAGAAAAGGAAAATACCTATTTTACCCTCAAAATTAATTAATAATTATTTCTTAATCAAATCTATATTTCAATTCATGCATTAAATAATTATTAGTACAATGATTTAAAAATTAAGTAAAATGAATAAAATGTAAATTTTAATTTAAATAAATTATAATTATTAATTTCCCACATTTTAATTTAATTTTTTCAAGGGCATATTTGTCTTTCGGTTCTTTTTTCATGCTAAGGAAGATGGGTTACCACCAATTTTGGTGGGATATCATTTTCCCACTTTAGAGGAAGATTGGTGGGCCCAAGAACTTGAGTTCCTAGTAAAATTGGATGTTAAAAGTGTACCAAATAAGAAAATTTGCTCATGTTCCTTTCCTTTCCCACTTCTTCTACATACCAAACAAGCCCAAAGTTTAAGAATATTTTCCCTCACTTTATCTCTCAACGAGCATGTTCTATCCGTTGAACGGAGAGACCTTACTTATCGATACACTACAGCTCGGGTACTGAAAAAAAACCAACTCTTTTCTTAGTTTATAACTCTTTCATTTTTAATATAGGAGTAACATAATAAGGCTTCTCAAAGAAGAGAATAAACTTGGGGAATGTTCCCCCCCAAATTCTGGAACCAATTTCGAATAGGTACCTGGTGCTTGTCCCCATCTGGGCCGTCCAGATGAGATCTGAACGGTCTAGGTTTGTTTTTTTTTAAACTGATTATTTTTACATAAAAAAATCATTTTTTGAAAAAATATTAGTTAAGAGATTATCTTTATTTCAGAGTTTGTATCCATGAAAATATTTTTTTAAAAAAAATAAAAAATAAAAAAAATTAAATCTGGTCCGTCCAAATGGGAGGAGCTTCCCCTCCTCTTCCAAAGGATGAGCAGTGAAGCTCATTCCCTCACATTCTTCCATTTATTGTCAATTTGTCATCAACCCTCACCTTACATGTCTTTAGTGGTCAACCAATTTTATTCGTAATGTATTTACGGAGTTTGAAATGCTGAATTAACAGAGTTTGAAACAACGGATGGTGATAAAATGTCTAAGCGGGGGCAAACAGAACAATTGCATAAACTTTTTTAAGTAAAAAAAAGATAATGCTCTTCATTTTCTACTTACAGAAAACCCTAATTACTAAAAAGGTATAACAATGAATACACACTCACTAGGTTCCTCTCCCACTTTTAGTTTCTATTGAGAAATAACTGTTGATTATTTAGTAAATATTTAACCATACTTATTAGATCACCAGACTTACATTGAAACTACAACCAAATAAATAACGTTACATACTCCAAAAGCCAACAAAATACAATTAAAGAAAAATGGGAATAAAAAAACACCAACTTTAAAATCAATGTATAGGCAAGTGAAGCCATAATACTTCACCTTCTTCTAAAACATAAGAGTGCTCTACAAACACACCTTGTCTCCTTAAATTTTAGATCCCTATGTACCCTTGGAGTAGCAACAAAGTTAGTCAGCACAACCATCCCTACAAGTGTATATCAGTCTTGACATAAATCAGTATCCAAGTTTAAATTAAAGCTGACACATGATTTATCATATCTTGAAAACTCCATTTCAGTTATTCTATGAAATGAATTTTTCCTTTTGCATTTCATAATGTCATATACATAATGTTTCCTTAAATATGAAACTTGCAGGGCTATCTAATAATCACACTCTATAGCAACCATAGCTCCTACATCATTAAATAGAAGTTTACAACTACCCCCACTCAATACTATGAAACCAACCTGGGCCTAGCTTAAGAATACTGACAAAAATAACCCTCCCCTTTTCTAAGCACTTGTCAAAAAGTAGAGACCCATTCCTAACCCTTCTCTCTTTTATTCCATCACAATGTTGTCTTCACATAAAATAACTTTAGTTTGAAAATTTTCATAAATGAGGCTATAAATACAAAATATCTGGTTTATCTTTTTCTCTTGAATAACAAAACATGCGGTCAGGTTGTCATGATCTAGCTTAAGAGGTTAAAAAATTTAACAAATCAATGAAGTGTCCTAGGTGAGAATGAAATAGCACATCATAATAAAGAGTATTATTAACATCAACAGAGAAAACAATACTATATAGTGAAAAAAAATTGTATAAGGAATAAAGGATATTACAAAAGCAATGAGGTAAAAATCAGAACCAACCGCCACCAAAATAGCAACTAAAAGAAACTTGATAAATAAATCCTTGGTATTCCATTTGGAGTGCCTAAATGAAATACCTCACAAAGAATGCTTTTGAATTTCTAATTAAGTACAAAAATGTTAGTTGTCCATTTCTCTAGAAGACCAACGATCTTACCAAAAGAAGCAGCCTTAACAGACGCATTGTCAGTAAACTGATGATTTTCATCAAATGCTTTAGCTTTATTCAAGGCACTTGTCCATTTCTCCTTTTTTGCTTTCTCCTGCAAAAAGAGATTTTGCACAACAGGCCGTTAGCTCACTTCACAAAAGGATGCAATAAACAATAGGCAAGTAAAACATATTAAACTTTGAATTTTCGGCCTTACTTCAACATTTGGTGTAATATTTTCAATAGGAACAACATGTGTAGCATTTGCTACCGCCATTACTTCCCTACATAAATTGTTGTTGATCATATTAGAATTCTAGATTAGCACACATAAATATTGCATTGATGGTGAGGTCATTATAAGTTTTCCTACATGCAAAGGTATTATTGCCTTTTATTCTAAATATATTCTAATGCATATTTACTGCATTTGTGTAAATCATGCAAGATACAGAGGGAAAGATGTAGATTGCTTTTGTTTACTTGGTCTTCTAGGTGCTCATTTGAGAAATTTCTTGCATTTGGGACCAACTTTAAGAAACAACAAATAAAAAGATTGTATTCATTCACATTTTTCATGTTTTCATTAAAGAAGAATGGCTAAAGTTATTAAAATTTTAAAACCATTATATCAAAACTACATCAGACATTTAGACCTCTAATAACATTGAAGAAATTCCAATCAGATAAGTATATCCATATTTTTCAACTAAAATAGAAGTTAAAAAAAAAAGCACATAAATCCCATAAATATTCAGTCATCCATGCATCCGAATTTTGAACCAACACACCAATAGTAAGTCATAACTGTTTGAGGATAAACACAACTTTTGTGATCTGTAATGCTTTTTATTTAGACATCTGCAACTTAGCAGTAGATGGCATAAAGCATGGAAGCAGAGGAGGAAACATGGGCATATAATGATTCACATGCACTTCAAACCATATCAAACTATATCATTGTTGTTTTCGTTTGAATCAGGAGGAAACATAGACACCCCATTTCCTTTATGAAAGGATGAAACTTTTTCGAAGAAGATATAAATATTTATTAATTCATGCCTTTTTCTAGCATTTCAACCGACTAAACATTAAATAGGAAGTGTTGTGTCTCTCACGTTCAAATATTAAAGGGACTAAAATTTTTAAACCAATAAAAAAAGGAACACAAAATTCAATATCTTTCATCTACAAAAATAATAAGACCAAAATCATCCATCTTTCGAGCTGAATGATATAGTTCAAAAAGCAAGAAAGGAGAAGTCTGAATCAAAGAAGAAAATACAAAGAGGAGGAAGGGGAGAAAAAAAAAGAAGGAAAGAAATGTGCAAGATTACCAACCTTTTTCATGAATTGGAGGAAGATGAATTCTTTTTTGAAAAAGGTTTAGAAAACTTCCCCGACAGACCATTATGGTAATGGGACATGCGTTTCAGGGGCAAGGCAGAGAGTCCACTACAAAGAAAAAGCATTAGAAATACCTCCTCGTCGTTGCTTCTTGCCTGCTACCGTGGTCACCAACAAAACCTCCTTGCCGTTGTGCTATGAAACAAAAAGGAGAAGTGGGGTAAAGAAAAAGAAAAACGAAATGGGAAAAAAAGAAGATAATGGATGATCATTAAGATTGTGTTACCTAGCTGAAAATCCAAATAAAGTCCTTGTCTCATTAATTTAATAAAGAATGGTTGCCCAGATCTAATAAGCAATAAATCCAAGATATGAGTATTCAAAAGTCATACTCAGTTCATCTCATCTCTACCTCCCTACTGCCCTCATCTTTGCTTCTCTCGCATTCTTGCTTCTCCACCGTTGTGGGTGCTGGATCTCCCCACCAGATCATACTTTCCTTCCACCTATGTGCTTCCCCATCCACTTTCCAGATACAGATGAAGAGAAAGTAAGGGAGAGGAAAGAGGGGGGGGGGGTTTTGGGATATGAAATGAAATGATACGAGAAATAAGGAAAGATGGACAGGTTGTTTGACTTTTGAATTTCAAAAACTACCGCCAGTCAAGCAGGAGCAAAAGTGCAAAACTACCTTCCTCCCCATTTAAATGACAATATGGCGTGTAAAAGAGTCTCCTCCTCAAGGCGTTCCGAGCATGTAGGCAAATGCAAATTTTGAGTAGGAACAGCTAGCACAGAGCGTAGTGGGGATGGGTTGGCTTATGAACAATAACTTTACGTGAGAGCTTAATAAATAATATTTATTGATATATTGATGGCTTCAAAATTTATTTATTATCTTTTATTTCTTAGCTGACTTTTTTTGGTTGAATGGTGAAGTTTGTTGCCATCACTTCAACTGTTGCTACGACTGGACAGTCATTGCCTTCACTCCTTCTCTCATTTTCGTATACTTCCTTTGATTCTTAATATAATAGATAGTTGATTTTTTTAAGATATTAAGAAAGCTGAATAAATTATTTAATCCTAGCATATATTGTGTATCTTTATATTATATATTAGTTTATAAGTCAGTCAAATTTGTTTGAAGAAAAACTATAAATATAAATATTTAAATGTAATTTATTTAGTTTCCTTAATTTCTAAAAACAAAAAAAAGTCAATTGGTTTTTATATCAAGAACAAGAGGTAGTAGAAAGAAGCATTCAACTCAATGCTTGTATATTTGTATGCTTCATACTAATATTTTGATGAATGAAAAGGAATTGAAAAAGTTGAGAGGAGTTTGTACATCATTCTCTTGTGCTCTCTCAGCTGTTGATTGGTGAAATTAATTATTCTTCTGAAGCAGAACTTGGTTCAATAAAGGTAGTATTCAGATCAATCAATTAACACATATTTTTTCCCCCGACAGTGAAATATTTTGTATGAATTTCAATTCTAGTTTTTTACTGAGATGGGTGAATGTATATGGGTTAAGGGGTAATTTTATCTCAAAAGTTTCTTGGGAGAAATTTTGCCTCGGAAGTGTTAAAAGGAGGAGCAATTTTGCCTTGGCCGCTATTCAAGTTAATTTTAACCATTTGTTGATCAAATATATTAAGTTGACAGTCCATATGTCATTCATATTTTTTTTTGGTAAACTATCATCCATATTATTTTTATGAAGGTTCAAATTTGCCCTATAAGTTTATGGTCATCTATTTGATTTTTTTTTTGTTAAAGGCCATTTTTGCCCTGGAAGTATTTATTTGGGGCTAATTTTTCCCCAAAAGTTTTTTGAGGCGCAATTTTACCTTGGAAGTGTCAAATTTGGAGCAATTTTGCCTTTGCTGTTGGTTGACAAAATTCGAGGCAAAATTGCACCTTAACAAAAATGACATGGACAACAAAATGCCCTGAAAGTTTTAATTTACGAGCACATCTGCCTGAAAATTGGTCAACTAATGGTGAGGGCAAAATTACGCCTCGAAAAACTTCTAGAGCAAAATTGGCTCAAAGTGAATACTTTCGGGAGAAAAATGGCCATTAACCCTTTTTCTTTCAAAATTAGATTTGAAACTTTTGGGGTAAATTTGCACCTTAGCAAAATGACATGGATGACAAGTGCCATGTTTCATAATTGGGACGTTTTACAAAAATCAGGCCTAACAACATTAGATACCTGTTTGGATTAGCGGTAGAATCTACTTTTCTAATGTAATTTAATATATACGAGGTAAGCTTGTAAGGAGATTTTTATCTCGACTTGCATGAACGTGTTTTTCCAACGTTTTCTCAAAACGCTTTCTCAAACAGGCCCTTATTCGTTTAGGCTTGAGCCCATGAAGAGTTGACCCTGAAGGTTAGAGCCGGCCTTCATTCCCAGAATAATTGAGAAAACCATAAGCTCCAATATAAAAAATTACAAGGGACGTATTTAAAAATTAAGTAAAATGACAAGGACAAATTTAGTTTGAAAAGAAATAGGAAATGATCCCTTTGGTTATATATTTGAAGGGTTGATTTTGGTTTTAAATATAAGATATTTTTAATATTTGTTAATCTTTTCCTCATTTCTTTTTATTGATGCTTCTTTAACAATAATCAAGGAGGAAAGAGAATGAGAGAATTAATGAAATTGATTGGAGTGTTTTAGAATATAAATATCACATTAATTAATTTAACTAGCTTCTTCCATCTAATCAAATTACTCCCTCCGGTCCTAAATATATAAGATAAAGTTGACTTTTTTAAATAGAGTAAATAAATTAATTAAATTACTTTAGAATGTTTTTATTTTAATTTTTTTTCTCAAAATTAATTAATTTAACTAATACATTAATATATAATCTAAGGATACATAACATATGATATAATTAAATAACTTATTTAACTTTTTTAATCTCTCTACAAAATAATTTTATTTTATATTTAACATCGTGGAGTAGGAGGAGGGAGTATGTTAATATGTTCTACGTTAATAACTAGAGAGAAAAGCGGGTCCCATTTTACTGCCTCCGATTTGATTCCCAGGCTTGCAGCATTACTTCATTTTTAGGGATTTGCCAGTTTGTGGCACTCGAGCATCACCGGAGACGTTCCTCTTCGAATCGTAAGCCAAAATGCTTTCTTCCTCTACCGTAAGGTACTCCTTCTTCAATTTTCCTCTCTTTCCTACTTCGCACTTTCTTCATTCCCTTTCCTCAAATCCCAAAAGCATTAGCGAAGCTGTTACTTCACTCAGTAGCATCATCCACAAGCTTCCCCCACCTTCCATTCGCCAAATTAATCAGCTTTTAGGATCTATTGCTAAGTCCAAACATTATGCCTCTGCCATCTCCATTTTTGCCCAAGCGGAGGTCAAGGGGTTTATGCCAGATTTACGCACAATGAACATCTTGACCAACTGCCACTGCCATTTGGGTCAGATGGATTTTGCTTTATCTATGTTGGGGAAAATTTTCAAGTTGGGCTATCAACCAAGCACGGTAACTTTGAATACGCTTGTAAAAGGGCTCTGTTTTAATCAGAAGGTTGGCGAAGCTCTGGATTTCTATGACGACATAATGGCCAAAGGTTTTCAGTTGGATGAAGTCACTTATGGCACGTTAATCAATGGGCTATGTAAGATGGGGAAAACAAAATCTGCCATTAAATTGTTGCGAAAGATGGAAAAAAAGTTAGTCAAGGCAAATGTTGTTATTTACAACACAATCATTGATGCACTTTGTAAAGATGGACTTGTCAATGATGCGCACAAGTTGTATTTTGAAATGATTCATCGTGGGGTATCTCCTGATGTTGTTACTTATAATATTCTAATCCATGGCTTCTGTAGGATGGATCAGTGGCCACAAGCAAATAAAGTACTTGGTGAAATGATATCAACAGACATTCACCTGAATGTTTATACCTTTAACATCCTAGTTGATGCCTTATGTAAAGATGAAAGGATTATTGAAGCTCAAGCTGTATTTGCTAGGATGGTGAAGAGTGATCAGAGACCTGATGTTTTTACGTATAATGCTTTAATGGATGGACATTGTCTGACTAATAATATCATTGAGGCTAAGGAAGTTTTTAATAGGATGATTAAAAAAGGTTTGGCACCTGACCTTTTTAGTTTTAATATTTTGATCAATGCATACTTCAAAATGAAAATGGCGGACGAAGCCATGGTTCTCTTTAAGGAATTGCGTTACAGAAATTTGGTTCCTGATGTTGTAACTTATAATTCTGTTATTGATGGCTTGCTCAAATCACAAAGAATATCATTCGCACAAGATATCATTTATGAGATGCATGATAGGGGTATTCTCCCTGACATAATCACTTGCAATATCTTGTTAGATGCATATTGCAAAATGGGACATCTTGACAAGGCAATTGCATTATTTAGGCAAATTGTTAATCGAGGATTTCAGCCTGACGTGAAGACCTACTCTATACTTATTGATGGTTTGTGCAAAGGTGGTAGACAAAATGAGGCGTGGGAGATTTTTCAGTATCTTTTGGCCAAAGGTTATCATTTAAATGTACATACATATACGGCTATGATTCATGGTTTGTGCAAACAAGGTTTGCTTGATGAAGCCAAGGCCTTGCTTGATATGATGGAAGAGAACAATTGCTTGCCTAATTCTGTAACTTTTGAAATTATTATTCGATATCTTCTTGAAAACAATGAGAAAGACAAGGCAGTGAAGCTTCTACGTAGAATGATTGAAAGAGGCCCGTTGAAGAATTAAAACAAAGTGAGATGCTATAACTCAAATTCAAGTTAGACATATGTTAATGTTTCTCTAGCAGGAGTTAATTTAGTGGTTTTGCATGCATATAGTTTGATGCATGATCGTCATTGCTGTGAATTTGGTTACAAGCGTATTCAGTATTGAACAAACTTGAAGTTTACGCCATCGTGGCTTGCATATGCCAAAATTTAAATTATACTCTAGTGCTTTCTTTATGATCTTAAACTGGGGATGTTTAGCGATCAATGATCAATCACTTGGAAAACTCTCTCATATACTTGAGTGTACATAGGCTGCTGACATTTAATTAGAAATAAAGCTGAGATGTTGAAAGTGCAAAAGGATTAGGTTTCTTGTGTTAAGGTGAAAATTCCATGTAGTAGAAGTGGTATAGAACAAGAAATAACATGTATAATTTAGGTGGTGATGATGATGATGAATGACAGTTAGGAGAGTCTTAAGAGTTAGTTAGTCTAAGAATTAGTTATTTAGTTAGGATTATAGCCGTTGGAGTCACTGCCTATATATGCTTACTTGTAATTCAGATGATGTGACCAATACAGTTGTCTGTCCAGTCTCTAATCCCTCTATTTTCTCTCTGTTCCGTCTGTTCTCTCTTCCCTCTAAGTTCCCTCTCTTTGTCTCTCTCTCGTTCCCCTGTCTGAATTACAATTCTGTAACACTATCTGGTCAAGTATCTTATGTTTTGATTAGGATGATGGTAGGGCCAACATCAGTTGATGATGATTGTGAAGTATGATTGCATCAGGTATCACTAATAGCAGTTGTTTCTGACATGCAAGTTTAGCTGAGATGTTGTGCATTACTGATGAGTAATTTGATAATTATGCTCAGCAACTTATTGACAAATAAGTCTTGCAAATTTCAAATACATGCAATTGTTTTTTTCGGTGGAGAGAATACACAAGTGTTGACCTGGCTTGCAGCTTAATGTTGAACTTGCTGAAATTTGTTTTATAGTGGTAAATTATTGTTTTGTTCCATGGTGATGCACTTTTCATTTCGATACGATGGCATGCAATACCTCTGGTTTTGTCATTTCCTTTCTAATTCTCTTAGGAAAAAGGGTGGAGATGTCGTGTCTTTTTCCTAATAAGCCAGATATGCTTTGGAAGTATTATAAAAGCTAAATGTTTAAGTATAAATTTTTTTTGGAAAAAAGATCATAGATTGGAGTGTTTTGTTAATGAAGGTCCTCCTCTCAGTTTTCTTCTCTATCATGAATAGCTCATCTTTCTTCTCTATCAATGATACTGGAGAAGTTAAAAATTTTATAAGTGGATGAAAAAGTATTTTTTTTTAACCATTCCTGTTCAGTTCAGTTGAGGGTTTATAACAGAAATATGAAATATACATGGTAGGATATATACTTAGCAATCCTTATTTTCTCTTAATTGACCTCTCTCTAAAGGCTAAAGCACATAGTAATAGTAGCATCGACTCAGGGAAATGTTTGTTTCTATGTGAATTGGATTTAATGGCAAAGTTTGTGTACATCATTCTTTTTTGCTCTCTCAGCTGCTGATTGGCGTAGTTTGTATTCTTCTGAAGCAAATAAATTAAAACAAGACTACCAGATTTTTCCCCCCTTCTTGCCAAATAAATTATTGTTTACTGTATGGAAATTAAAACTTGTGGATGCATTCACCCATGCATTATGTTAAGGGTATTTGATTTTTTTTTTAAAAATTTTGCCATAACTCACGCACCTATTATATCTATAGAGTTGGATCTTTTAAATCCAAAGACGGTTCAAACTTATAATTTCACTTAAAAAAGACTCAAGGGACTAATAAATGATTGTGTCCATGGCCAGCTAACAAAAAGAAATTGAAATTAATATGGTTATATTATTATAATATTCTTGTTTGAAACTTGTTTTTTTTAATATTACTTTTTCATGTTTAAATTTTTTGAACATATATTCATAATTTTATGTGTATCGCAGGTATCTCCCATCTAAAATGGTTAGTTTGTTGCACAGTAAAGAATAATCCTTGCAAAATTTTTATACTATGAAATATTTTTTGAAATATTATGTTCATTCTAACATTGAAACCAAGTTGAATACTGTCCTCACCAGAGCTGGTGCAATCCTGGACAGTATGACACGCTCATCAAACAAGCTCTGTGGAACCAATATCAGCATCCATCACTAGCAAGTGACTAAACTTGAACCTCAGACTATGAATGTAACCTTCGTTGTAGAGGTTGATGAAGCATACTCTCTTAGATATAAGAAGGCTGTATGTGGTGGTATTTTACGATCACATGATAATTCCCTTCTTGAAGATTTTATGCTAAGATTGTAGAATGGAGATCACCTCACAGCTGAATTGCGGGGTGTCTCACGGGACTTAAGTGAGCATGGGATAGAGGGAAAAGGAATATAATTCTGAAATATGATTCTTCTGAGGCTGTTTGGTTAATTATGAACAGGGTTACATAGACACATGAGGATTGGGAAGTGATCTTAGAGATTAAAAATATGCTAAAGTGGAGTTGGAAATCTGACTTTCAAGTTATATGCAGAGAAAATAATAATATGATGGATTCACTGTCGAATGACTGATAGAGGCCTGTTGAAGAAATAAAACAGGGTGAGTACTGTAGCTCAAATTCAGGTGGTATATTTTTTTTTGAATTTACTCAGCTAACTGACTCGTTTGACAAGAATATAGTTTGGTGTATAATTATCACTGTAATGAATTGTGTTTACAAGCGTGCTCGGTATGGTACATTTCAAATTTCACACCCCTATGACGTGTATCTGCCAGATTGAAATAGTTCTTTAGTGCTTTCTTTATGATATTAACTGTTTTTGTGATCAACCGTCAATTTCTAGGAAAACTATACATTTACTTGAATATCAATCACATGAGTACATAGGCTGACATTTAGTTATAAATAAAGCTAAGGTGTTGGAAATTGCAAGATGAGCAGGTTTCTTGAGTTGAAGGTAAAAATTCGTGGATCAGTTGGGGAAATGAAAAACAGCCGCACTCAGTATACTGATGAGGAATTTTAGATGGTAGTGTGGTTGACTTTTTGAGAGGTTATCTGCCGTTACCATGTGATAATTTGATCAAGTATCATATACATCACTGGAAGTAATTGTTTCTGGCATGTAAGTTTAGCTGAGATGTTGTGCATTCATTTGACTATTGTTTTAACAAATAATTCTTGCAGATTTCAAATACATATGTAGTTGTCTTTTGAGAGAAAATATAAGTCTTGGCCTGGCTAGCAACACAATGTTTGACATGCTGAAGTTTGTTTTATTGTGTTAAATTATTGTTTTGTTATATGGTGATGCACTTCTCTTTTTTATGGGACGGCTTGCATTACCTCTGATTTTGTCATTTCCTTTCTATTTCCTTTGAAAAACAGTGGAATTTGCTTGTCTTTCTTTGAAGAAGCATGATATGCTGTGAAAGAATTATCAAACTAAATGTCTAGGTATACATATTTTATGGGGAAAAGATCACAGATCGGAGTGTTTTTTTGATGAAGATCCTCCTCTTAGTTTTCTTCTTTATGAGGAGTAGCTCAAGTTTCTTCTCTATCAATGATACTGGAAGTTAGAATCTTGTAAGAGGATGAAAAAGTAACTGAACTTTTCTTGATCAGCGCATCTGAGGGTTATAAAAGAAATATGAAATATAAATGGTAGGATATATACTTGGCAATTCTAGTATTCTCTTAATTGACCTCTCACTGAAGGCTAAAGCACATGGTAATAGTAGGATAGACATATGAAAATATCTGTTTCTATGTTAAAGGCGTGTTGGGTACCGTCTTCTTTAGTCCTTTACAGTCATAGTTTTCTGATTTACTCGGAGATTGATTGGCATTGAGCTTGGGGATGTTTTTTTTGGACGCTTGCTTGATTGGCTGTTGCCAGAATTATTCTGAAATAGAACTTAGTTCCATATAAAAGATTCAGCAGAGGCAGTGATCAGATGATTAAAGAAGAAAGGCCTAGATTTTCTTTTCCTTCTTGTCAAAGAAATTTTATTTATTGTATGGAAATTGAAACATATAAAGGCATTCATCCATGCATTATGTTAGGAATACTTGACGTTGTAGCATCTTCCTTTCCTCCTTGGGTTTTGGATGCGATCATGCCATGCGGTTTAATATTGTGCTTTGCACTGTAATTTTATACCCTCTTTCTATTCCTAAGAAAAAAATAGGGAAAATCCCCTGTAAATATGTTTTGAACTTCAGAATCTCTAAAAGGTCATATGTGAATAAGAAAAATGGCTGATTTTTACAAAGCTAGGAATATGGGATATCAAAGTTTGGTTGAAAAGAGTTAAATGCCCTTATCTCATCCGAAGTCCTAACCTCTACATCTTTCCTCTCCCCTCCTTCATCCTTCACTCTCGGCCTTCTCGCTGTTTTCCCCTCCCCCTTTCTCTCTTCTTTACTGTCTTCCCATCCTGCTCACAGAACACTTTGCCGGCCAAATTCCGAACACCACACCTTCCTCTTTCTCCCATTTGATCCCTCTCCTTCTCCACTGTCTGACCCAAATCTTTCTTGGTTTGGTGAATTGGTCGGTGTTCTGGGTATAGCTCGAAGATGTTGAATGTTGCAGTTGAGACAATGTTGAAGACATAAACCTCAACATTAAACTCTTCATTCTATATTTAGAATTTCAATTGCGGGTCTGTGGCTTAAAAACAGTTGATTTTCACTGTGGTTTAATATTTTTTTATTTTCTTTGTCTACTCTGTTTGGAAATGATCGAGGCGCCATTTTTCTTCATTTTGATAGAATGATTGACTTGTATTCTGCCCAAAAAGGACATTCTATGCGTTACATGGTTCTAAACAATGTTATTTGGTTGCAGTATTTCCAACCAACTAGTAAGCCAACTTGATGCTCTGCAGCCACCTGGACCACCAGGGCAACCACGAAGAAGAATAGGTTTGTCTCATATTTCTGCTAGTCCTTTTTATTTTTCATATTAATGCTTGTGCTTTACATTTCAGTTCTTCAGTAACAAGTTGTTCTCTTTCTCTTTCTTGTGTATATATGTATTATATTATCCAGATTGATGTGGCATGATTGACCAAACTTGTAGAAGACGTACAAGTATCTAAAGCATTGTAGTCAACTTTTTCAGAGAAACGAAAAAGATGAAAAAAGAGAAAGGCAATGAATAATAGGTAGATAATATGCATGACCCTCTATTTATTGACTGCTTGTCTAAATTCCATTATTCTGTTTGAGGTGGTTGCAATTTCTGGTTGTTTTTCTTTTTCTTTTTCCTGTTTTCCAGGAAAAGGTAAAGTCTACTGCTTGGGATACTCATCAATGTAGCTGGCCATTTGGTAACGGCTATTTGATAACCTTCATAGTTAATCATCATCTCACTTTTATGTAGGAACACGTTGGTGACAATAGTCACTAAGATTTCAATGAAATGTGAATACTGGTTTCATGTAATGACATTTGAATTTGGCTTAATGTGGTGACATTTGAATGCTGATTTCATGTAATGACATTTGAATGTAACTTTGATGTTGATAAATTAAATTACAAAATGATATTAACAACAATTCTTTCGGTTTTGACTACATTGCATTAGCTACTGACCACACTTGGGGATATAAATATAAGGGTAATGTATTTAAGCCATTTTCTAACTAATGTATAGTGGATGGTATATGTTTTGTGGTGACAACTAATAGAAAACAACATTAGGTATAGTTGAATCTTAATGTTCACTTGTCATTTAAATATATATAATGCACTTGTTGTTATACGAATATTGGTTTATGGTAAATGCTGTTAGTGTACTTTTCAATGTTGTTTCAAGTGTGTTCAATAAAGGAAAGTAATCTTAATTAAAAGTGACAATCAATGGAATTATGCAACTTGTTAAAACGGTTACACGAGTTATCAATCCTGTTAAAATTATGTCAACTTCATAAAACCCGACCCAATTGATTAAATTCTCCCAAGTATTTTACATGTTGAAAGTGGTGGTCAATAGTGTTATGCAATTTGTTAAAATCACGAGTTGTCAATATCCTTAAAAGTGTAGTTAATTTCATAAAACCTGACCCCATTAGTTAAATTTTATCAATTTCTTTTCACATGTCAAAAGGGTAGTCAATGATGTTGCACAACTTATTAAAATTGTTATACGAATTGTCAATCCCTTTAAAAGTGTCTTCAATTTTATAAAACCTAAACCAATTGGTTAAATTTCCCCAAATCTTTCACATGTCAAGAGTGGTACTCAGTGGCGTCATGCAACTTGTAAAATCATTACACTAGAGTTGTCAATTTCTTTAAAAGTTTTGTCGATTTCATAAAACCCGATCCAATTGGTTAAATTTCCCAAATTTTTCACATGTCAAAAATGGTAGTCAATGATGTCATGCAACTTATTAAAATTGTTACAAGAGTTGTCTATTTCATAAAGCCTCCTCAATTAGTTAAATTTTACTTTTTTTCGCATTTCAAAAATAGTGGTCAATGGCGTTGCACAATTTGTTTAAACAATTACACTTTTAAAAGGATTAACTCGTGTAATGATTTTAATAAGTTGCGTGATGCTATTGCCACCACTTTTAATGAATATTACTTCTCTCAATTAACTACACTTGAAACCACATTGACTAGTACATTGAAGCCATTTACCAAAAACCAAGTCCTAGCACCCAACTAATCCATAATCCATATTCCATAATCAAGCAGTTGGTGAATAAATATAACTCAATTTCTTCTACTTCAATGTTCTTCTCTGTCATCATCAGAAGTTTTTCCAATGACAAACTCAAATCCCTTGGATCTGCCGGGTAACACCCACTTTCTTTCTGTTCTTTCCATTGATGATGTATGAAACTCGCTACTGTTCAAAATTTCTTTCAATGAAAACTACCCAGATGGTGAAACACTATTCATCTTAGAAACATCATCATCATTGTTACTGTGGATTCTTTTTTTTTTCTCGGTAGAATAAATTTTAGGTGAGTCAGGTCCCGGGACTTCACCAGGGCCAAGGCTTACCTTTGAGTTCAAAGAACGCTTACAGAGGTACCTGCCTACTAATAAGGTCTTCACATTAGTGAAATTTGGGTTCACAACCTCATAATTATGAGCAAACCCCTTTATTAACTAGACTAATCTTTATTGGCTATTGCAGATTCTCTTATTTTCTACCAGCGGTGATTTCTCAAACCACTCTCATAATGAGAGGTCAGTTGAAATTGAATAAGCCATAATCAGTCCTTGATGATGATGATGATAAGCCATAAAAACTTCTTTTCTTTTATATTTTGTGATAATTTATATAATACTCAGGGCTCATTTCGTTCAATCTCATTGCACTCTCTAGTGCAGCGCAATGTAATGCAAGGGGTTATGAGCATAAGGATTACAACTCATGAACTAATTTGGCACCTCATAAGTATTAGCTGGCATATTTATAAAATTAAAAGATTTCACAAAATTAACTTTTTCATTACTTGTGAAATCTTAATTAAAGGATTCATTTTTTAAAGAAAAATAAAAATATGAAATACATAAGAAGTCAACTAGGATTAATGTTAGCTGAGTTGTTGTATTTTAATTGATCAAATTGTAAATGATGGGACAAACTAGGTTCACATAAGAATTTCTCCTCAAAAAATGCTATAAAAGATGTAGTTAAAAGGGAAAAAGACACATAAAGACCATTTAAAATGGTAAATGATAGAGATGTGTTTCCAATTTCAATAATCCTATGAGATGCTATGTCTTTGATTGAAAGCAAATAACAAAAATGCCCTCATACTTTTGTTTTAAAATAAACATTAACCCCTACCCTGCTTGTCACTGTTGGTAGGGGCCAGCAACCATTGACCACCGCCAAACAGCGGCCACCTACATACCCCGCCAAAGCTCTGGTGGCCAGCTGGCTGACCGCTGGTGAGAATAATTGATTATTTTTAAATGGATAGTTGTCATTTTCATATTCGGAGTTGTTATTTTCAAATCCAAACTTAGTAAATTCATATCAAGTCTAGGAATTAATCCATGCATGCCTTCTCATTTTCACAAATAGTCATTTTTTTAATGGATAGTTGCCATTTCCATATCCAGGGTTATTATTTTCACATCCAAACTTGGTAAACTCATATCCATTATGTGGTCATTTTTAAATGGATAGTTGTCATTTCCATATCCGGAGTTGTTATTTTCAAATCCAAACCTGATAAACCCATATCAATTCTAGAAATTAGTTTATGCTTGTCTTCTCATTTTTACAAGTGGTCATTTTTAAATGTATAGTTGTCATTTCCATATTCGAAGGGTTGTTATTTTCACAAAAATCATCATCACCTCCACCATAGAGCCTCACCACCTCCGACCACCTCCACCATCTTTGGTTACCTTATTCTTCACTGCCAGCGTCTTCTCTTCTCCACCACCGGTGCCTTCTCTTTTCCACCACAGGAGAGGAAGCAGAATTTCGAACCCAGCTTGGACTTGGAGATTGGAGGCGCAATTTTGAAACAAAAGGGAAAGGGGAAGAGGAAATCAGACCACCGCCAATGCCACAGTCAAGATTCTCCGCCCCCGTCTTCTTCTTCGTTCACACATACCACCGTCATTGGAGATTGCATCCTCTCACTCCACCACTTCCACCTTCGATTTCATTCTCTTTCCTCTACCACCATCGAACCTTTACCAACATTTCCGACCACCTCCATCGAATCACCTCCAGCCCTCTCTCTTTCACCAGAGCACCTTCTTCTTCCAAACAAATTTCATTCTAGATTCTCATTCTTCATTTCCTTCTTTCATCCCAGACTTTGTTTTCATAATTGGTATTGTTCATGGTGAAATGTAAGAATTCCGGTAGCGATGAAATGCCAGAAAACTGAAAAACTGAATGAACGGGGTGGAAAGGTTGAAAGAAGTGTGAGAGCATTTTTATCATTGTTTTCAATTTTAAAAGTACTTAGCATCTCATAGGGATGTTGAAATTGGAAGCACCTCTTTGTCCACGACCTTTTTATTTTTTGATAATAAAGAGTGGTATCCTTAAATCACCACCATTCTAAATGGTCTTTATGTGCTTTTTTTCCTAATTAAAAATTAAATAAATATATAGGGACACCAATTAATTTTCTGAAAAGAAATAGGAAGGCCCAATTTTTTTAGAAAAAATGGGTCCCATTTTATTATGACCGTGGGAGAACCGAAAAGAAGGTCCCATTTTATGGAGTCCGCTTTGATCCTTTTCTTCAAAAGAAAAAGATAATCCTTTTTCTTTTTTGGATTGTTGGATTGAGATCTCAACGGTTCAGATTTAATATATTATAAAAATATTATTATTATATATGTAAGTCTATGGTCATCTACTTCATTTTTTTTTCAAAATTAGATTTAAAACTTTTGGGGCAAATTTTTACTTTAATAAAAATGACATTGATAACATGTAGATTGTTAACTTAGCATTTTTTGTTAACTTATAGTCAAAAGTAATTGAAATAACGGCAAAGGCAAAATTACTCTCTTTTTGACACTCCCGAGGTAAAATTTCCCTTAAGTGACAACTTTTAGGATAAAATTGCTCCTTAACCCAATATATATTGGTCCTTTGAGCTTTTCTAACACAAATAGCGCCTTCAAAGAATTATAGTATAAATTTTTGAGTGTTTAAGGTGCATTGAGCACCGACAAGTATTTTCTAGGGGGCAATTAGCACTCTAAAGTATTTTAGGGTGCAGTTTTGATCCTGAAATATTTAAATGGATGCAATTTCACCCTAAACTAATAGGAAAAAAAAGATTTAGAAACACCGGTTATCCTCTTTCATCTCCCTGTCGTCCATTCCTCTCTATCATCAATAGGAACAGAGCTTGATGAAGACATATGAACTCACCATCAAGAAGCTCGAATCAGAAGTTGAACTTAAGAATTGGAGAGTTCTTAGCTGAAGAAGAAGCAAGATGAGTTTACCAGCTTCATTAAAGCACTTGAAAAGAAGCTAAAATCAAGTGGGTCATTGTCAATGTTTGATAATCTTCAACATTCCAAGTTGAATCTAACCCATTTCCTTGAGTTTCTTAAACTTACCTTGAGATTGATCAAGAGCTTCTTTAAGTTATTGATCAGAGAAATGGAATATGCTCATTGAGATCTTCAAGCAGCCACCAAATTCATTCACCCACATACAGTTTTTTGCCAAATTGAATATATACACTTCGCATTCGAATCATTTGTATGTTTAACAATCTTTAAAGGTTTCAATTTCCCAGATTTTACAATCCCAAATGAGCCAATCAATGAGAGAAAAGTACCCCACAAGCAAAACCAAAACCTTTACTTTGATAAATTGAAAAAGCTCAAATCTTTGAACCTCAAAACATTACCTAACCCACAATCCAACCTCTTTACTCACAAAATTCTTAAATTCCAAGTACTTTCAAGCTGTTCACGCCAAGATGGAGTGTTCCTTGTTTGGGAATTTAAAACAAGGAAGCAGGTGAATTCAGGGGGGTTTATAGATTCTATTTTCTTCAATTCGTTGCTGAAATGGCAAAGCGGGTTTGTGGGATCTGCATTTTCTGGCATTTTCATTTGATGAAGTTAGAATTTTTCAGGTGAAGAAGAACAATAGATTCTCTGAGGTGTATACATGGAACATGTTAATGTCGCCAAATCAGATTCATTAAGTTTAGAATAGGGAGTGAAGAAGCTGCTAATGGTGACTCTAGTGGTGCCGGCGAGCTTCAGGTGGGTTTCACGATTGTGCCCAGTTTCAAGATAAATAAAACAGTGGTGCAGAGTCAAGTTTACCTGTTACCACCAGCGAGCTTACTGGCCACTTTGAGGATAAAGGGTAGAAGAGTAAAGTTTTTTGCCGATGGTGCTAAGAGAGGTCGAAGTGTAGGCAAAAAAGCTTGTTGATGACCTAGAGGAACAGATATGAGGAAGGGTGTGTTTGGGATAGCGGTAGGAAAAATGACTTATTATAATTCTGACTTATTAAAAATGACTTATTAAATAAGTCAGTTTTTGTAATATGATTTATGTTTGGATGAGCAGTTGAATAAGTGATTTTTCATAAGTTAAAACGTGTTTGGATTAGCGATTTGATAAGTGCGTTTGAAGTAAAAACTCGAAGGGCATTTATATATTCTTCAAATTTTAGATAGATCATATATGCGATATCCAATAGTAACATATCATCTGGCCCAGGAAGATATATGAAAATGCAAACTTGTAACTCCAGAGATGAAACCCTAACTAAGAATGAAACTTCATAAATTATAACAGCATAAACACATTGTGATTCACTCTATTATGCCACTAGAGCAAATAACTCCCAAAGTAGAATTTCAATGGCCACAATTGTGGTACAAGGTCACGTTGAGCTCAAAAAATCAAATAACTTGGCAAATTACATAATTTCATATAAAAATATTACATAACTAATTGTGATCATAAATTCTGTACAAGTTGATCTCTAATCATGTCATGAATGCGATTCATTCTGGTTGAAGATGTCGCAGCAACATTGGACGAGGAAGCCGCATCGTCTACAGTATCATTATCTTCATGAGCTACATTGGCAGTTTCTGCTTCCTCAAAATTAACATCACTCTGAGAATTTCTCCTAATAAAGTTATGAATGGCCATAGTTGCGACAACTAAGCGGACTTGCGTTTGGTAGCTGTATTTGCACATTTTTTGTAATAATTCGAATATATTCTTCCACACTCCAAAAGTCCTTTCAATAGTTGACCTCAAACTGGAATGATAGTAATTGAAGGTCTCTTTAGCATTTGCCAAACCAGGTCGACGCTGAAATTCAGGCAGGTGATAACGCTCACATCTGTAGGGACCAAGATATCCAACTGGTGTGGGATAGCCAGCGTCGACCAAGTAATATTTGCCTAATAATTGTCTCAAATCATTTTGAAGGTGTGAGATTAAGCAAAACGCGCATTGAAAGCAATTAAACTGAATGGGACGAAAATATACTTGCAGGTGGATGAGGGAAATTCTGATCTGGATTTGAGACAGCAGCTTCAAACATACGAGCATCATGTGCAGAACCTTCCCAACCCGCCAACACGAACATAAAACACATATCCCAATCGCATACAGCCATTACATTCTGTGTTGTATATCCTTTTCTCCCGATATATCTTTCCCGGTTGGGACCAGTGATGACACACTTGATGTGAGTTCCATCTATTGCTCTAATGGCATTCTTAAAGTAGGGATAATAGCGAGGATCGTCGAGTATTTTTGGGTGGCATCCTTTGAATTCGGGATCTGAGGGTTTGATATTTTCTCGAGCTAGGCTAAAACAAGCCTGTAGTACCATGTGCAATAGCTAGCTGACAGTTTCCCCTGAATGCTGAAACAACTCTTGGACCATCCTGTTCCCGACACCGTGGCCAACCGTGAGCAAAAACATCACTACCATCTCTTCCACTCCGATATTCTTAGAATCTCGTAACCCATGTTCGACCAATTTACCGCACAGCCGGTAAAAGACATGTTTTTCAACTCTAAACATGTCATGACATTGTGTTTCATGCTCTGCCAATATTTATTGGACAAAAAAATGACCGGATCGTTTACTTGTTTTACGAGGTTCTTTGCACATGAATGGAATCCAATATTGACACAACAACACAGTCAATTGTTCATACTCTGTTATCTCTTCATCGATAAGAGCTAGTAACCGAGAGTCATCGTCTTCTTCCTCCATCCAATTTGCCATTATAGATGTCACATGTGCATTGGATTCAAACGTATATAACATAAAGGTAATTTAGTTGAAGTTATAATATATGTCATAAAAGGAACGTTGGATTAAAACATACATAATATATATCTGAAATTTGCATTGTTAGTAAACACATATCCCAAAAGAACAAGCATGCATACAATAAACACTAAACTATTTTGTCATAAAGTTCATATCAGGGTCGTAATAGTCAAGAACATAATTCGTAGCGACTCAATCAAGGGTCATAACCATATAACGTAGCCATGCAATCATGGAATCCTTTTTTCGCTTAACAAGTGAGCAAAACGTGTCTCGACTAGTCTTGTCTATAAGCAACCTGATACATCGGATTTGAAAGTCCTCATCTGCTTGCACTTCTTCTAGCTCAAACAGGTCTCCAAGAGTAGCATCAACACTCCTTGCTTGAATGTCACTGATGGTTGCAGCTCTATTCTTTGATGCTTCTGCTATGACACTGACCGCATCCGCAATTTGCTTTACCGCTTGCATCTTCTGCTTCTTTTTCTTCCCAGAGGGATCAAAGCGCTTCCGCTTTCCCTGACTTCCAGAATTAGTACGAACAGAGGATGCACCTGGATCAGAGGGAGGGGTTTGAGTTGATAACCCAAAGCTTGCTAGCTCATCTGTCACTCCTATGCTAACTACTAGGTTAACTCCAAAATTCTCATCCTCGCTGTCCCTTGAACCTTCCTCCTCGTCCATAGTAGGTCGGTACACATCTTCTTCCTCTGCATCCTCTGCCTGTGTCCCTGTGTAAGCTGGATTCAAACCATCCTCACCTGTTGCCACGACATCCTTGAATATAAGCCTCAATTCTCTTTCATTCCGGAGACTTGAACGGCGAAACTTTCTATACGCTGACCTCTCCTGCATACAGAGGTGTAACAAAATCAATCACTATATTACAAAAGAGGCGTAACAAAATCCTGCATACAGAGGTGTAACAATTTCTTGAGGCAAGTGAATTACTATTATGCAACGTTATAACTATTTGTAGGCATTACTAACCTGACATTTTTGCCGCCACCACTCGGGGTCGGCAGTGACATTTCCAGTTACAGGGTCTTGACCCACACCTGTCTCTTTTGTTAACGCATCCCATGTCCGTAAGTCCTTTCGCAACATGTCAAACTTATTCTTTAACTGTTTTTTGTCATACGCTTTCCCAGTCGTCTCATTGAACGTAAGGACAATAGCGTCCCAACCATCTTTCAAAAAAGATAGCCCTCGCTGTTCTTTTTTTAATATTTGCTCAACCATTGCGTGCATAAAAATTTCAGTGGATGCATCATCCTAAAGTGCTCTGTCATTCATCTTTCTATGGAAAAGTTTGACATAGCATTTATCAACAAATTCCCTAAATTAAAAACACAAACCCTATATTCCACTACACGCACCACTAATCCGGCGACACTAGCATTAAAACATGTTGATGAAATTCAAGTAGATGCAAGGTAAACACGACATATTACAAAATGTGAATATTGTCTTTTTTAATAGAACTGAATGATTCATTAAACACTAAGCAACAATTACAACATCATTACTGCTAAGGAAAAAAAATAGAAAGTTCATACATAGCAAACGAGTGACCACTATTTTCGCAAATACTTGTAGGTTCGACCACAAGATTATTTATAAATGACTACAACATAGTAAATAATAGCAATTGATCAACAAATGACTATACTCGTTGGCTCAATCACAAGTTTAATCGTGAACAACTATGACAATATAAGAGTAATAACAATTGACTAGCAAATGATGATAATATTAAACAAGTAACCACTATTTCCTACTTAAAACTCGGCAATAGAAAAGTACACATTACCGAGGAGGGAAAGTCTATATGCTCTTGGGTCAGCCTTGATAACATCTTAAAAATTTTTATATTGTCCTAATTCTAATAATTTACTACAAAAGACACTAAACTGTAAATCCTGCCGAGACACTAGCAGAGACACTAAACTGAAGAAATAATGCGAAAGACACTAGCAGAGACATACATAGAATCGAAGCTCTAAACTGTAAATCCTCCCGAGAATCGAAACTGATAACACGCAACAACAAAGACAATGCAGAGACATTTCCACTGAGACCCAAGTTCAAAGCTAACCCAAGTTCTAAGTTAAGAAGCAGCAACATAGACACTAGTAGAGACATACATCATTTCGAAACTACAGCCAAAAATTCATTTCCCAACCAGACAGAGGCACGAACAGAGACAGGAGTACAGAGTATATGAAGAAACAATGAGAAACAAACCTTACCACGCACAAGAAGACTCCACCGGACCTCACACGCACCAATAAACACAGGAGATCAGAGTGTTGATGCACAATGTCCGGCCGGCGACAAGTGACAGTAGATCTACAACCTTCGAACCCGCAAGAGAAGTCACAGTATCGATGCACAAGATCAACGAAACTGCTCACCAAGGACAGATCTGCCACATGCAGACCGAGAACCTTCCTACTGGCCTTCACAGAATCAGTCGGAGTCGAAGACGAGGACCACCTTCCCGCCGATCACCAAAAACCGCAGACCACACCGCACAACAACACCATCGAAACACAAGCAGAGCAACGATCCAGCTTCCACGGGTTTAGCTGGGCGCCGACGGAGGGAAGATCTGGACGAGAATGGAGTTTCTGAACTCTGAACTCAATGAACAAGCCGCTGGCAGAGAAGAATGAAAACAACGAAGATGAGTTTCGGAGGAAGAGAGAAAAGAAGAAAGAGAAAGAAATAAAAAAAACTGAGCTAGCAATTATCTAACGGTCAAAATGTGATATTTGTCTTAAAATAAGCTCCACCGGCCCACTTTTAAAATAAGTTCCTTATTTAAATCGGATCACATTTTAAAATTGATGAACCAAACACACACATTTATCATCACGTTTTGTTTTGGGCTTTTTTGGGTTGAAATCGGGCTTATATTGGACAAAACGTGGACCCAAACACACACGAAGACGAGGAGGAAAACGGGCATTTGTAACTCCGTTGCTTTGGGGTGAAATTGCACCCATTTAAATACATCAGGGTCAGAATTGCACTCCAAATTAGTTCAGAGTGTTAATTGTAGCTTGAAAAATACTTCGGGGTGCTTAGTGCACCTTAATGCAATTTTTGATGAACAAAAGATCATAGATTGGAGTGCTTTGTTAATGAAGAAGATCCTCCTCTTTGTTTTTCTTCTTCATCAGAAATAGCTCAAGTTTCTTCTCTATCAATGATGCTGGAAGTTATAATTTTATAGGAGGATGGAAAAGTAATTTTCAATTGCATTTCAGGGATATAATATAGGGAGAATTGCCCAAAAATACTTTGGAGGCAAATTAATTGCTGATTGCTACCAAGTGTGCAAACGATCTTCCGTTTTGTGCAAACCATCTTCTGTGTGTGCAAAAATCTTTCATATAAATGTGCAAACAATCTTCTGTTATGTGAAAAATATCTTCCGTTATGTGCAACAGATCTTCCATGGTAGTAATTAGCAATTAATTTGCCTCCAAGGTATTTTTGGACAATTCTCCCTATAATATATGAAATTATACATAGTAGAATAATTAGCTGCCCAAATTTTCTGTTAAGGGTTGTTTGGTATGAGGATTATGATAGAAAGGGATGGAAAATTTTTTTAAACCCAACTCATAAAAATATTCCCTCCATTTCCCTTCACTCAAATCCCTTATACCAAACAAACCTCAAGTCTCCTGCACAAGGGCTAAAAAGCACATAGTAGTAATAGATTGCAGTAGTATTGACTCATGAAAAGCCCTGATTCTATGTTAATGGTTTGTTTTATGCGGTCTTCTTACTACTGTGTGGTTTGGTTTGGGTGCTCATCATCCCAATCTATTAGATTTTGACCATCTAAATATGATCTTAATAATCCAAATTCAATATTTTTTAAGTGATGATATTTAAATAAAGGGAAAATCCCTATAAAATATCCTTAAAATAGGGAAATCCCTAATCAGTACATTGAAATCAAAAAATCCGGATAAGTCATGCGTCAGTACGGATGAACAGTGCGGGCAGAGCCAAAAGATGATTTTGCCCTTCAGCCCTCATTCTCGCCACTTCAAAAATAACAACACGGTATTCTTAATTAACAACTCCGGATTCTTGATTAACAACTCCGTATTCTTGTTTCACAACTTTCTTATTTAAATTTCAAGGCCAATAACAACATCTCTTTTTTTATTAACAACACACCCTGTTAATTAACAACTCCAGATTCTTGATTAACAACTCTGTATTTTTTATTAACAACTCCGTATTCTTGATTAACAACTTCATTTCATCTTTTTACTTTCACAATAACAACACCGGTGTTGTTATTAACAATATAATATTCTACATTAACAACTCTCATTTCTTATTTCACAACTTCGTAATTTAAGTTTTAGGGCCAGTAACAGTACCTCTTTCTTTATTAACAACACCGTATTTTACATTAACAATACTATATTTTTGAGATACGAATATGTAGAAGAATAAAGTGGAGTTGTTAATAAAAAATTCGGAGTTGCTAATAACAAGACCGGTGTTGTTATTGTGAAAGTAAAAAGATGAAACTGGAGTTGTTAATCAAGAATCCGGAGTTGTTAATTAAGAACGGCGTGTTGTTATTTTTGAAGTGGCGAGAATGAGGGCTGAAGGGCAAAATTGTCTTTTGGTGCCGCCCGCACTGTTCATCCGTACTGATGCGTGACTGATCCGGAATTTTTTATTTCAATGTACTTATCAGGGATTTCTCTATTTCAAAGGTATGTTATAGGGATTTTCCCTTAAATAAAGTTATTTTTTGAAAACAAAGTTAAAAATATCTTTATTTTAAATTCTATGGCTGTTAGGATATGACTCTAATTTACTGACTGATCACCTGATGAGCTTTTCTAACACAAACAATGCCTTTATTTCAAAATAAAAATTAAATTGTACACTTCTCCCGTGAACTTTATGTCATCTTTTCCCTCCTCTTTGAAACTTTATAATAAGCCTCCTAAATTCTTATAACTAAAGATAATTCTCATGCTACTAGCTATGTTTGGAATAATTTTTTTTTGGTATATTAGTGTTATTACGTAAGTCGAGATAAAACTCCTCTCATATACTTACTTTATATACCGTAAATCATGATTTATAAACATTTATAAATTAAAAATAAGCTATCCCAAACAAACACTAATTTTATTCATTACTTGTTTGCATAAAGTTCAGAGTTTAAGGGGGTTATGTGTATAACTCAAAGTTGGAGAAATACATGTACAAAAATAAAATTTAAAAGATATATGATTAATGATGGGGGGTTTTGATCCATCAAATTTCTTTTCGTTTAAAACATTATTTCTTATATTTTAATAAGAATTTTGACAACTTGTCCCTTAAGGAAAAAAAACTGTAAGGACTAAAACAAAGAGCAAACTCTAGAGACCAAACAACATATTAACTCAAAAAATTATTTATACATGATTTAAAGATCAGATGAATTTTGTGTGTTTAAGTTTGAAAATTATAGAAAAACCGTCCCTCCATGAGATAGATCAGATACCCATCCTATACCAAAAAAAAAAAGAAGAAGAAGAAGAAGAAGAAGAATAATTCTCATACTTGTAGCAGCTTCCAATATAGCTTTCATAAAAGATCCCAATTATTGTAGGGGAGAAGCTACAGGACTTAACTCGAACATTACTTGAATATAGCTAACTCTTTTAAGCACGTAAATATTTCTTAACTGTTTTGATCCATCCACAATTATTGTTTTTGTGAATGTATTGGTGACATGTAACCTCTGACAGCCAAATTCAATGTAATAAAAAATTGAATTAGGAAGGGATTAGAGTTATGATTTTTAAACGCTAAGAGTGCGAGTGCAGATTTTTACTATATTTAAACTAAATAAAGAATTTTTTTATCGAAAAAGTAAATTCAATTTCAAAAGCTCAGAATCTCATTCAATTATGTTATTATGCATTATAAGCTTCTATAATGGATGGTCTACAACAAACACATAAATAGTTCACAGTGTACTCCATTGGTCGCCTATATATATATATATATATATATGGTCCTTTTAACCAAATAAAATAAATTAAATAAATATGTCTCATATTAAGGGTTAAAGAAAAAGTATTATTATCTTATTTAATTAATATACATGCTAAACATATTGTAAAATTTATCTTATTTGACATATCTTTCCCCCATATTCTACTTGAATAAATACTGAATTTGTAGCCAAAATCATAATGAGTATGTGGAAAATTTTTTACCAAGAGCTATATATTACAAATCCAAATGTTAAACGGTATATATTATTACATTTTAATTAAAAATTATAATGGTAAGAATATGTGTGTTTGTATTTATTCTTAGGGTTAAGGTACAACAAATAACTTATACCCAATATGCAAAAATATCACAAACTTTTCTAGAGTGAAAAAATACACATAAACTTTAAAATATGAGGAAAAAAAAACCCTTTTAAACCACCTAACATCTTTATGCTTTTCAGAAAAAGAAGACAATGAGTTCCATTGTAACCCCCTTCCCACCTTAGGCCGGGATTTAGTTCTTAAACTCAAAATCAAGTTGTATTTAGAGACCATATTTCGAAATGGGACTTATTAAGACAATCTATTGCCCAAAAATCGGATTTGCGAAAACATTTTTCAAAACTTATTCACAATGGTCTCAAGTTCTCAATACAAAATAATACTGGCCTGAACAGGTGGATTCCATTTACAAATATCAGAGTGCAAATAAATTCCCGACTCACTCGGGTTCCATTCATTAGATAAGGGATTTACAAAGGCACAAAGCCACAATTCAATACCCTTAACTTGGGGATTACACAAAACTATACTACCAATCCCATTTTACACAATTATTTCCCAAAAACATCCAATAGATATACAATTCCAAAATCTACAATGATAACCATTAATTCCAAAATACACTCCTAAATAGGAGCTCTAACTACTCTTCGTCGCCCGCTTGCCTCTCGATCCTTCAGCCCTGTCTAAAAGGTTTAATTTTTGGGAGAGTGAGATTCTAAAGAATCCCCGTAGTAACAAATCAATCATATAATGTACAACAATAATGCATGTAAGCAAATCATTATTCACAACAAGCAACTACAACGGCAGTTACAGCGGCAATGGTTAGTATGACACATGTCATCCCTTACGATTGCTCACGCTGAATTGCTCGCGCTGTATTGCATCACAACAATCAACACAGTATAATTCACCACAGCTGGGATCCATATAAAGCATATCATACTCACAAGCCACATAGGCAAAATACACACACACAGCCCACGGCTGGTTTCACAAACGCCGCCCCACGGGTCGGATTCACAATATCCATGTCGATTACGACGGCAGTTCAACGGCCGACCTAGAGATGACCACTGTCACTCCCTATACGGCTCACATTGAAGTGCTCACGCCGTAATGGACCATGGCACACATTTCACAAGTTCAACGACAAGTTATGCATGCCAAGACATCATACAATATGTGAGAGAAGAGTCACTACCTGAGTTCTTCCGGGCGTTCCTTGGCACCGGTCTCTCCCGCGTCGGGCAAATATCAAATCCTATATTTATCATTAGGGACGAAGAGTTATATTCTATTCGAAGACTTAATTAACTTGAAAAACTTAGTTTTGGTTATCATAATTGACTCTTAAGAGGCCCCAAATGCCTCTAATAAAAGCCCTAAAAGGTTGGGAAACAATAGGTTAAAGATCCCCTTTCGATAACACAAAGTGCCAAAACACAGGGTTGGGCCGCGGCCCACCATTCCTTGGGTTGCGGCCCAAACATGGTCAGAAGGCCTTGGGATGCGGCCCGCCACTCATGGGCCGCGGCCCAAAACAGGCCAAAAAGGTTTGGGCCGCGGCCCTCCACTCTTGGGCCGCGGCCCAGAAATCTCCTGACTCTGGGCTGCACTTCGAAAAACCATAAATAATTCTAGAAAAATCGAAACGAGGTGATTCCAAAGCCAAATGAAAGGTATATGAGTCCTCTTTCAAGGAAAAATATAGCACTTCACTGGAAATCACTAAAAAAATACAGAATCACCAAAAACTACACACTACTCCAAAACAGAGTTCTGTTTCAATCCCAAACTTTGGACAACCATAACTCACAGAATACTCAACGAAATGACACAAAATATATGTCCATTTTGAAGCTTGGGATGTGAACTTTAAGACTGGAAAGTTTCATAATTTTCCAATACCATTTGGTCACTCAAAACGCTCGTGTAAGATGACAGCGAAAAACAGAGCTTAAACAAGACAACTTTCCAACTTTTCCCAAGTGATTCAAATGAATCCAAAATCAATCACCAAGCTCATTCCCACACAAAATCACTCAAGGAATCCATTGGCAATGTCAAAATCACCAAAATCCTATTCCATTATCATGCTTTGGTTTTGGGTAACATTGAACACTAAACTTCCAAAATCTCCAAACTTAACAATTTCAAACCCAATCAATTCTATCTATCCAAAATGCATTCCAAACATACAAATTCCATACCAAACTCTTAATGGCCCTCATTTTCGAAAATGGCCCCAAAATTCCAGAAAATTCAAAGTATTTCAAATGGTATGAAACTTAGATAGAAAGATAGGTCTCACTCACCTTATCAACTTCTCCAAAGAGAGTTCTTGATTCTCCAACAATCAATTTTCATGTGACACAAATCACAACCAAATGACCAAACCACACACACCAAAATGAAGCCCATTACTCAAGGATCAACATTTGTGAATGGAGTTTGAGCTAAGGAGATCATTTACTTACCCAAAGATCAAGCTTTCTTCCTTCCCTTGCCTTCAACAATGGAGAAAAAGAGAGAAGAGAGAAATGAGAGAGGGAGCACGAGAGAGAGAAAGAGATGGAGTGAGAGAGAGAAAAGAGAAAAAGTGTTCCCTTGTCCTCATATGATCTCATCCAATGGCCACCACAATGCCACATGTCAGCATCTCCTTCATTCCCTCAATAAGCTCACACAAGCTAAGCACACTGGATCCCGACCCACGGTCAAGGAATCACAACCCTTAATTTTAAATACCACACACATGCACCAATATTTCCAATTTCCACTAATTATGACATTAATTAATATAGTCATAAAACACTTAATAATCCCATTTAAATTCATAACTATCCATAATAATCATGATTTACCCATAATCAAAATTGGGATATTACATCCATCATAAAAAGTTATAGAAGTTAAGTATTTTTAACGTTTATCATTTTTTTCTGAATTTTAAAATTTATGTGTATTTTTACACATTAGATATAAATACATGGGTATTTTTCTCCTTAACCAATTTTCTTATATTTTAAATTTGGGACAATTAATGTGCATGTTCTTATAGTTTCAAAAATTTTTAATTAGGCCCCCTATAATTTTTTTTTCCTTTTTATTAGGTCCTTATACTTTCCCTTGTTTTTAATCAAGTCCTTATGATTTCTTTTTCCTTTTAACCAATTCCTTACTGTTTTAATAAGGTCCTTGTAAGTTTTTAAGATTTTAATTTATTAATTTAATTCAAAAATAAAATAAAATAAAAAATATTAAAATATAATTTAGTGATGATAAATTCAATTCTGCTCAAAATTTTTTTATAAATTCAATTAATAAATATATAGTTTTAAAAATAATTAATATAATTTATTATTAATTATTCATTAATTAATTATAATTATATTCAATTTTTTTTTAAAAATTTATTATAATTCAAATTTTATAATTATAAAAAAATAAATATAGGAATTAGAAATAAATAATATAAATATATTTTTAATTAAAAAATTATGAATTAGAAATAAAATATATATTATGAATGTTAAAATAAAATTATCATAATAATTTATTATTTATAGAATATTAGTATTTAAAGAATAATGTTTAAAAATAGAGTAAAATACTCTGATCTCCCTTATATTTTGCCTTAATTACACGGGCCTCTCCTCTATTTTGAAAGCATATTCTTAAGTCCAAACCTTAACTCCGTTAAGAATTATTTTTTAATTAAAATTTATATTAAAGAAAATTTTATTAATTAATTTACCCTTAATCATTACTAATTCCCTGATTTTGGCTGAAATTTTTAAAGTAATTTAAGATGGTTTTTCTTAATTGATCTTTTATTTTTGCAAATAGTTATCCCTTAAATTTTTTTTCATATTGAGATAAAGACTTAATTAACTTAATTAATGGTTGGGGGAAAATTAACTTAATTAATGCAGATATAGAAAACTGAATTAAAAATATGATTAATTCTTTTAATAGATGCATATAAAACAAATGTGTTTATAAATGTTTGTACAAAAAATGTTTTCAAGAAATTAAAATTTAAAATTAATATAAATTATATAATATCACAAATTTACATTATTAATAACATATGTTGAATAAAATATGCCTTTCAAATATATTTTCAATCATGGCATCATGGTAAAAAAAAAGAAAGAAATATGTTTTTAGTCATTTAAAAGAATATTAGATAAATAAGTTTCAATAAATATGATAAAAATTCAAAATTTAATAATATAATAAAAATTAAAAAATTTTATAATATATTGGAAATTTTCAAAATATATGTATTAGAGTTTTTTTGTTTGTATAAAAAATTATTTTTAGGAAAATATAAATGTTTATTTATTTGTTGAAAATGGGTATTTTGGTCAAAGAAAATGTTTAATAATCAAACTTAATGGTCAACTAATGATTGGATGGATAGAAATGGAATTCAAATTGTAAGAGAAGTTTCTGTAAAATGTATTTTAATTTCAAAGGATGTCTAGATACGTTTTTAAATAAAGGGGATGTTTGTATAACTTAGGTAGAAAGATAGGTAGTCAACGTATTTACTTTTAATAATATTATAAATAATTATATTATATTTTATATTTATAGAAAAATATTATTATAATTTAAGGAAAATTGCACCTAAATTCCAAGCAATACCATATACAACTTAAAGATCCCTTGAAATATCTAATTTGGGGTGAAGTCTTATGGGACATTTGGATAATGTATTCCAATTGTGAAAAGACCCTAATACCCCTAGTGAATTTGAGAAAAAGGTAGAGAATTTCAAACCCTCAATTGTTCTCTCTCTCCCCAGTATTCAGCTTCATTGGCTAACCGAAGTTGATATCATCACCGGTGCTGCTTGCGATTTGTTGCTGGTTGCTAGCCATTGCCTGAGTAAATGTCCTCAATATCCCTATTCTTCTCATTCAAGTGCCCAGATTTTTTGCCATCGCCATCGCGTGAATGTGTGCGTTATCGTTGAATAACTGTGGTCAATGCCTAACTGTCGGTGTCTCCCTCTCCCCCACCGACAAAGGCCATTGTTCCGTTCACCATTTACTATGTTTTTGGTATACTGTACTATATTTATACATTAAAAGTGGGAATTAATCAACATGATGTGAAAGTTTTATAGTTGTAACTCCTGGTGTATGGAGTCAGATTGTGTTGTTAATAGGAGTAGAGATAGTTGTTAATATAGATGGTAAACTTGTTAATAACAACTATTTACGAAGAAAGAATGTGTTATTAATTGGGACAATGATAGTTGTTAATATGAGTGGTAAACTTGTTAATGACAACTGTATTGTGTAGGTTGACAATGGCGATAGCTCTGGAAAAATCTGTTATGTTTCCTCTATATAAGGGGATGATTTGCAATTGGTGGTGCCGATGATATAACATATGCTGGGGGTACAATCAAATCAAATACCATTAAGGAAAGCACAAGTTATGAGGAGTTCAAAACAATGATATTATCAATAGTGGGAAAAGAGAGTAATGGAGGACCTTTGATACAATTATATTTGTTGACCTACTAGATGAGCATCGAGAAAAATTGGTAAAGAAGATGGTTGCATGCAATACATCAATGATAAATTAGAAAAATGGTATTGGTCCAAATATATGCAACTCCGATGAGGCCTATATCGACTCATGATTGCCCACATCTTGATAGGGGATAATTGTAAATGTCATTAGACACACTTAAAGTTAGGGGTTAATTGGATAGAAATGGAAACCATATGATTTTTTTGGATGGTATGTGAATATTCAATAAGTACCTTGTAGATGCATTTAAAGATGTATTATATCCAAATTTCATTTATGAAAATTTTTATTTTGATGTAAATTCAATTGTTAATGGATGTACATGAACTTGTCAAAACAAGCCCATAAATTCGTCAATGGATGCCCATAGAGTTGTTAGGGCAATCCCCCGCACTTATTAAGTTATATATAGCATGTTTACATAATATGGTCAAATTGCAATTAGGTTATAAACAATTTCAAAATTCATATTAGTGTGGACATATTTATAGACTAACGTTGTTATTATAACTTAACATTAATTAGCTAGACATATTATTTGGACTTGTTAATGGACGCTTATAAACTTGTCAATTGACGTTCTTAGACTTATTAATGGACACCTATAGATTTTTTAATGGATTCTATGGCCTTGTCAGTGCAATCCCCTATACTTGTTTATATTTTTTGCATATAGCAATGCTAACACTCAGTAAAAAAATGCTTTGATAGTAATAACCAGTCATGTACACATATTCTACATAATCTTACTCAACCACTGATATCAAGTTAGTGCAATGAGTTCATACGTTGATCATAAATTAAGTTACAAGAAACATTTCATGACTTCAATATCCAAAAGAAATTTCATGACTGCGTCTTTATGGCCTTTTACTTCTACTTCTGCGGACCCAAAGTTCTGTAAAAGATCTCTGCTCAAATTCTATGAAGGAAACATGGAGATTTTTCCCAAACATACTAGCCATCACCACTGTCAACCTGCACAATACAGTTGCCATTAATAAGTTTAGCACCTATATTAACAACTATCGTTGTCCCTATTAACAACACATTTTGACTTCGTAAACAATTGTCATTAGCTAGTTTACCACCTATATTAACAATTACCACTGCTCCTATTAACAGCACATTCTGACTTCATACACAAGAAGTTACAACCACAAAACTTTCACATCATGTTGATTAATTTTCACTTTTAACGCATAAATAGAGTACAATGTATCAAAAATATAATAAATGGTGGAAGGAATCAATAGCCTTCGTCGGTGTGGGAAAGGGAGATGTTGATAGTAGGCGTTAACCACGATCATTCGATGACAAAGAATCTGGGAGTTTGAACGAAAAAGGCTAAAGTATACATTTAGTCCTTTATATTTCCATCAAGGTTCATTTTAGTCCTTTAAGTTTATAAAGTACACTTTTAGTCCTTTAATCTTAACACCATTAGTGCCCCCTAACGGAAAATGTTAACTCATCAAACTTAATTATGATTATGTAATTAAATATTGACAAAGCATACTTTATCCAATAAGAATGCTCCAAGCTCAAATGGTTATAATCTCACATGTCATCCAACTATTTTTATTATTCTTCTGCTTCAAAAATTAAAAATGTTAGGGTTTGATAAATTCCTCAGCTACCCCTTCGCTTCTCCTATCTCTCTCCTCGTCACTTCTCTATTCTTTCAGTCTCAGACCACCATTGAAGCCACATCAATCTTTGCCAATTTTTCTCAAACAGCAAAGGGTGAAATCTTGTTACAAGCCTTTCGAACTCCTGGCTTAGTTTTTTGCGAAAGATATTAACTTTAAATTACAAGTCATGGGGTTCAATTTGTAATCATGCTTCATTGTTGGCTCGAAAATCTAAGAAAGTCCACTTACAAATTAACAACAATTATTTTAAATAGATTTCTTTTTTATGAATTAACAGTGATTATTTTCTCGTGTCTCTACCTTCGATTGCCTAATTTGATGACAAAGACCCAAGTAATTAATTGAGAGCAAAAGAATTATGGAAGAGATGGAAATAAATAATTAAAAGCAAGTATCTCTGATTTTTTGTAACTAATACCATGCCATAATCAACCCCAGGTTTGCAACAAAAGCATGAAAAAACTTGAAAATTCTACTAAACAACTACAATCACTTTGGCTTCAAAAGTGGTTCTTGAAGAAAGATTATCGACGTATGGAGAACGTGAGTGAGGAAATCTGAGACTGAACAAACAAAAGAGGGATTGAATAGTTCAAGAGAGGGGGAATCAAGAAAGAGAAGGGCTGAGGAATTTATCAAATCCTAGGATTTTTAATTTTTAAAATAATAAAATAATAAAAATAGTTGGATGACACATGAGATTATAACCATTTGAGCTTGGAGCATTCTTATTGGACAAAGTATGCTTTGTTAGCATTTAATCGCATAATCATTATTTAAGTTTCATGAGTCATCATTTTTCATTAAAGGAGACTAATGGTGTTAGAAATGAAAGACTAAAAGTGCACTTTATAAACTTAAAGGACTAAAATAAACCTTGATGCAAACAAACAGTACCAATCGTATACTTTAGCCTACAAAAAAAAAAGATAGTCCTAGTTTCTCACTGAAATGATTATTGATTAAGGGTGTGTTTGGATTAGCTTTTGAAGAATAGCTTATGGAAAAAAGTGAAAAAAATGATTTTGGAAAATAGCTTCTGAAAAGGGGAAAAAATAGCGTCTGGAAAACTATGGTTTGCAACCCCCAAACTACGATTTTCTTGCCAAACCATGGTTTTGAGGCTTATTGATCACTATTTGGGTAGTTTAACCCTAGCCATAATTGTGGGAGTTAAAAGCTATTTTTGCCCCATTTGGTACACTAGAATTGAGTTGTTGGAAATGGAAATAGAATTTAATTTCATGCCTTAAGTGTGTTTGGTATAGTTGAAATAGCCACATGGAAGCCAACCCACTAATTCTATCAAATTGGCTTCCATAAAAAACAAGTAAAGATTTCCAATTCCATCTAACCAAATTCTTTTTTTCCCTTCAACCTTCATGTGACTCATCCCACCATCCACCGTATTCTCCATCATCCTTCCACTATCGGCAAGATCCACCGGTGGCTTGTGCTCACAAACATGACAATGATGGCAACCATCAGTGGTGACATTTCCACGGATCCTGGCTTCATCTTCTCCCCAACTTCATATTTTCACCTTCTTTTGCTTTTACAACAAGATTGTACGATGGCGTCAATGTCTCTTCCCCTTCTTCAGATATGGAAACCAACAACAACACCCATATTTTGCACCGACGTCTTCTTCTTCTTCTCCATGGTCTTTGGTAAGCACAACCCTGCCACTGTTGGGACTACGATGGTTCCTATGATGTTTGTTGTTCCTAGTTATTACAACCAGATCGGGATATTGACGCTATCGACAGTTATTCCAATGAAGTTGGGGTCATAGAAGGAGGATCAAAAGGTGGACGATCACCATGTTGCAGTCATTGGAGGGAGCTTGGTTCTACAGAGATCTTGCAACTCTAAACGGCGTTGGAATATTTCAAATCTGCCATGGAGTGAAGTTCCTGAGATCTGCCAATTTGAAAATCTCGAATAATACAGTTTTCGGGATATAGATGAAGATGCGTTCATCATTCTTCCAGAAGATTTTTTTTAATTCAAAAGGGTATTTTGATATTTTTTATATAAAAATCAGATTTCATTTTTATGGCATATCAATTATACTTTTAAACCTCACATCTATCTCCATATCCATTTTCATATCCATATCGATATCCAGTTTTATTTCTATCAAAATCAATTCCAGTGTACCATGTGTTTTTGGAACAACGATTGTAAAAAGTGGCTTTTTTCAATTTGGCTTTTTGCAATCTTACTTTGGGTAAAATTCAGATTGTGTAATATGATTTATGTTTGGATTGATGGTTGCATAAAGTGACTTTTGTAAAAGTAAAACTTGTTTGGATTGGCTTTAGCATAAGTGCCTTTTGTGATAACAAGCACAAATTCCCCTCACGCTTTGTGTGGGTGCATAAACTATATCACATATAAGCATAGGCTTACCTTCCACTCACCCAAAGTGAGCAACACAAGAAACAAACACAAAGCAGAATAACCTTCTATTGGCTACCAACAAAATCTCACAACACATCCTCCACTTAATTCATATGGGCATATCAAACATCAAAACATGCAGCAAGCAAAAAAAGGGCAAAAAATTCCTTGCAAATTACATTCCACCACCAAAACACCCCCAACATATAAAAAACCCAGTCCATCTAATGTCTTATACAACTAATGCATCAACCTAAACAAAAACATCAAATAACATAAATTTTGCCCCATAACACAAAAAACATTTCTAAATGTCATTTGTGTTCGCATCATCTAATAAATGCTACTCTATGTTTCTGAATATCTCCCTGTAACCTCTAGGAACTTTCCATTCAAGTGGATTTTAGTTGCATGAAAAGAGCCGCAAACCTCTAGTTTACCTTAAACATGTTTCTCCTAATTTGAATGATGGGCCATAACTATCATGACAGAAAATGACATCAAAATTGAATAGAACTGAGTTATGTTCAAATTAGGAGCTAAAATATTAGAACACATTAACCCCTTTCGTCAAAGCTAACCCTTGCAAATTGAGCAATTAACACAATAGGCTTCTGCTTGAACTCGTGCATACAGAAATTCAAAGCACATTCATCATATAAAACCATCTGGACAATATTCTCCTTGCCACACATATAGTACTTTTTTTAATTATAATGTATTAAACCATTCCTAAACCATAGAAAACTTAGTTAAAATATGGTGAATGTACCTCTCGACACTCAATATTAGGCGAATCTTAGTCTTAACATCAGATCCAGAATAGTATTCCTCTAAATGGCCAATGTTTATAACAAAGCCAATGACATATGAGAAGAAATGCACAAGGTTAATGGGTAAGGAAGTGAGATAAACAATGCAGGAGAAAAAAGAACTCACCAAATAAATACATAGTATGCTTCTCAATAGTTTGAGACAATATGTCTCTAATGGGAAAGAAGCTAAACACAGAAACATAATGCATTTGATCACACGATCCAATAATAACATCCACTTGATCACACAAAAATTATTTTATTTACCAGTTAGGCATTATAATATAGGCATTAGACATTAGGCAGTTAGTAGAATATATTTTCCCAAGATATTACATGGTCATAACAGATATTATGAGCATTAGGCATTTAACAAAATTTGCTGAGACTTGGAACAGTTCCTGGGCAGGTGACTGTTCATCCCTACTGACAAATGGAACTGTCTCTCACCTACTATATTAGCCATTATAGTCATAAAACTACATCTATAGGACAAATCGTACAGAAAGTATGAAGCAATATAAGTTTGAAAAGTCAATAATTGTAGCTAGGTATAAATAAAGCAAGAACCAAGAGATCAATGGATCAATATATCTTTCTCCTTTTCTCTCAATTGATTTCGTCTAAGATCCCAAAGAAAGAGAAAGAGCATATATAATTACAGTATAACCATTGACAAGTCAAAAAGAAAGAAAGAAGAAGAGGAGAAAATTCAACTAGACTTACAATTGGTTACAAGTTGGAAATTTTGACCAAAAAGCAAGTTAATTGCAAGAAAGCTTGGTCAACCAAATTGTCACCTTTTTGGGACATATATTTTGGTCAAATGAAGAGAGAAGAGGGGCTGAAGATTGAATTAATTGGGACACCTTTTGGGCAGCAAATTTTTTGTCAAAAGATGAAGGGAATAGGAAAGGAAAAACTCAAGTTAAATAATATAACTATATGACCAAAGGGATTCATTATTAGCCATAACTTTTCTTTCTCTTGGGGCCACATTTTCATTCAGATATTAAGAGGATAAGGGAAGAGAAAAAATGATCATAATTCACTCACTCACCTCTTCTCAAGGTTGGCCAAGTTCACTAAAACAAGAGAAAGTGAAGAGCAAAGTTTAGGTAAGATCTTCTACATGGATTTTCACCTTCTTAACCTCTTATATGGCACACAAGCTCTTCATAATCATTGTTCTTCTTGATAAGAGCTTCATTTCTATGATTTTAGAATTTCAAGAAGAGGTGTTTTGAGCCATCATCTAAGAACAAAATTTGAGGAAGCAAGAAAAGAACACAAGAAGAAGCAAGAGGTGAGTAAGAGCATTATTTTGATGTATATGATGCTTTGATTGGCTGAGTTTTGGTAAACTATTATGACAACCCTAATTTCAATTTTTAGGTAATATTAGGGATCATGAAGCTTTCATCTTATGTATGTGCTTATATGTTGGTTTTTGGAGGCAAAAGAGCTAAGCTTAGTGATTAAATAGTGAAGTGGTTGTTTGTTATGAAATACCCTAAAATTCTGACCTGAACAGGGCACCATGAAGCAATGGGAATTTGTTCATTTTGATGTTACCATTGTATTGTATACAAAAAATTGTGTGGGTATAGCCCCGAGTTATGAATTTTGGGTCATTGAAACTCAAAATTCAAAACTGAATTTTCTACCAGAACAGGATTCTAGCGAGGTACCCTAATTGTGTGGTGTTTTTGGATAAACAAATGATGTCAAAAAATTCTGAAAATTTCCAGTTTTGTAGAATACGTTGCAAGCTTTAAATTGATATATGATGGGTGTCATTTTGATGTGTGTACTAAGAGTTATGCATTTTCAAATTTGATGTTGAAAATGGGATCAATTATGGAACAATAAGGGGATTTGTTGAATTTTGTATTTGTGGTTATATATGGCAGTGATTCATATTTTTTCCGTAAGGAGGACTTAAAAAGCTTCAAGTAGGACTTAGAGTAACTCTATTTCGATTTTTGTATAATTAGTATTGATTTTTCAAATTCTAGAGAAAATTCTGGAAGATTTGGTTCAAGCGTGCAAAAATTCAAAAGTAATAACACATGGTAATAACTATGAATTCTAAGGTTAGAAAATTGGTCTTTTGGGTTAATTGACTACTTTAGCTCCTTAATTGACTTGATTAAATGACTATAGTGATAACCAACCCAAGTATCATGAGTTATTAAAGAATTGGAATAGGTAATAACTCGTCATCCATGATTATGATTTACAGGATTTGACATTTGTCCTGTGCATAAAAAACCGATGTCTGAGTAGGAATGGAAAGAACAAGGTAGTGACCCTTTCTCTTATGTTATGTATAACGCATTGTATGCATGTCTTATCATTGAATTGTGATGAATGAGAATGCTACTGTTTATGCTGTGTGAATATAACAAAGCTATTGTAAGAATGCCGTTGTGAATACAGCGAAAACTGTCATGCCGTGATTACGACAAATGATGTTGTGAATGTGACGAAAGTCACGTATATCACTGCCGTTGTGAATGCCGTTGTTGTACTACCATTATGAATGTCGTTGTTGTACTGCCGTTGTTGTGTTGTTGTTTTGTGATTTGCTTAATTGTTTGTAATTGTACATGTTATGAGTGAATCTTTACTACTGGGATTCTTTTGAATCTCATTCTTTCAATTGACTAACCTACAGCCAGTGCAAGCGGTTTGAGGGAGAAACAAGTGACGAAGGGAGGCTAGAGCTCCTAGCTAGGAGTGTTAGTTTTGGTAGTTGGTTGTCATATTTTTGGGATTATTGTACATGTTGTAAATATTGAATAGTGTTATGTAATCCCTTGTATGGAAAACTGGAAATGGGCAAATATGCCTTGTAAACCCTTCAATGAATAAATGAAATCCGAATGTTGTCGGGAAATTTTGTTACACTTTGATATGTATGAATGAAACTGAACTGCACACGCCAAATATATTCAAAATGTGAATATGAGACCATTTCAAATAGGTTTTGAAAAAGTTTTTCAAAACCCACTTTATTATAGGACTGCAACTTGTCTTAAAGTTGGGACTTTCAATAAGTTTTAAATTTCCGGTTGATTTCTAATTTAACATAATGGCACATTTTTGAACTATAATTACGACTATTAAGGTAGGGGGTTACAGACCCTAATGAGAGCAAAGAAGGAAGGGTTATGACACATTAAGAAAAAGGTATGAGACTTATTCTTAATTTTGATGCATATATAATTTCCCAACACATTAAGTGAATAAAAGAATAATTTTAATATAGCTCCAGTAGACCTATTTATCATATTTAACTAAATAATTTCACAGCAAGTAAAATAGAACCCTATTTTGTCATGTATAATCCTATTTATCATGAGAAAGTATGAAGCAATATAAGTTTGAGAATAATTGAACATGATTTAACCACTGCCACCAATGTTAAAAGGCAAAAAAAACCATGCAACGATTACAAATTATGATTTTGCATTGAAGTTAGAACAAGTATACCAGTTTAAGATCAGCTTATATGTTGGAAAGCAACATTCTAACTAGAACAGTGAGGGAGTCTAATAGGTAGAACAAGTATACCACCATGCTACGACAGAACTGAGTGTAGACTATATATGGCACACATTGAAATTAAAGGAAATCTCCTTCATAAGCTTAAGGAGAATGTAGGCATTAGACATTAGGAATTTAATAAAATATATTTTCCCAAGATAGTACATAGTCATAACAGATATTATGAGCATTAGGCATTTAAAAAAAATTGTTGAGACTTGGAAATTGGAACAGGTCCAGGGTAGGTGACTGTTCATCCCCACTGACATATGGAACTGTCTCTCACCTACTACATTAGCCATCATAGTCATAAAACTACACCTATAGGACAGATCATTCAGAAAGTGATGCATGTACAACTAAACACTGGAATAATCTTAATTATGACACATTGATTGACAGGCATTTAAGTTGTGTTAAGTGAAGTAATAAAGAATTACAGAATTGATTGAGATTTCAGGGATTGCAATACCTTGTAGATGGCTGATGCAAGAAAAATGACCAGCTTCATTTATTTGAGAACTTTTTCCTTAGTTTATTCTGAGGGAGTAGAAACAACATGAGTTTAAAAACCGTTAGATGGAAACCCATTGAATCCTAAATAAATAGTAGGAAAACTTCATGTTGTGATGTTTCCTTAGTTCATTCTGAGGAATTAGAAACCCATATGAGTTCATTCTGCCTTTTTGGTTAATAACATATTTTAAACTCATTGTACATCTACCTACTATAATCAGAAATGATTTTTTCCCTTGACCATTAATCAAACGTCCTTTACAACTTTCTTGTGAGTGTGCCAAGTACTAACCAAAAGCAATAGTTTGATTCTGCAATATACACAACTCCTTTTAAAATATTGAAGTTGACATGAGTTTAAATGCCTTTTGGTTAGTACCAAATTTTAACATCATTGTAAATTCTCATACTTAAATTAGGATTCATTTTTTACCCATGACCATTGATCAAATGTGCTTCACCTATTTCATTGTTTATGAATATTGTACTAAGCAAAAGCAAGTGCCAATAGGTGACATCCTTACCACTAATTAATTAGTAAGTAATAAGGTTAATCAAAAGTAGGATAGCTGAGAGGAACTTATTCCTTCCATGTGCTCTATATGATCTCATTTCTCCATACCTCGCTTGCTACTCCCCTGATCCTAATATAGCTGAGAGGAACTTATTCCTTCCATGTGCTCCATATGCTCCATACCTCACCTGCTACTCCCTAATCTTTCTAAATAACAACATCCTGCCAAATAATTAAAGAGTTACTATGAAGGCTTAAGAAAGTGTAAAACTAAATGCAGTATATAATCCCAAATGCTAAGAAACAGGTTGCATGCATGAGGGGTTAGATAGTTCACAACTTAACAACAATGCGTATGGTTATAAATTTTATAGTAATTTAAAAATTGAAATTCTTCTATCTTCTCTGAATAAAGTATCAAGCAGGGAGATATTAAGCTAGTAATGCAAATAACACTAGCATTTGTAAGGAGTTTTGCTACCTCTCCTGAAAATTAAGTCATGAAGATTGAAAATTTTAAAAATAAGAATGAAATAGTTTAAGGGTCAAATAGAAAATATATAGATAGAAATATACAGGAACTGACCAATCCTTCGTATGTTTTCTGCACGATCTTCAGCGGTAAAATAAGATCTTTGTTTAGGCCATGCTGCACATTATTACCATCAAGGATGTAAGTTAGTTTTCCTTTGGAGTGCAAATTTTGACTCAAAGCACATGCTAGATTGCTTTTCCCTAAAATCAATATTTGTGATTGATGAATTAAAGAGAAAATAATAGTTTATAAGAGAATGAAAGATAAAGAAATATCCCAGAAAAGGCATTGTTAAAATCATATATATTCTACAGCAAGGATGATCATTACTGATAGTATATGAAAGAACTACTTGAGCATAGATCAGGCCTCAATAACTTTTCATATCTTAAAATCATATCAAATGACAATTTCAAAAACCTCCTAATCACCTAACCTCATGATCTTCCCATTCCCCTGTGAACATGGAACAACATAAAACCATTTTAACCTTGTCTAGACATCTAAAAAAACCTTAATATACCTGGATAAAAAAATTACCTTTTTGTCAAAAACAACATAATCAATCAACACGATCTTCCTCGGATAACCGTAGTCTGACCTATAGAGATCGGGATCTATTCTCCAAAACTCGTGATCGACCTTCACCTTTGTGTTTAGTGGTACACAACCATTTTCATCAAGGGCGCACAAAGAACAAACATAGATTAGACCAAAGCTGAAGAACAGTAGGTATTATGCATACAAACCTAAAAGGAATATCAATAAGAAGTATGTACCTGAGGTTACCCCAAAATGGATTTTGGTGAGAAAATCATGCTGGGTTTGGTTTGAGAATGAATCATTATGGATGGTGGATTTAGTGGTCAGGCATCTCATCCTTCTGTCCATATCATTTTTTAAGCCCCTGGAAGAGCGGTGAAGCATGAAAATTTTCTTTGGCAACGCCACAATAAAGAGGGACAAAATTTTCTCAAGCTAAAGGTTTTCCTAGAAACTTTAGGTCTGTCCAGAATTTTTTGTTAGATTTTTTCCTTTCCATTTAAGCTGAGCTGGTTCGTAAAAGAGGGAATAAGAAGAATTGTTTATTAAATTTTGTCCTTTCCATGTGAAGAGCTGGTTGGTTTCTAATTAAAGAGTTTCACCTAATTTTCCAACTGTCTGAAAGTTGAAAAAGTAGAAGAGAGGTGGCATTGACTAATTCTTCCATTCACACTTTCTTATATGCAAGCAAAGGCATCAGCTTCCTATCCAAGCCGATATTGTTGTTAAAAACAGGAATGCAAGATACAACAATGGATAAGATAGTGTGCACGGCTTATTTCCCTATTCCTCTTAAGTATATATTGATGGCAAGAGAGAAATTAATTTAAAAATTATAAAAAATTTATAAAAATTAAAGTTGGAAAATTTGGCAATAAAAAAAATACATAACTTGATTAAATAATATCACATAACTAATTGGATTACATGTCTATCTATAATAAATGAATTAATGTGAGATATTAGAATTATGATAACTAAATTTTTTTTGTGTCCCTTACTATCTATAATAAACGAATTAATGTGAGACATAGTTGACTTTTTTTTGGAGAGATTAAAGAAGCTAAATAAGTTACTTAATCATATCATATATTGTGTATCCTTAGATTATATATCAGTTTATAAGTTAGGAAAAATAATTTGGAGAAAAAAATGAAAAATATAAACGCTTTAAAATAATTCAATTAGCTTCCTTAATTTTTCCAAAAAGTCAACTTTGTCTTATATTTAAAATCGAATGGAGTATTTGTTATATATGTCATTTTTCTTTCACATTTTGGCTTAAGGCAAAAGCAGCTTAAGGCAAAAACTCCAAATTTTGGTTTAAGACAAAAGCAGCTTAACACATCAAAAGCACTTAAACTCATTTGAAACACCAAACAAAAAAAAATCAGATTTCCTTTTGGGCCTCAATTATACAATTGCGTAGCCTAATCACACGCCTAAACACGCATCGCCATTTGAGTTTTGATTTTGAGAGGTATTTGACTACTTTGCTTTTAAAACTATGATTTGAGTAAGAACCAATCAAAAAAGTGTTTCAAACAATGAACTGTTCAAAATAAAATCAATTTTTAGTTTTTTATGCCATCGGATGAGAAATCCCTAACTTCACTTGCTCAGTTTCAAGTTTCTCTCATCACGCTTCAGCTTCACACTTTCTTACGGGTGTGTTTGGTTTGAGGGGAGGGGGAAATTACAATTTTGGATGAGAAAAACCCAAAATTTACTCTCTCATTCCTTTTAAATTTTGGGTTCCTGCCCAAAATTTAAATATCTTCAACCTAAAAAAATAATTTATCCCCCTCCCGTCTCCTACCCTTAAACCAAACACACAAGGCTTCAATTTGATTCATTTGGTGAAGTAAAGTAGTGAAGTTCAATCTAATAGGTCCCGATATGCTTTCTTATGCTTCTGCAAGATACTCCTTCCCCATATTTCCTCTCTTTGGTGCTTGGACCTTCTTTCTCTCTTTCCCTTCTTCTTTTTCTCTCAAATGTTATCTTCATTCCCATTCCCCAAATCCCAATAGCCTCAATGATGCTGTTACTTCTATCAATCGTATTCTAAACATGCGTCCTCCACCATCCAGATGCCATATCACTAAGATTTTAGGATCTATGGTGAAGATGAAACATTATCCCCATGTTATCTCACTTCTTGCACAAGCCGAGTTCAAGGGACTCATGCCAGATTTATTTGACCTGAGCATCTTGATAAATTGTTATTGCCAAGTTGGTCGGATGGACTTTGCTTTTTCTACATTAGGGAAAATTTTCAAGTTGGATTATCAACCAAACACTGCAACTTAAACTACACTAATAAAAGGACTGTGCTTTAACCAAAATGTTGGCAAAGCTCTAGATTTTTATGATGACATAAGGGCAAAAGATTTTCAGTTAGATGAAGTTACTTATGGCATATTAATAAATGGGTTATGTACTCTATTTATAACTCAATAGCATCAAGATGCTACTAGCACGCTCATAGCTCTTACTGGATGTTTGACACGAAGATCAACATTGGTGATGAAGACCCCCGGTTACTAAGCACAGCTCAAACCAGCGGAACAGAATCTTATTGCTTTTTTTTCTCTTCTTGCTTTTCTTTTCTTTTTCAAGATAACATACCATACTTTTCACAATGACCCAATTCCTAATTTTATACATGTTCTTCCATCCAAAATAGATATAATACAATGCTCTTCAACTCCTAAGACATTCAAAAGGGTAGGATTTTTTTTGTGTTATGGGATGAGAAAAAAATAAAATATAGGCTCAAAGGGGCTAAACAAAGGATATATGTATGAAAAGGCTAGGCTTTTTGGTTTATCTGGCTAAAATGAAATAAATGCCTTTATCATCGTCATGAATACACATGCATAAAATGTGGCCTCAAATAAGATTTAAGTCAAGTTCTAGATCAAGTAAAGAGATAGGGGTTACACACTGAAAAAAATGCATTAGGCTAAAAATCTCACTAGGTATATGATCACTAGCCTAAACTCACCTAAGTCAAATTCATTACCACTAGGTTCACCAACTCAAAACATGATTAATCACTTTTCAAATCAAGAATGCATTATGCTAAAGTTACTTAAAACTTGCAATTCTTTTTTTTTTTCAAAAATTTTCTTTCTTTTCTTGAAAACAAGGAACAAAAACCAAAGTAGAAACCAAAATGTTTTTCTTTTTCTCATTTTAAAAACAAAGAATAGAAACCAAGAGTAAGAACACAATCCCTACCCCACACTTAAATCATGCATTGTTCTCAATGCAAAAGATAGGTCTAACAAACAAAAACAAGTAATGCAAGTAAAAGAGTAAGGAAGGAGTACGACCAGAATATCAAAAGATTGAAGATCCAAATGAAATAGCATAACTGGCTTCTCTCCTTTGTCTGGTTGTAAGTCACATGAAAGCACTAGTGGTGTTTACTTCCGATGTTTAGCAAATATCTCCCTCTTTAAGATCCTCAGATAACACTTCAACTCAAGTATAGAAGGTGTCTGGATGGGAGGAAGCAATCCATATACCTGCACAAAATCATACCACCAAGCAGTACCTTGTCCCATATGGATATACTTAATAAAAAGGAACTTATCAAGAATCAGGAGGATCCCAAGAGAAATTGATCAACAGAAAGTGTTAGAACTTCCAAATATTTTGAACAACGCACAAAATCAATATGACTCTCCTCAGTAAGAGTCAAGTTCTCTAAGGGATGAATCAAGTGATCACTTAAAATGGTATCACCATAATTGTTCAAATCATCACTCAAGACAAATTCCATATGCGAAACATCATGATGCATTATGCTCTTACTAGGGTTGATCAAGGACCAGACCAGACCGGGTTTGGCCTCAACCCGAGGTCTGGTCTGGAAAACACCTCGGGCTGAACAAGGCAGCCCGAGGTCCGGTCTGGTCCAGTGCCAGCCCGAGCTCGGGCCGGACCGGACCAGGTCCACCGGATTGCTGGACCAGTCCAGGCAGTCCAGGATCCATTTGATATTTTTTTTTTTTTGCAGATTCCTAATAACACATGTTTAACAACGTTTTTTTTTGTTTTCAATGGGGAAACAATTACATTTAGGCAATAAGATACCATTCAATCAATGTTTATAATTAAATATTTGGGACTGAGTCACTAAATATTGATCTGCAGCATTCATATATGAAGAAATCTGAATGCAGCAGCCAAGGTGACTCTGAATACAATTAGCCTCTTCTTGAGTCAGTGAACTCATCCTTGGTCTGCATTATTGTTGGATGTAGTGTTAGACTGAGATACATTGATGCTGAGATTTGTTCCTTTGAGTGTGGAAATTCTTAATTTGGGGGGGGGGGTGTTTGGCATAAAGGTTTTAAATTTACCACAAGGAATTATATACTCAGGCATTGTCATCCCGAGGATTAAATGCAATCAATAAAAATTAAAATGTGTATTTTAAATATATGTTAGAAGATAAGGTGGGAAAGCTGAAATTACATGGATGCAGTTGGAATTGAGTTGCTGAAATTTTGTGAGAAACTAAATATTGAGGGAAATTAATATTCCTTAGGAAACTTATTGCATACCTTACAAAAGTATGGTATTCTAAGTTTCCTAAGCTTAGTTTCATGGGAACCAGATCTGAGAACAGGAACCAGATCTGAGTTTCCTAAGCTTTGCGGCAATTTTATTCTTACCTTGAGGCTTGAAGAACAGGAACCAGATCTGAGAGGGAAACAAGAAACAGATCCGAGAGGGAGACGAGGTGGAGACCGAACGGGAACCGGAGCCGAGACCGAAAGGGAGATCAGAGAACAGAGATGATGAAATCGAACTCAAATCTCTAACCTAGTTCAAAGCATGAAAATGAAATGAAGGTCGAAGACTCGAAGTGAGCTCTGAGCCTCTGACCAGTGAGAATGAGATAGTGATTATTGATTATTTGATTAGTGCACTTCTTGGTCCAAACAAAAAAAACTGAAGTGCGCAGTGGAGATGTGGAGTGCGTGGTGCGTCCGGACCTGATGAGAGATTTCGAGGATTTTTTTTTTTTTTGTAATGGGGAATTAAAAAAAATATGTGTATAAATCGGGTCAGACCGGACCAGACTATGGGGTTGGGCACCTTGGACCGAAGTCCAGTCCAACCCGAGAAGACCGGTCCGGTCCGGTCTGTGAGAAGCTGCCTGGGACCAAAAAAATTTTTTCAGACCGGGTCGGGTCAGACCGGGTCAGGTCAGACTACCTGGACTATCGGGTTTTTTGATCATCCCTAGCTCTTACTATCTAAATGCACATCCAAATCAAGGCTTCCCCCACACTTATCCTTAATAGTATCCCTATTAACTATAGTCATGTCAAGAGCTTTATTAGTATCAATAGCATCAATATGGATATTATTTTCATTATTTAAAGCTTCATCATGATTAGTGTCAAGAAGGGTATCTTTAAAATCAATAGTGTCAGAGGGTTCGACAACAATCTCTTTATCAACCTCATTATCAGAATCAATAGAATTCATAGGACTAGAGGCATGAGAATAAGCATTAATGCATGAGTCACAAGATTCAACATGATTTAAATCAACAGAACAAGTCAATTCAGAAATCACATTAGTGCATGGATATTCAGTTAATGTATCAATTATCCCATCATTTGAAGTGGTAGAAGAAAAAGGGTATATTTCATTAGAAGGTGAAAGTGTATTACCACATAGAAATTCATCCTGAACTTCTAATTCTTCACTTTGCAGATTACAAATTGCATTGGACAACTGCTCAATCTAAGTTTGTAGAGTTTGAATTTCTTGTCTATATTGTTGTCATTGTTGTTGTTGCATATATTGTTGGTGCTGCTGCATATGTTGTTGTTGTTGCCGCATCAGGATTTTCATCATAGCATCCATCTTGCTTTCTAATCTTGAATCCTCTTCTTGACTTAGTAAAGTTTGATTGACATATTCATGATTTGAGTAATCATGACATCCCATATTATTGACATTTGAATATGCATCATATTTATGCTCAACATCATAGTCATAATGAAAAGGCATAAGAGTGTAAGAAAAATTTCCATAAGGTGAAGCATTCCAAGCCATAATAGGAACAAGTTTCAATTTTCTTTTCTTTTATTTTTTTAAAAATCAAGTTATGCAATGAACAACTACCTAAGAAATCACCTAAAGACTCAAATCTAGAGACTAACCATTGCTCCCCGGCAACGGCGCCAAAATTGATTCGTTCTTTTGTCACTAAAGCAATCAATTAATAACTAGGACAACATACTAATGCAATATAGTGGCAACCTAGGTCATTCTCCCAAGGAGCAATATGTGGGTTTTCTCTAGAATTGAATTTATGTGATAAAAAATGCAATGGAATGAACCTAAACTAAAATGCAAGACTCCACTACCTAAATGCAAAATGCAAATGACTCTAAAACCTATATGAGAATGAAACTAACCTAAATAATGAACATGAAATTTTTGGGGGTTTTATGAAAAGGGAATTAAAATCCTAAGCAAAAGACTAATGAAAAGCAAGGCAAACAACAAAGATTTAGTTCAGTTACGATGATGAAGGGGACAACTCAGGATTCACATGGATTTAGCTTTCTTAGCCATTCAATTTATTAGACCAAAGGGAGGTTAATGAAAAATTGGAATTAATAAACTTAATCACCTAATTAAGACATGGGAAACCCTCAAGCTTAATAACACCTAATCCACTAGAAAACTCATAATGGAAAAAGCGGTGGTTAATTAAATCCATTAAAAACCAATCACAATAATTTAAGATAATTTTGGAAATTATGTTCACAATTGCCTAATTAAACAATTCGACAATTAATCACCTTAATTAAAAAATCAAGAGATTAAACCCAAATTGACAATTAAATTAATAATGAAAACTCAATAATCTAATTGGCAACTAAAGGGTTTGCAAACAAAAATCCCAATAATCAATTAAGAACAAATTCAATCTAAAATATCAATTCAACTCAAATCAATAATAATTCTACAATTTAAAACCAGATTGTTCTCAATTATTACAACAAAAATCATTTAAAACTAAATAATCTTAAGTCTTGAATCAAAAAGATAAAAGGAAAGATACTCCCTTGTGTTCTTCAAATATAAGCTCCTAGGCTTTAGCTTCCTCCATGCTCTTCTCAAGTTGCCTCCCAAAAGAGTTTAAGCTGTCATCGAAATTGTCCTCCCTCCAAGCTTTGACCAAGTCATGGACATGATGATTGATGGCGAATTTATGTGTGGGTCCGTGAGTGCTTGTGGAACCAAGCTATGAGGAGGGTTGAATGGTATATGAAGAGCTGGTTGTGGGAGTACGTGAGTACGTGGCGGAAGAATTAAAACGGAATGGAAGATGAAGGAGAGAATATGAAAGCTAGAGAACGAGTGTTAGCTCTCAAACGAGAGCGTCTTCAGCATCGTCTCCCCTGCCTGTGAGTGCGTCTCAGCCCTCCCTCTCAGCGTCAGTCCCTCTACCAGTGTTGGTCTGTCTCTCTGCATATTCTCCTCTATGTTGTGACGGCTAGGGTAATTAAAAGGGAGGAGAAGCGAGCTTTTTGGGTACCAATTTGAGCCCATTAAAATTTAAGAAGCCTAAATAAAATTCAACCATTGGATATTCTTTTAGCTTTCAAGAAAATTTCTGCACCGTAGGATCTTTCAATCTACTTTTCCTTACTCTACAACAATTCAATAAAATCGTGATCTATCATATATTTAAAAATATTATCCCATCACAAGATAAAAATTAAAATATTATGAATTTAAGCCCAATAATATCACAATCAATTCAAGTTTAAATTAGTTCCTATAATTGGCTAATAATCCAAATATTATCTAATAAATCCAAATTAGCCTAAAATAATCTCCAAAATAAATGAATAATATGAAATAAAATATATAAAATTTAGGATTTATCAATGCCCCATAGAAATAAAGTTGTCCTTGATCTTATCGTTTACAAAGTAACAATAGATCTCAATGTGTTTCGTACATTCATGAAATACAGAATTGGAGGCTAAGTGTAGAGCATCTTTATTATCGCACCACACCTTTGCGGGTAATGACGTTGCAAAACCAACCTCCTTTATTAACTGGTGAATCCACACAATTTTCTGCATTGACTGAGTCATGGCTCTATGCTCAGCTTCGCACTAGATCGAGATACCACATCCTGCTTCTTGCTAGGACACCAAATTTATACCACAAAAATGCAATATCCTGTGGTGGATCTTCTGGTAGCCTTTGACCTCCTATGAACTGCATTACAAAAACATTTGATCTCAGTGTGCCCATGATTCTTATAAAGTATACCATGACTAGATGAACCTTTAAAGTAATGTAAGCTATACTCCAAGGCTTCCCACTAAGCTACGGTCGGTGCTGTCATAAATTGGCTAAGAACAGTAACTGGAAAGGTCTTATCAGTGTGAGTTACCATGAGATAGTTCAATTTTTCAATCAATCTAAAGTATCTTTCAGGGTACCCAAATGGTTTGATCTTCTTAGGATCAACTTTTTCTCTCACATCCCTAGGTAGCTCGTCAAATGGTAAAATGTCATTTATGACCAAAAAAGAATTAGGAATCATGGGAGAGCTACTAGGTGCTGCTTCAAGTTTCTTAGACTTTTAGCAGACATTTATTTGGACTGAGTTGGTCCAGTCTAAATAAGCAACATAATAAAATCAGACCAAATTGGACTAGATTGACTAGTCGAGTTGGATCGAGTTCGAGACTAGGGGACCAAACCACTTGGACTTGTCCAGCCTGGTCCAAGTAAATTTTTTGAAAAATATTTTTGTAATTTAGATGTTATTTTTTATTTAATGTTTTTGGAGTTTTTTTAGGATTTATAATTAATTTTTATTTTTTATGATGATTTTTATATGATTATAGGTATTTTTATTATCTTAATTGTATTTATCATGTTTAAATCTTTTTTTCAACATATTTTTTTATTGTTGTTTAATGTTGTTGGATATTCTTATAGATTTATGATGTTTTAATTTTTTGTGACACGTTTTATATTATTATAGGTATTTTTAAGTCCTAATTGTGTTTGATAGGTTCGAATTTTTCCTTCTAAAGAAGGAAAAAGCAAAAATTAAAAAAAAATAGATCAAGACTACCTCAACAAGTCCAGGTAGTCCACTATGCCCAGTCTAGTCCATCCCAACCTCAGGTTGGTGTTGGACCAGACTACACCATGGGCTATCTTGTGTAGCCCAAGATCCTCTCCAGACCAGACCTCGGGTTTATGTCAAACCTGGTCCAGTCCGTCCTTGCTCATCCCTAACGTATAGTTTTAAAATTGGGTAAATAATTATTCTTTAGCATTGTCACTCCGTAAGGTTTTCATAAATACACCAAATGGAGTTTTAATTTCAGCACAAAAATTGCAAAAGTCAAAGAATACCTTAGAACGAATTTTCATTAAATAGAACCAGGTGGTATGAGAAAAATCAACGACAAAAGTAACAAAATACTTGAAACCAAACTTGGACTCGACATGACATGGACCCCAAATATCATAACAAACTAAAACAAAGGGGGAAGCATCCTGTTTATTGGCATGAGGTGCCAGATAAACACAATGATATTTAGCAAATTAACAACTCACATTCTAATGATGACAAGTAATGAAACTAAGGATACATCCTCTTTAAAAAAGATAAAGACACATGACTTAACTGGTAATGAACAAACCACCAGAGCAAGCAATTGAATGCGGAACCCAATCGTCAAGAAAGTAATGGTCGCCAGATTTATTTCCCCTACAAATAAATTCACTTCGTCGTGAGATCCTGAATCATACAATAGTCAGGGAAGAGTGAGATAAAACATTTTAATTGTCAAGTAAAGCTTGCTAAGAGATAGAATGTTGAATGTAAGATTAGGAGCATTAAGTACTGAGGATAAGGGAACAGATGGGATAGGTCTAGCAATGCCATATCCAAGAACACAAGAATAAAAACCATTGGCAATTTTTATACTCAAAGGATTGTTATAAGGAACGTACTAAGAGAACAAAGGATGATTACTTGTCATATGATCAGTAGCATTGGAATTGATGATCCACTTCAAGGCAAAAGTAGCAAGACAGGAATCACAGTTACTATAGCAAGGGCACTCAATGTGGGTGGCTCAGAACCATTATCAGAATTATAAGAGGACTATGCCATATGAGCAGAACCAATACATTACAGCTTATTTTACAAGTTGCGATAATAATGTTTGGTATGACCAAGTTCGTTACAATAAAAAAGACAATCCCACTAGTACCAGAATTTTGAGCACCGTTTCCTTGTCTTGGGAGGCTTAGGTTCCTGTTATCAGCAGAGACAAGATTCTGGGCACCATTTCCTTTTCTTAAGAAACCCTAGTTCTTGTTATCAGTAGGGCTATGGCTAGCTAAAGCACTAGCATTAAGGTTAGAAGCTAGTTGAGACAGATTATTTACACACGTCACACGAGAGTACACATCCTGAAGTGAAGGAAGCTCAGAGTTAGACAAAATCTGATATCGAACTGTCTCATAAGCTAGATTAAAGGCAGTAAGAAAGCTCATAATCATTTTTTTTTTCATATTATCCACTTGTGCCTAAATATCAGTTGTAGGTGGCATTAACTTCTTCATTTCCTCACACATCTGCTTAATATACAAAAAGAAACTTTTCATAGGGTGGTCCTACTCTTTGGCACAAAAAAAACCTTTACAGATCTCGTAAATACAAGTAATGGTCCCTTTCTTAGAATACAAAAACTATAGATAATCCATAATCTCTTTAATAGTATTGCAATGATAATACTTCTGGTTATAAAAATATAAATAAATAAGGGACTGAATTAATGGAAACAAATAAGAAATTATAGCAACAACAAATAATGGATTTAACTAATGGAAATAAAATGCAACAACAAATATATAAAAATAAGTGACTAAATTAATCGAAACAAAATACAGAATTTAATCATTATTTTTTATTCCTAATAGTTAGCTTGCCTCCATGATTGCCACCGGACATAACTTTTGGAATTTTTTTTATAGGAATTACAACTATCCAGGAAAAGAGCTTCAAAAATAAATTCTAGCGGGGTAATGAAGAATATCACGCTTTTAGCAATGTTTAGGGTTTCCTTGGCCAATAAATCAGCAATGGTGAGGAGATCATTCCAGAGATTTATGGAAGTTGCCGATATATACTTGGCCAACATTTGAATCCCATCTCCAACATGGTCGAGAGCATTACTTAAATCTTTAGGAGCAAAGTTGTCCCAATTTTATACTGTGCAGCGACAGAACTTGAGTTGACACCAATTTTGGTGGGAACCTAAATTTAAGTTGAAGGAAAATTTGAGCACCTAATAGTTTTTGCCGAGGGAACATGTACATCTTCCTTTTCCTTCCCACACTTTGCGCATAACAAGCTAGTTGTTAGTGATCTTATTCTGGAGGAACATGGGAAGTAGGATATTAATTTATTAAAACAATTATATAGCCTATAGGAGGTGGGAAGAATACCTGCCACTTTATTTTCTCTTTGCTAATGGTCTGACTCCATTTTGTGGAATGGTAATAATTGTGGCTCATAATGATGGATACAAACTTTATGTGCTAGTAGCTATGTAATACCCCAAAATTTGATTAAGGGATTATGACTCCATAAGTGAATGTGATTATCGTTAAATCAACACTTTTGGAGAATACGATATGAACTGTGATTCTAATGTGTTCTAATTAGTGCCCAAACCTTGTATTTAAGCTTAATTGTGTGATAAAGCTTAAAGTTAACCCTAAATATAGGGGAGGGTGAATGGTTGAGTAATATGAACCATAAAATATGTTTGGTGGTGATTCAGTAGGAATTGCCATAATCAGGGGTAAAATGGGAAAGTTGTCGACCAATTGGTCAGTTACCGAAGAGAAACTCATTGGTAATTTAAATATCAATGGTTAAAAGTCATTGTTAAGTGACTAATTGGGTGGAATCCCATGTGTATGTGTTTATGTGTGGTTATGGAAGGAGAAACAAGATCATGACACATGGCATAACAAGGACCCTTGATCATGGTCAAAAGTTCAAAACTCTTTCCCTCTCTCCTCTCTCCCTCCAAGTCGGCTAAGTGAGAATGGGCAAGGGAAAAATTTGTATCTTCATTATCATCTCATCTTCTCTTTCTCTCTCAAGACTCAATTTTCGTTTAAAGTAAGGAGGAAAGAGAAGAAAAAGGTGAGCTTTTGGCTTGCTTGGTGTCTCCTTTAGCTCAGTTCATCTTCATTAATCTTGTTCATGGTGATGAGAGCTTCATTGCTATGGTTTTAGATTTTTGAAAGGAGGTGTTTGAGTGCTTAAGGAAATTTGAAAGTTGAGGAATCAAGAAACAAACTTATGCAAAAGGAAGAGGTGAGTTATAGCTCTCTATTGACCTAAGTTTTATGATCATTGATTGAGTCTTAGAATTTATGGATTTTGCCTTGATTTTGGTGTCATTTTAAAATGGATGAATTGCTTAGTGTATAGTGGTGGAATTAGTGTTTTATGGTGTCTTTGTGCCAATGGATTAGGTTTGGAATTGGAATGGGAAGTTTGTCAACTTAGAGATTGTGTGAAAATGTGATCAAAACTGAATATGGGTTGATAAGATGTGAATTTGGTTGTTTTAGTGATTCCAATGGCTTCCTTATGGAATTTTATGTGGAAATGAACTTTGGATTGAGTTTCGGATCCATTGGGAACATAATTTGCAAGATTGGGAAAATTCTGTCAAAGGGAAATTTTGCTGCGTTTTGGGTTTTTATAGAGCCTTACTCGAGTGCAGCATCATATTTTCTCTTTTCTTTCAGGTTTCAGTTGCACTTTCAGCATAAGTGAATTTCTTACTTGCAAGTGATAGGGGTTATCACTTGAGTGAATCTTGTCTCACTCAAGTGCAAGAGTATTTTGCACTATGAGGCCGTGTCTCATGTTAGCACTCGAGGCTAATTTTTCAAGAGTGTGTCTTAGCACTCGCAAGTGTTGTGCTGTCACTCAGGTGCCAACCCTAGTACTCGAGTACACATCTTACTTTAGGGTTTTTCGTTGCTCTCGGGTAGTCACTTCCTGTACCTCACTTTGTAGAACTCGAGTGAGCATGAGGCTATCACTCGAGTGTTGATGATTATGCTCGAGTGCAACAAGTATTTCTTGTCTTTGTCTGTACTTTCTGTGAAGAACTTGCACAAGTGAACTTCCATGCTCGAGTTCCATCTTATCATCACTCGAGTGAGGCCTTCTTCACTCAAGTGCAACAGTGAAAAATCAGTGTTTTTGCTTCCAGAAAGGGATCTTTAGTATAAGTTCTTCCAACCCTTGAGGCAAGTATTTAGGCTTTTAGTAGCCACCTAAAGAGTTCAAATGATAACCAACTTTAAGTGTTATGAAAGAGAGAATTTGGAATAGAGATTAATATGTCGTCTTTGATTCTGGTGTATAGGATTTGATATTTACCTTACTCGTGAACGATCTATGCTAAAGCATACTCGCAAAGAATAAGGTAGTGACTCTTCCCTTATACTATGTGTAAATGCAGTATATGTATGTGTTGTCATTGCTTGGTGATGATGCGGATGCTGTGAAGCTTGTGTATTTGTGTGTCTTTCACCTGCGGCCTCATAGGAGTTCGTATTGCGGAGGATCGTTCCGCCGGGGCGGTAGTTTACGAGGGATCGACTATGTGAGCCGAAAGGCTATTTGTGCTAATGATTGTGATGTAAGTCACGCATCATGTGGATACAACCTTGAGTGCTGTCAATTGTGACGCTGGTCACGCATCATGTGTAAATAGTCGTGAGTGTTATCGTTTGTGACATAAGTCACGCATCATGTGGATACAGCCTTGAGCGCTGTCGTTTGTGATGAGTCACACATCACTATGATTATTGGTGCTGTGCTGATAGATGATTTACGTGCATGCTATGTGATTATATATTGTATGAGTGATTTGTTACTACTGAGATTCTCTTGAATCTCATTCTTTCCTTTGACTAACCTTTAGATAGGGCAAGTGGTTCCAAGGGGAAGGAGACGACCAAGGGCGGCTAGGACTTCCGCGGGAATATAATTTAGGTGGTTGGTTATCAAATGTTGGATTGGGATTACTGTATATATGGGGGGTGTAAATTAGAAATAATTTTGTGTAATCCCCTATTTGGGAAGTTGTAAACCTTAGTATATAAATATATATGCAACCCAGCGATGCTGGGAATCTTTTTGTACACTTTGATATGTAGGAATCCGACTTAATTGCACAGGGAAATTATATTCGAAATGTGAATTTGAGACCAGGATAAGGAAGGGATTTTGAAATAAATTGTGAAAACCTTACCGTAAGGAAGGAATCGAAATGAGTTTTAATTATCCGTCGGTCTCTAATCCATGTTAATTATGGACTTTTGAATCATAATTATGGTTTTTAAGGTAGGGGGTTACAAGCTAAGTTTGCGCGAATGCAAGTGGGTTGTATAATGGGAAAAATTAAAATTTTACCATTTTTACCAAGAACTTGAATCTGCTGCTAGAAATTGTGTTTTGGTGCTTTGACTTTTAAGTCCACTCATAAAGAACATCATATTGAAGTGGACTTTTCTTGTCATTTCTGCGACGAGGATGAATGATATAGGATGGGGAGGGGAAGTAGAGGAGAGAGAATAGAGGAGAGAAAGAGAGAAGCGAGGAAGAAGGACAACATGAAATGAGGGAGAGAAACCAAAGAAATAGAGAGATGAGAGAAATATAAGAGGAGAGGAAACTCAATAATCCATATTATTCAATCATCAATTCTACGGAATGAGATATATTGCAAGTTATTTATAGCCCCAGCTCTAGCCCTAGTAATTAAAAAGAGAACATTCTAGAAATTATAAAATTAAATGTGAATAACAATTAATAATAAAAATTATGATAAATCAACATTAAAACAAAATGTCTCTAAGTCTTATCATTAATCTTCAATCTTCTCGATTGTCTTCAAATCTTTTAGAATCTTCATTTAATGCTTTTATTCTTATCTTCATGTCCATTAATGAAACACATCTACATTTTTTTCTCATCAAGTGTAGTTGGTCTAGAGCAATATGATATGGATCATCTTTGGGTTTGTGCTCCTCTTTTTTACAAGCATCTTCCTTGAGGGATTGGTTTCAATAGATTGTTCTCAATTATCCTCCCTATGTTCAACCACATGGTTCTTTGATCCTTTATGGTATTTGATATTTTCAAAATCAAAAGATTCATGAAGGATTGGACACTCACCCGGAGGGGATTGTTCTTCAGGAGAAGCGGCAGCCATAGAATTAAGGAAATCCTTCAACCAACACAACAACCTCTCACTTTTGGTTTGTAAACTAGAATTTCCAACAAGCGCGCTTCCTGATATTTGACTTTTTGGTAAATTAGTAAATTACAAATTTTGTGTGTGTGTGTGTGTATGAAAGGAGATGATTATAAACATAGTAATTTCTTATTTTTATGCTAATAATAAATAAATTTTATTCCACCATTTTATATTTTAGCGACTTCTCTTCTTTTCATATTTTGTGATAATGTAAATGACACTTAATCAACATCCCAGTAAGCCTTAATTAGAGCCAGTAAAACAGGTCTAGCCCATCGGGCCGGCCTGTTTAGGCCCATTAAGTCAAGGGTTGGACTCATAATTTAGAACCCTATAGGGCTACGGGCTTAAACAAGCCGGCCCTCATTTAAGGCCGCCAATTTTTTTTTTGTTCATATTAAGTTACAACAAGTTGAGTTTTGCTTGAGGGTAATGATGATTTTTAAAAATGGAAAATAATTTTTAGATCATATAGTACTACTATTTGAACATTTTTTAAGGATAAAAATTAATTATATTCTTATTAAAAAGTTAAGAGAAGATTTTTGATGACATTATAGTTAGTTAACTATTGGAAAAGGTAGTTCATTCTCTTGAATTTCAAACCTAGCGTGTAGCTTGTAATATTTTATATGTCCTTTTTTTTTCATGCACAATTATTGAGAGAATCATTTTTTATTGATGTAAGATCAACAAAGAGAACAATTTTTAAATTGTATTTGAGGAAGTTCAAATATTATTTAGACTATCTTGAAATAGAAGCCAATAACATAAATTTAATAATGAAAAGGTAGAGCCTTTATCTTTGAAAAGATTTCGTTTCAAGACATGAACTTATGCTCAATGTGTACCAAACAATATGGCCCTATTTGGTATGAGGCACTGCATTTTGATGAATTGAGATTGAGACTGGTATTGGGATAGGGACAAGTATTGGGACTGCTGCTGACGGTTTAAAATTACGTTTGGTATGCGGTAATATTTAGATGGAATACTTGAATTGATTTTATTTTATAATCCTTCAAAATTATGAAAAGACTAAAATATCCTTATTATTAAAATTGATAGTGCGGCATTTTAGTCCAAAAAATATTATAAACGGGAATATTTTTGTCTTTAACATTTGCAATCCTGGGATTGAAAACGCAATACCAGGGGGAGGTGGTTTTGCAGTAATCCCACTTTTGGGGTACTCCTAATACCAAGTTATCTCCAGTCCCTCGTATCAAACAATACAATTTGGCTCAATCCTTGACCCAATCCCAGTCCCTACCCCCTAATGTTGTGTACCAAACAGGGCCTATAAACTCTTCTCAGGTGCAAAAGTATCCATAAACATTCAAAAAGATGGCAAAAAGGACAACTCCGTTAAATAGCTTAACTTCCGTCTATTCCTATATGAAAGTACCAAAATACCCTCCAACCCAAAAAAAATCCACCTTCTCCCTCCCAACCTCTCGATCTCCTCTAATTATGCTTTAATAACACTAAATTCGTCATCAATACACTTTTTGAAGAAACAAACAACAATTAAAAACACTACAATTTATCTCATATCAGTTATTGAAAAAACTGATTGGTCATGATATCATGAAATTAAGTCAATCCAAAAGAGGGCCAAAATAAAGCTCGAACTCTATTTCTTGTTCTCAATCCTAAAGGTCAACAAAATTGTTGATCCAAAAACCAGCATTGTTGTCGCCAAAGAGATGAACAATAATGCAAAACCCATTGTAAGAATCGATATGAACATCATCATAGAAATTAGAGAACTCGCGAGGGCCAAAACATCCATGACAGTAAAGAAGAGGAAGAAAGGAGAGTTGAGGGATGCTAGACCTTGACATCCAATCCTCATTTAGGCAATACAAAATTTAAAAACAAGATAAAAATTCTAACAATCATAATAGAAAAGAAGTTGAGACAAAGAATCGGAGTTCAAGATTTGATTGCGATCATGAAATCTTTTGTTGAAGAGCCACATAATAATTGCAGTGAGCTCCAATACATAACAATGAATGATAGAGTGTTTCCAAATCCATAAACAATAACTCTAGGATCTTAGTATATAATATAAAACCACCTGCCAAAATTTGTAGCACAAGAGCAATCGAGTGTGAAGGGAGGCTGAGTCTGCTTTCTCGGTGATGTTTACTTAGGTGACAACAATGTTTACTCGATGCTGATAGAGAACAAACGGCGACGTCGATGTTGATGAGATCAGGTTGCCTGAGCCGACGTTAACGACTATCAGGGAGAGAAAATAACAAAGGGGCTCCTGGGGAGAGAGAGTGAAGAAAATGTTTAACTATGCTGCCTTTTTTCTTGGTTTTATTAAGGGTATATGTGTCTTTTCACATTTGAAATATATTGCAAAAATGTCCCACAGGACTTTACTGCAAATTTGAGATTTCAAGAAATATTTTGGTTTTATTTTCTCTGACTTAGGACTTAGGTGCAATTTTCCCAAAAAAATATTAACATTCAACTGATAAGCAATAAAATCAAGTCCACCTATTGTCACACATTTTATAATTTATTTTGATAATATTTATTTTTTGAATTTATACTTTTTTATTTTAATTTTATTTGGAAAAATAGTACTATTTTAGTTAAACAAGCCCAAGGCTTAAGGGCCTAACCTTGGCCTGCGAGCTCAAGAGCTAGCTAAAATTAGAATATTTTACAAAAGTCAAGCCTAAACGGGCTAGCCTTTTTAGTTTACAAAAGTCAAGCTTAAACAGGTTCACTTGTTTAGGCCTGAGCCCATGAGAGGCCGACCTTGCAGGGTCGAGCCAACCCTTAGTCCCAGGATAATTGAGAAAATAAGGGTTAAGACGCCACCAACACCCTTAATTATTTTTTTCAAGTGCATCTAGTGCCCTAAAGTAACCCTACAGTGTTTTTTTACGTGCATCTATTATCCTAAAGTACTTTTTGTGCAATTTTAATTTGCACTTAATAATTTAGATAGTTTAGTGTTTTGGATACACCAGAAAAATAATTCAGGGTGTTAGATACACTAAAAAAATAGTTTATGGTATTATGAGCACTTAATAAAATACTTCAGGGTGTTGGATGTCCCACAAAATACTTTAAGGAATTGGGTAGACCTAAAAAAATACTTCAGAGTGCTGGATGCAACTTAACCTAGAATACAATAGGCACTAAATATAAAAAATTATAAGGACCTAATTAAAAATTAAGTAAAAGGACAAGGAAAAAATTAATTTTCTAAAAAGAAATAGGAAATAATAGGAACTAGGAGACCTCATTTCCTTTTAAAAAAGGTCAAGGGTCTATTTTGTCACAGAAGTTGTCACAGTGGAGCAATTTTGCCATGGAATTTTTTGGGGTGCAATGTCACCCCGAAAGTTTCCAAATCATAGGAATTTTGCCCTGACCCTTATCCAAGTTAAGTTTTGCCATTAGTTGACCAAATATGCTGAGTTAGAAGTCCACGTGTCATCCACGTCATTTTTGTTTTGGGTTTAGATGCAAATTTGCCTTTGAATTTTCACTCATGAGCAATGTTGCCTTGGAAGTTTTCAAATCATAACAATTGTACCTTGATTGTTATCTAGGTTAAGTTTACCCGTTAGTTGGCCAAATATGCTTATTTAGCCAATCTATGTGTCACCCACTTTATTTTTTTCAAAGTTATATTTAAAAATAAGTAAGAAAAAAAATTAAAAAATGCATCCCATTTGAAGGATTAGAGGAAATCAAAGAGATAAAAACATCTTATGCGATGAAGAGAAAATTAAAGAGGTGAAAACATGTGTGATGAAAAAAAAATCAAAGAAGTGAAAATATCTTGTACGATGAAGAAAAAATCAAATAGATACTTGCCTATTTTGACTTAACTAGGGTATGTCGACAGAGAGCTTTCGATAGGCTTGTTCTCGGCAATCATCCTTCTCGTGTTATGTATCTAGTGATTGAATATTTTTCTTAATTAGTCTATTGCAAATGTGAGTTCATCTTCCAAATATAACTTCTTAAATGTTGTTCACTCTGTCAGCTTAACATATTTGATTAATTAACCGTCAAACTTTGTAGCATCCTAATTTTTATTTTTAGGATTTAAATATTTTTAGAAAGAAATTATTTCATCGTGAATGGAATCTTACCATAAAATTAATTAAATAAAGAGGATTTATTCAAAGTAAGATTTATGAGAGTAAAAGAGGAAAACAAAATAGATAGAAATAGAAAAAAAACACAAAAAAATTAATTAATAATATTATTATTACTACATGAATAATGAAGGGTATAAAAAAGATAAGAAGGGTCAAAGCCCATTAACATAAACAAGAAAACATCAAATGGGGCCATGACTTAGAGCTGGTAATACGGGCCCAACCCGCAAGCTCAACCCGTGAGCCCGCTGGTTGGGAAAATCCCAACGAGCAAAAATACGGGCCACACAGGCCCACGAATTGATACAGGCTAGCTTGCAGGTTGGCCCGCAAATTTTTTTTTTACATATAATAATTTTACAAAACTTATAAGTTTTCCACTCCTATCTTAGTACCTTCCAATCCAAAGAGAAAAAATCTTAGCATCTTCCCTTTTTCTTTAAACAAAATTATTATATCTTGGTTGCTTGAGGATGAGTTTATGTTTTGTTTATAAACTTTGGTAAATTTGATAACTTTATCTCTTGAATTGTGGATTATTAAATTTTTATAAGAGAAATGATTGATGCTAAGAAGGTAAATTTAATGACTCATATATTTGTATTTCATATTTTCGACCTTCTTTAAAAAAATAGGAATTTTTTTTATAAAAAACATGTAGGCCCACGGGTTGGCATACAACTCGCACACTGCGAGTTAGGGTTGGCATTTTGCCAGCCCACAAAAGTACGGGTTGCACAGGTTCGCATCGCATGATCAGCGGGTTGGCCCTTATTCCCAGCTCTAGCCATGACCCCATTTCAATATATATTTACATATACATAACACACAGCACGCATCAATTCAAACGGGAGGAGTGAGAGAGTGACCCAGGTGTGACAATGGCCTTCTGGTCTTCTTCTTACTCAGTAGTTGTTCGCCATTTAAAACTACTTCTATTCACTAAAGTCTCTTCATGAACATTGTTCTACTCAATTTTTTTTCTAAGTGGTATATTTTTTAGGTGATTAGAGAAATTTTTTGGGTTAGAGTTTGGAGCAAGTGTTGAATTTTAACAATATATAGCTATAGGATTGTAGAACTATTTTAATAGTCAATTTCTATGAGGTTAGATTTAATTGTTGGTTGTCTTAAGGATTTAAAAATTTAACTTGTATTTAAAAAGTTTAGGATTTTTGGCATATAAGATGTTTTCACCAATTAAATTTGAGTTAAATGATTGATTTGGGTTTGTTGAAGGTATTATATAATTTTTGATGGTTTAGGATTAAGATTTGAGCTTGAAATTTAAAGTTTGGAATTTTAATGGAGTCTTAAGTTTGAGAATTTTGGGATTTTGTTAAATAAAGCTATTTGAGAGTTGTTCAAGATTTAATTGAGTAATTTCAATGATTAGAGAAAATATAAATTGATGTTTAAATGGTTAGTTATGGTTTATGAGAGATTTGAGAATTTCTCTTTACTTGAAAATTTCAAACTTTAACTATTCTTATAGTTCAATATGATGGTATATATATTTGTAAATCATGAATATGTATATATAATATTAATAAATTACCCAAGTAACTCTTGGAGCTATTGATGGTGTTATGCAATAATGTAGATTGATTGTAAATTGATGGTGTTGAGCACGCGGCTTATTATTTGTGGTAACATCTCTTTGCTTGGTGAGATGTAACCACTTTCTACTTGTTATGTGTGTTGATATATTGTTTGTGAGGATTTTATGAAATGATTATTAGAATGAAAATGGTATATTGATATTGATTAGATATTTCAATGAGTAAATTTAATTGAGATTGAGAAAGTTATCATGATATTGATGAGTATTTTAATAAAAACTTCCTTATGGAACCTTATGATTTGAATTGTGATATATATATATATATATACACATATATAATTTGAGAATTGAGACATTATATCATGTATATGAAGATTATTTGAATATCATTGTATGCATGTGGAACTCTTGGGAAATTTCCGTTAAGCTATTTATTGATAATTATTGTGATGATTAGATTGGGATGAGGTGAAGTAATTTGTTTTACCATGTGGTATAGCCTCTATTAGTGCACAATGGTTGGCTTTCTATTGTCCAACCGGTTCAATGAGGGACTATTACACTGGTTCAATGAGGGACTGCCCCACTTATTCAACTAGGGGCTACGACACCCCATTAGTTTAATGAGGGGAAAAGACCTATGGTCCGAGCATGTGCTCTGTGGATTTTGGCCAATCCTCATCACATGACTGGAGAGCTTTTTGAGTGGCCAGTGATATGAATAGTAACTTAGCCCATGGGTCTATTTGGCAGAAATAAGGCGATTCAGTTGGATTGATGGAAGGCAACTCAGAAATTGTGATATAGAAATTATGATATGGAAATTGTGATATAATAATTGTGATATGGAAATTATAATATGGAAAGTGCGATATGAAATTTGTGATACGTAATTTGTGATATAGAAATTTGTAATACAAAACTTGTTATACTGAATTTTGTCAATTATATCTCTAATACTTTGTTATATGAACTATTCCACTTGGCACCTCATGAGCACATATTAGCATGTGTAATGAGTTGGATAGCTGGTTATTGAGGCTTTTGTCTCACCTCATTGAGTTAACATTTTTCATATGATAGTTCTCATGCTAGAATGTCGGGGAGAGCTCCTGAGGCATAGATATCTCTCTATATACTTGTAAAGCCTCTTTTGGTTTATTATTTGATGAATTGTTGTATATTTCCATTCATAGGGCCCATATTTTGTAAACTATTACTTAACTGCATACTTTTGATTAAACTGTTACTGGCTGGTGTGCCGGTAGAAGACTTGAGGCCTTTAGGGTTGCATGTGAATGGATGTGGATGTGGATCCACAAACTCATATTTTGGAAACTTTTGATTATCATCCTCTGATTTGGATACCATACAAAATTGAATATTTTATCCTAGATTTTTGGTGAATGTTGTATTCTGAGTTTCGAGAAACTCAAGGTCCAAGTGTTATTCATGATTCCTTGAAATGTTTAGATGTCTTTTTCCTATCATGGATGAGTTTAGTTTAAAATGGGAATCTCTTTATAATCATGGTAAAATCTTATATTGTTTGTTAAACTTTAGTTCTACTATGATTAGCATTTGAAAGACGAGTTAATGTTATGAAGTTAGGAAAGAGATATTACAAACTTGACCTAGATAACTATCATGGCAATGTACTATTTGGTAACTTTCAGGACAACATTGCTCTTAACTGAAAACTTTCCGGGCAAATTTGCATCTTAACAAATGATGGATTGAGGAACTTTGCAACAATAGCCCACAATTTATGCACATCCTCAAAATTAGCTAGAAATCCCAGAGAAGCGATAACAACTTCAAGCCTAACAAAGCCACCTGTTCCATCACGACGACCATTCTCCATAGTGAGCTTGGCAATTTTCTGAGTCATGAGATATTTGCCCATAGAGTAGGTGTCAATAGGGACTTGGGAAGCAAGTGAAAGGGTGACCTTGGGGTTATAGATTTTCTGAATGGTTTTCCATTAAGGTGGCGATGGACAGCTGGTGTAACCCCCTACCTTGATAACCGTAATTATAATTCGAAAATGCTTAATTAAAATGAATTAGAGACTAATAGATTATTAAACTCATTTCAATCCCTTCTTGACGGTAGGGTTTTCACAAATTCTTTCAAAACTCCATCCCTTCCCTTCTCAATTTTCAAGTTTCAAATATAATTACCTGTACAGTTAGTCACATTCAAATATATCAGAGTGTATAACAAAGTCCCGGCAACTCCTGGGATTCATTCACTACGGGTTTAAAGTTTTCCATATTGGGGATTACAATATCATTCCAAAATATTATTTACATCCCCAGAAATAATATACAGTAATCCTAGATCCAAACCAACAACCCAAAAGTAATATCCCTACAAGGTCCTAGCCGCTCCTGGTCGTCCGTTTCTCCTTAGAGCCACTTGCCCTGTCTAAATGTTAGTCAATGGAAAGAATGAGATTCAAGAGAATCCCAGTACCAACACATCACTCATACAGTATATAAACACAAGCATGTATGGTCACGTTTAGCAGCAACACAATGGTACATGGCTCACGCCATATACGACAACACTCACGGCTGTATACACAATGCGACACCTTTCACTGTAATCTCTACGCTCAATGTGACAGCTTACGCTGTGATCACTATGCTTAATGCAACAGCTTACACTGTAATGGCAGTAGTATCTCAAAGCATCACAAATCATCTCAATACATGACAACATACATACAATGTTTTATACATAGTATAAGAGAAAGAGTCACTACCTTGTTCTTTCCTGACTTGCTCTGGCACAGTTCACTCATGATCAAGGAAAATGTCGAACCCTGTAACCAAGATCAAGGACAACGAATCAATATCTTTTCCAAGTTCTTAATTCCATAATACTTCAAGTTGATTATCATTTGAACTCCTTGGGTGGCTATTAGAAGTCTAAACACACACCTAATGGGTTGGAAGAGCTACCCTAAAGATCCTCTCTTCAAAGGAAAACACCGATTTTTGGCTGAATCACTCGAGTGAAGAAGGCCTCACTCGAGTAGTGCCCCCACTTGCACTCGAGTCCCATAAAGTGAGACATAGAAAGTGTACACTTGAGAGCATAGACACACCCTGGAGTGGCCAGTTCACTCGAGCACTCTTTTGGGCACTCGAGTGATGACACATAGTCACCTGAGTCCCATCAAGTGAGGTGCAGGAAGTGATAACCTGAGAGCAACTAAAATCCCAAAGTGACAAGTACACTCGAGCACTAGCCTTAACACTTGAGTAACCACCCAATACCCATGAGTGCCTACGTGCACTCTTGACAATTTGCCTGCAAGTGCCAACTCGAGACGCGTGTCCATGGTGCTACATGCACATGACTCGAGTGATACTCTATGCACTCAAGTGGTAACGTATGCCACTCGTAGATGAGGAAGTGCACTCTTACCTTTCACCTGAAGACCTCACTGAACCACTGAAGAGAAAGGGAAATATCATGCTACACTCGAGTGAGACCCTACCTCACTCTGGTGAGGCTTATCAAATGCCAAATCGCAACAACTGATATAACTTTCCAGACTTGCCCAAACTGATCCTAATGGTTCAAAAACTCATACCAAAGCTTATTCACACATAAAATTTCACAAGGAACCTATTGGAAACACTAAAACAACCCAATTCCCATTGAATCAACACATACTCTGTTTTTCAATCAAAATGCAACACAATCCTCCAAATTATCAAACCTCCCCATTCAAGTCCAAACTAAATCCATTGGCATCAAGACACCATTTGACACCTATTACACCATAAGGCACTAGCTAATTCATTCATTTCAAAATTAGGCCAAAATCAGGGTAAAAATCCAAAGTTCTCAAAACTTAACCAATGACCAAAACAATTATACCAAAATGCATCAAATACTCACCTCTTCCTTCTCCCAAAGTTAGCTTCTTGATTTCACAACTTTCAAATTTCTTCAAGTGCTCGAACACCACCTTTCAGAAATATAAAACCATGAAGATGAAGCTCTCAACACCAAGATCAACTTTAATGAAGAGAATTTCATCATTCAAGGTCAAATAGAGCACTTACCACAAAATAGGAAGTTTTTGGAGCTAAGATTTGATAGGTTTTGACGAAAATCAAGTAAGGAAGAGATTATGAAAACTTTTTGTGAGAGGACTGGGTGATTTACTCGAGGAGATTTTGTGGAAATGACCAAGTTTGCGACAGATAAAGACCTAGAACCCGACGTTACTCGAGGCCTTACTCGAGTAAATATCATATTTACTCGAGTCCCTACTCAAGTGATCATATAGAAAATTTCTAAAATAATTCATTTACATTGCGTACCTGGCATGAATAATATTGTAATTATCCATGTATGTTCCCTCAATCATTTGATTGCCGTTTAAGAACAGATTTGAGTTGATTTTCATCGAGTTTGTGATCTGCACCTACAGTTACTTGAGTAAACTTCAAGTTTACTCGAGGCTTCCCTCGGGTAACCTGTCTTTTCTAATTTTGACTGTTCATTTCTCACCAAATGAACTGTTTGATTTAAATTCCAGGTAACTTGATACGTTACTTCCAGTTTTGGAAGACCATTACTCGAGTACTCACTCGAGTGATGTGCTCTTTTACTTCAAGCTGTCCCTTGGGTAATGTTGCACTGTTAGACATTACTTGAAGTTGGCACTCCAGTAATGGTGTCCTTTGATAACCTCTGTTTTTATTTCTTAAAACAGAGTTTTAATCTTCCTACAAAACAAGTTTCTACATACTCCAATGCTTAAATTAGTAATCATCAAAACATTATCAAATAACTTTATCTAACATTATGAGAAACTGAAATAACTTACAATTCATATGGATTTACCATTCCCAATTCTCTTCTAATGTATAGAAATTGATCTTTTGCAAGAGGTTTGGTGAAGATATCAGCTAGTTGAAGATGAGTAGGAATGAATATCACTTTCACATCTTTCTTTTGGACATGATCTCTGATGAAGTGATGTCTGACATCGATATGCTTGGTTCTAGATTATTGAATTGGATTCTTTGCCAAGCTTATCGTACTGGTATTGTCACAATAGATTGGTATTTTTGAGATAAATACCAAGATCTTGTAGTTGTTGTTTTAACCATATCACTTGTGCACAACAACTTGAGACTGCAACACATTCGGCATCTGTTGACGAAAGAGACACTGTATTTTGTTTCTTGCTGAACCATGATACAAGAGATCCTCCAAGGAATTGACCTTGTCCGCTGATGCTCTTTCTGTCTGTCTTGTATCCTCCATGATCAGAATCTGAATATGCAAAAAGATATTCACTTCTTCCTTTGGGATACCACAGACCCAATTCTGGTGTGTCAACAAGGTATCTAAAGATTCTTTTGACAGTTTCGGCATGTGATTCTTTAGGTGCTGATTGATATCTTGCACATATGCCAACACTGAATTGGATGTCCGGTCTGCTTGCCGACAGATAGAGTAATGATCCAATCTTTCCTCTGTATTTTGTGATGTTGTAGTCTTTTCCTTTGACATCTGCATCAAGCAACGTAGTTGAGCTCATAGGTATGTCTGTTCCATTTGCTTCATCCATTCCATACTTCTTCAATAACTCTCTCAAGTATTTTGTTTGAGATATGAAGATTCCATTCTTTCTTTGTTTGATTTGCAAACCAAGAAAGAAATTCAATTCTCCCATCATTGACATCTCAAACTCTCCCTGCATTATCTCAGAAAATTCCTTACACAAAGATTCATTAGTAGCGCCGAAAACAATATCATCAACATATATTTGAACAATTAAACTATCATCACGTTTTCGTTTTATAAAAAGTGTTGTGTCAACTTTTCCCCTGTACAAAACCTTGATCAATAAGAAATTTACTGAGCCTTTCGTACCATGCTCTAGGAGCTTGTTTTAAACCATATAAAGCCTTTTTGAGTTTGAAAACATGGTCAGGTTTAATTACATCTTCAAAACCTGGAGGTTGCTCTACGTATACTTCTTCCATAATGTATCCATTTAGAAATGAACTGTTTACCTCCATTTGATAGAGTTTGAATCCTTTGATGCATGCAAAGGCTAAGAGTACACGTATAGCTTCCAATCTAGCTACTGGAGCATACATTTCCTCATAATCAATCTCTTCTTCCTGATTATAGCCTTTGGCCACCAATCTTGCCTTGTTTCTGACAATAATTGCAGATTCATCGAGTTTGTTCTTAAATACCCATTTAGTGCCAATGATCGGATGATCCTTGGGTCGGGGTACCAAATCCCAAACTTGATTTCTTTCAAATTGATTTAGTTCTTCTTACATTGCTATAACCCAATCATTGTTCGATAGGGCTTCATCAATGTTAGAAGGTTCAATCTCAGAAATGAATGCAGAAAAACTTACTTCATTGAAAATTCTATTTCTAGTTTTGATCCCTTCATTCATATCTCCTATAACTTGATCTAAGGGATGACTTTTATTGTATTTCCAGGCTCTAGGTTGTCCTAGTGATTGCTCTTCTTCCTTGGTTTCATCAACTTCTGGAATAAGAGATTTAGAAATAGATTGACCATTTTCTTGATTTAAAACAACTTCCTGTTCTTCATCAATGGTTTTGTCAAAGGATTCAAATTCATCAAATACAATATGAATTGATTCTTCAACAACACATGTTCTTTTATTGAAAACTCTATATGCTTTACTTCGGTTAGAATACCCTAAGAAAATTCCTTCATCAGTTTTAGAATCAAATTTTCCTAAGTTATCTTTACCATTATTATGAATGAAACACTTACAACCGAAGATGTGTAGATGAGCAATGTTTGGCTTCCTTCCTTTGTACAGCTCGTATGGTGTCTTTCCAAGATTTGTTCTAATATAGACTCTATTTGAAATATAGCATGCTGTACTCATAGCATCAGCCCAGAAAACTTGAGACACATTCTTTTCATTTAACATTGCTCTAGCCATTTCAGTGAGCACTCTATTCTTACGTTCCACGACTCCATTTTGTTGAGGTGTCCTTGGAGCAGAGAAATTGTGATCAATGCCATTAGTATCACAATATTCTTCAAAGGCTTGATTTTCAAATTCTCCACCATGATCGGTCCTAATACCTGCAATGGACATACCTTTCTCATTTTGTACTTTCTTGGCAAAAACAATAAATTCTTTAAAGGTTTCATCTTTTGATGATAGAAAAATAACCCATGTAAATCTGGAAAAATCATCAACAATGACCAACGAATATAAGTTTCCACCAAGACTCTTTACTCTTGCTGGGCCAACTAAATCCATATGCAATAATTGTAGTGGTCTATTTGTTGAAATCTCATTTTTCAATTTGAAAGATGATTTAGTTTGTTTACCCTTTTGACATGCATCACAAATCAAGTCATTTTTAAAATTTACTTTGGGTAATCCAAGAACTAAATCCTTTTTGAGTAGTTTGCCTAATTGATGCATATTGACATGAGCCAATCTCTTATGCCATAGCCAACTTTCATTGGCATTACTCAGAAAACAATTTTCAGATTCATTTATACTAATATCTAGAGTATAACAATTACCTTCCCTTTTTGCTCTGAGCTTAGCCTTGATATTCCTCTTATCAAGTAGTAAGTCATTCTTGTTGATAATTAGACATTCCTCTGAGTCAAATATTACCTAGTTGTTTTTGTCTGCACTTTGACTCACACTCAGCAAGTTATGGCACAATCCTTCGACATGGTATACGTCTTTGACTTGTATGCCTTTATCATTTTTGATTTCACCAATTCCTGCTATCTTTCCAGTTTGATTTCCTCCAAATTTTACCTTTCCACCTTCTTTAGGTTGCAATTTGGTCGAAATCACCGGTCATATGTCTAGAGCATCCACTGTCTATGTACCGCTTGTTGTTTTTGGATGCTTTGAGACATATCTGCAATTAAATATGATTAAGTCTTAGGTACCCACTTCTTTTTGGGTCCTTTTGGGTTAGTACAGGAAATCTTCAAAACATATGTTCCTTTAGGTACCCATTTGTACGTTCCTATCGTTTCTTTCTTCTTATGAATGCATGAAGAGGTATAATGACCTTTTCTATTACAGTAATTACAAAATGCAAAAGGATTTTATGTATGCACTAAATGCTGGAAATAATTCAAATATCACTTACCTCCTGCTTTCTTTATACCTTTCCTTCTATCTGATTTTAGATCATATCCAATACCAGATCGGTCATTTACAAATAATTGATCTTTTAAAATCACACTTAGCATCTCACTTCCTTTGATAAATTTTTCAAGAGTTTTTGTGAGATCAGTGTTTTTCTTTTTCAAAGAAGAACAATTTTCACAATTCTTTTCTGAACTTTCTTTAAGTTCAATTTCAAGAGCTTTGTTTTTCTTTTTAAAAACAACTAATTCTTTAACTACTTTGATGAATTCAGAATGTAAAGTATTATATTCAGAGAGTAATTCATCATAGGTAGGATCAAAATCATTTACCTCTTCTTCTGTTTCTTCTTGAGCAATAAGACATATATTGGCTACTTCTTCTTCATCACTTTCTTGGTCAGAGGAACTATCACCCCATATAGCAGATACGAAGGCTTTCTTTTTGTTGAAGAATTTGTCTTTTCTCTTTTCCTTGCTCTTTTGGTTCAGCTCTGGACATTCTGATTTGATATGTCCTGGTTTTCCATATTCGTAGTAGATTATATGATCTTTGCTGCTAGTTCCTCCTTTCTGAAAGTGTTTGAATCCTTGACCTTCCTTGTTAAACTTTCTGAATCGTTTTATGATTAGGCCCATTTCATCATCGTCAAACTCCTTATCCTCATCCTGATTTTCTTCTTTTGCTTTTAGTGCTAAGCCTTTCTTCTTTTTGTCACCCATGTCATCTAATTCCCGTTTGAACTTTAGTTTACTTTCATATTCAGAAAGACTTCCAAATAGAAAAGCAACTGATCTCATTGATTCTCCTTTTGCTTCTTCTATCACAGTGATTTTGGCCTCCCATTCTTTAGAAAGAATATTCAAAATCTTTCGTACTTGGGTATGTTGATCATAAACTTTCCCAAGTGCTACAAGATGAGTATATCTAAGTTCGTTGGGTAATACTAAAAATTTCGTTGCAAATATAAACCTTGACGGTGAATATAAAGCAATAAAGAGTAAGAAGAAATATCGCCGAAGTGTACACCAGAAGTTATACTGGTTCGGTCACAACCACTTTGACCTACGTCCAGTCCTCAGAGCTTCTCTGAGAGTTTCACTATAATTTCCAAGATTCAGTGGGTTCTTGGCACCTCAGTACAAGCAAGTTCCTTCGCCTGGACACTCGCTCCCCCTTACAAGTTGTAATCCAATCCCAACTCAAGGTTCCACAACCTTAAGTTACCTCAATAACCAATATTGAGTTTGAATGAAATATCTCTCTTACAGAGTGAATAAGAATCACTGAAGTACAGAATTACAAGTATATGTAAAACAGAGTAGTGAACTTGATAATGCGTTCGTGTGTGTGTTCTTGTTATTTCTCTGTTTGGATGTTCCCATATATATAGATGTGTTGGTAATGATTGTTGGAACATTTTTCTTCTTGCCCGTTAGAGTGTGCGCAGCCACTGTTAACTTTTCCAGTATTTGAAAAATATCCATTTGTGGTAGGTGGCGGTAGGTAGCGTTTGAACGTTCCATTTGACTTTCCTTATTTGATAAGATCTCTTCATTGTTTATCTGCGGATATGCTAAGAATACTAATACAATGAAGGGTTAATCGCATAGGAAACAAATCAATGAACGTTGGAATAATTTCTGAATTTCTGAACTTGCATACTCGAGTAGTTACTCGAGTATTCATTAAGTTTACTCCAGTACTTACTCGAGTATCATCGTGAGAGTAATGATAACAAGTTAATGAATGAACATCACATAACTCGAGTAGTGTATGAAGTAAACAAATTTACAAACATTGGAAATACCTGTTTACTCGGGTACTTACTCGGGTATGGCACTCTTTCCTTCATAGGTTACTCGAGTAGCAACTCGAGTAATCTCTCAATTAAACTTCTGGTTACTTGATGCTTTACTCCAGTAATGTTGGTAGGATTTCAAGGCCGAGAGCACTTCAAGTTTGCTTACCTGGTTACTCGAGTACTTACTCGAGTAAACAACAATTTTCTGCATAGCTTACTCGGGTAAATACTTCAAGTGCTGTGTAAATAACTCTGTAGATTACCCGATTACTGACTCGAGTAATATTGTTAAAATATTTGATAAAGAATAATTGAATACCTGCATACTTGAGTAATACCTAGAGTGAAGTGTGATAAAAGCATTTCATGTTATTTGAGTATTACCTTCAGGTTTTGCTTACCACAACGAGTTACTCGAGTAGCTCCTCGAGTAACATTGGCAAGATTAAAAATGCTGAGAGCAACATATTTCTTGAAGCAGGGGACTCGAGTACAGACTCGAGTAACGTTGGCAGGCCGAGAGCAACTGAAAGTGATTTCCGTGCTTACTCGAGTACTCACTCGAGTAACATTGGCAGGCCGAGAGCAAGTCCAAGTGATTTACCTGGTTACTCGAGTAGCTACTCGAGTAACGTTGTCAGACTGAGAGCAACTGGAAGTCTTTTACCTTATTACTTGAGTGCTTACTCGAGTAACGTCGGCAGGTTATTTGAAGGTCGACTCTGGTTACTCCAAGTTTTTGTCTCATTACTCGAGTACATACTCGAGTAAACCTTTAATAATTTTGCTAGTGATGAAGTTTCTCAGCTTTTTCTCTTGACTTTCTTCATTACTCCAGTGCTTATTTTAAGTGATGATTTGCTCTGTTATTACCTTGTTCAAACTTATTTGTTTATCAAATTTTTTTCATACCATTCTTTTTTATCATCAAAACATGAGAGATCTAACAAGGAGCTCTGACCGGCGGGAGCTTTTTTGGTAAGGAATGGGTGCTTTTTTTAAAAAAAATTATTTGAGAATGGCAAGGGATGGGATCGAACCCATCCCACCCCTTCAGCAAAGGAGCATAGTAGTCATTGGGCTACCAAAACTCCTTTGATATATATATATATATATATATATATGTATTATTAAATATGTATAATATAAATAAAGGCATAGTAGTTTTGAAAAAGTCAGTAATGACTCTAACAAATTCAGTAATGGAAATAACAAAATTCGTAATGGCATTGACTAAACTGTTTGCTGATGAACCTTGACTTGCATGTTTTCATCATTTTTGCATGAAACGCTTTTGTCAAAACCATTACAATTTTTGTCAAAATCATTATTAAACTTGTCAATCTCATTATTGAATTTGTTAAAATCCTTTTATTTATATTATGAATGTTTTCATAATGGAATCTCATAATAGGATTGTCAAAACCATTACAATTCTTATTAAAATCATTACTAAATTTGTCAATCCCATAACTGAATTTGTTAAAATCCTTTTATTTATATTACGAATGTTTTCATAGTGGGATTATCAAAATCATTACAATTCTTGTCAGTTATGGGATTGACAAGTTTAGTAATGATTTTGACAAGAATTGAAGATATAGTAGCTTTAACAAAATTAATAATGGAAATGACAAAATACGTAATGGTTTTAACAAAACGAGTAATAGGATTGACTAAACGAGCAATATATATATATATATATGTATGTATGTATGTATGTATGTATGTATGTATGTATGTATGTATGTATAATATAAAAAATGGAATGATGGCTTTAACAAAATATGTAATGGAAATGACAAGTTTAGTAATGATTTTGACAAGAATTGTAATGGTTTTGACAATCTCATTATGAGTTTCCATTATGAAAACATTCATAATATAAATAAAAGGATTTTAACAAATTTAGTAATGAGATTGACAAGTTTAATAATGATTTTGACAAAAATCATAATGGTTTTGACAAAAGCGTTTTGTGCAAAAATGCTTATGAAAACATGCAAGTCAAGGTTTATCAACAAACGGTTTAGTCAATACCATTACGAATTTTGTTATTTCCATTACTGAATTTATCAAAGTCATTACTGACTTTATCAAAGCTACTATGCCTTTATTTATATTATACATATTTAATAATGTGTGTGTGTGTGTGTATATATATATATATATATATTAAAAGAGCTTTGGTGGCCCAATGGCCACCATGCTCCTTTGTTAAAGGAGTGGGATGGGTTCGATCCCACCCACTTGCCATTCTCAAATAATTTTTTTCAAAAAAGAAAGCATCCCTTTCCCACCAATAAAGCTCCCGCCGGTCGGAGCTCCTGCCACAGGTGGCCAGCGGTCTGGAGTCTCGGCCACAGGAGTACTGGTGGGGGCACCACTCTTATTTTCAAAAGAAAAAATTCGAGGGGTAAAATAATAAAAGTGTCAAAACTTGAAAAGCTCAATTCAGTAGTTAGTATGTTTATGTCTTTTTAAAGTGTTAATAAACTTTTTAGGGTTTTGTAATTTCAAATGATATTTAATTGGCATTTTTCCTTTGTTATTTTATCTATCTGATTCTTAAAAGGAGAGATGAAAGTATGCACCACAGTGTGCCACGTCATCCCTGAATTTTCTCTCGGTAGGAAAAGTAGGTTTTTCGGCATTGACTGGTTTCTTCTTTCTAAAGAGATTTGATTCGGAACTATGATATGTCCAAGGTCTAATATTGAAATAATTTCAGAGATTTTCCTTGACTTTGTCCGTGTCAACAAACAATTCGATAACTACCATTACATCACTCGCCCACGTTCCATTATATAACTGTCTACTAAAAACTACCCTTGAACTAAATAGATTTTATTTTTAATATACCTATTTTGAAAATATATTATATTATTTCATAAATTTTTTTTATTTCTCATTCTAAATTTAAGGTTTCAAAATATTTTTTAACTACTGCTGTTATCTCTCTTTATTTATGATATACATATTTTCATAATATTTTATTTTATATCTATATTTTATTTTCCAATTCCTGAATTTAAGATTTTAGAATATTTTGTAACTAACTTCTCATCATCTCTATTTTTTACGATATATTTATTTTGAGAACATTGTTTTATGTTTTTTTTTTGTTTTCCACATTTTAAATTTAAGATATTTTTATTTTATTTTCCAATTTAAGATTTCAAAATACTTTCTAACAAACTTCTGACTATTTCACTCTTTATTATATATTTAACTAGAGAATATTTTATTTTATATATTTATTTTATTTTCCATGTTCTGGATTTCAGATTTTGAAATATTGTGTAACTACCCTCCAATTATCCCTCTTTATTTCTTTTTTTATACATCCCTCATTATTTCTATTATACTGATAATATATGTTTTATTTTTTACTTTCTAAATTTCACATTACTAACCGTACCCATTGAGCGAGGGAGTTTCGAGCTTCCTTATTTACAAGCGATTGTGCAGTTTGCCGTTTCATGGGGTTGCCGTTGCTTCCTTCACGATTATCGTGGTCTGTTATCATGATGCTTCTTCTTCAATATTCACAAACTCCCTTTCTCCTCCCTATATTTTTTTCTTTAGTTCATTTTCATGCTTCACGATGAAGTGCCTCTTCTATTTTCATGGCATAGTGAGGATGATGAAGAAATCGAAATAGATGTTGTGGCAATTGAAAAAGCAGGAGGCTGAAGAATGGGTTTACATGCTTGCCAAACTATCCTCTCAATTTCATCACACTAAGTGTATGTTTGGATTAGCTTTTGAGAATAGCTTTTACGATTTACGAAGTAAGTGTGTGAGAGGAGTTTTGTCTCGGGTTACACAAACCTAGGTTTGGGAAATTCCCAAAACACTCACTTAATTTTAAGGATGATTTTCAACTACATATCCTTGACGTATGGCAACTTCTACTTCAGTTTCTTGTGGCAATCAGGTTCATATTTCAAGTTTAGATCCATTTTGATTCCAATGGGACAGTGCAGCCAAGTCTCAATAACTCTCAGTGATGCAATTTTGTAGGTCAATAATCAAAGACCATTATGTTTCTCTCTCCCTTCCATCTATCTTTATATCTTAATACATAATTAGAATTGCACCCATCTTAAAGTGGACATCATATATAATATCCTTTTTCTTCCATGTGGGGAATGGGTTTTAACTTTGTGCTTATTTTAGTTGTCAAATCATGCATTCTTAGGAATTATATATGTAGGACTTTTCCTTTATTTGTGTTATCAAGGTGATTATGATATCCTTTTTGTCCTTTTCATATGTTTTACATCATAAAAGATTCAGTCTCCTATTGCTTCACTTAATTTGTTTTTTCATATTTAATCTACTGTTGGAATTAGAATTTGGTCAGTTACACTAAATATATTTTGCTCATTCCAGATTATACCAGCCATGTTTGGGATGTTTGTCTACAAAGCTGCTCCTCTTGTGCTAGCTCAGAGGCAATACTACTTGCAACTTGTATTTTCAGAAAATAATGAAGGATCAAATGACTGAAATATAAGTTTGGCTGTTGTTCTGTACAAGAATTTACATTTATTGCTATTGGGTTTTTATCTTCCCGACTTATTGATAATTTAGTTTGAAAACAGCACAAATGACTAAATATAGCACTTGAGACTTCCATTATGAAGAAATGTAAGTTGTTCCTTTGTTTTTTACGAAAACGAAATTCTCCATATATTTAGTCATTATGCAACAAATTCTTCACCTCAAACGAAATTCTTATAGTTGATTATTCCCCAAGTCTCAAGTGGTATATCTCATATCCTCTGCTGATACTTTGTAGAGCAAACCAATTTTAAAGAAAGTTTGTAGAATCCCACATTAATAATTCATTCCCACTACATGCCTAAATAAACAACTTGAGACTTCCATTATACAATATGGCCCTCTTTGAATATGAGCGCCATGGACTCATCACCAGGTAAATCGACGTCATTACTATGAAAACTTTCTTTCGAAATGGCTTCCTCACATTTGGTATATTTAGTTACTTATTTTTCATTATAGTTGGTTTATTAGATAATTCATATAATTATCTGTTACTGATCTTGCAAAGGAGAAGTAGCTATTTTGACAAATTATTCTTTCAAAATATTTCAGAATAGCTATTTTTAGGATGTAAACAATAAACTATTTTTTTTTGGCCAATAACAATATAGAACTATTATTTTTTAAGTTCCAAAATATCTTTATGTGACATAAGTGACCATCTATCTGTACGCGTGCACTGCACGGGCTTAGAGCCAGGAATTTGGGCTGAGCCCGTCTGGCCGGCCTTTTTAAGCCCGAGTTCTTTAAGGGCCGGACTTATGATTTAGAAGCTAAAACAGGAAGCGGGCCTAAAAGGGCCGGCCCTTTTAGGCCCGTTTAATATTTTTAAAAAATAAATTAATATATATAATATCATTATATCAAATTATTAATATGAGAGATACCTAAGTACCTAATAAAGTATTAATAACAGGTAAACACTTATTAAATGATTTAATTTATTTTATTTTCTTCAATAGTTTATTCATTTAAACTTTAAAAAAGAGGCTAATTTAGATTTTAGATGATTATTCTAACTAAAAATTTATGAGTTTTAAAAATAATGTATCTCACTTTAAGATAAAATAATAAATAAATTATAAAAATTGAAAAATATTTTTTTTTAATTAAAATGAGTTCAAACCCGTTTAGGCCCGAGTTCATGAAGGGCCAGCCTTATAGAGCCACAGGCTTTAAAAATTAGAAGTTTTTAAGGAAACGGGTCTAAACAGGCCAGCCCATTTAGATATGAGTTCGTAAAGGGCTCGACCGGCCCGTATTCCGGCTCTACACGGGCCTCTACTAGTTTTATTGCGTTGGATAATTTCCAGAGTATATCACAGGCTTACAGCATTACCTCATTTCTAGGGATTTGCCTGTTTGCGGCACTCAAGCTTCACCGGAGACGTTCCTCTTCGAATCGGAAGCCACAATGCTTTCTTCCTCTACCGCAAGGTACTCCTTCTTCAATTTTCGCCTCTTTTCTACTTCGCGCTGTACTAGTTTTATTGCGTCGGATTTAATTTCCAGAGTATATCACAGGCTTACAGCATTACCTCATTTCTAGGGATTTGCCTGTTTGCGGCACTCAAGCTTCACCGGAGACGTTCCTCTTCAAATCGGAAGCCACAATGCTTTCTTCCTCTGCCGTAAGGTACTCCTTCTTCAATTTTCGTCTCTTTTCTACTTTGCGCTTTCTTCATTTCCTTTCCTCAAATCCCAAAAGCATCAGCGACGCTGTTACTTCACTCAGTAGCATCATCCACAAGCTTCCCCCACCTTCCATTCGCCAAATTAATCAGCTTTTAGGATCTATTGCTAAGTCCAAACATTATGCCTCTGCCATCTCAATTTTTGCCCAAGCCGAGGTCGAGGGGTTTGTGCCAGATTTGACCACAATGAACATCTTGACCAATTGCCACTGCCACGTGGGTCAGATGGATTTTGCTTTCTCTATGTTGGGGAAAATTTTCAAGATGGGCTATCAACCAAGCACGGTAACTTTGAATACGCTTGTAAAAGGACTCTGTTTTAATCAGAAGGTTGGCGAAGCTCTAGATTTCTATGACGACATAATGGCCAAAAGTTTTCAGTTGAATGAAGTCACTTATGGCACGTTAATCAATGGGCTATGTAAGATGGGGAAAACAAAATCTGCCATTAAATTGTTGCAAAAGATGGAAAAAAAGTTAGTCAAGGCAGATGTTGTTATTTACAACACAATCATTGATGCACTTTGTAAAGGTGGACTTGTCAATGATGCGAGCAAGTTGTATTTTGAAATGATTCATCGTGGTGTATCTCCAGATGTTGTTACTTATAGTAGTCTAATCCATGGCTTCTGTAGCATGGATCAGTGGCAACAAGCAAATAAAGTACTTGGTGAAATGATATCGAAAGACATCCACCCGAATGTTTTTACCTTTAACATCCTACTTGATGCCTTATGTAAAGATAGATGGATTATTGAAGCTCAAGCTGTATTCGCTAGGATGGTGAAGAGTGATCAGAGGCCTGATGTTGTTACCTACAATTGTTTGATGAATGGGCATTGCTTGTCACATAATATCATTGAGGCTAAGGAAGTTTTTAATAGGATGATTAAAACAGGTTTGACTCCTGACCTTATTAGTTATAATATTTTGATCAATGCATACTTTAAAATGAAAATGGCGGATGAAGCTATGGATCTCTTTAAGGAATTGCGTTACAAAAATTTGGTTCCTAATGTTGTAACTTATAGTTCTGTTATTGATGGCTTGCTCAAATCACAGAGAATATCATGCGCACAAGATATTATTTATGAGATGCATGATAGGGGTCTTAATATGAATATCATCACTTACAATACCTTGTTAGATGCATGTTGCAAATGGGGACATCTTGACAAGGCAATTACATTATTTAGGCATATTGTTAATCGAGGATTTCAGCCTAATGTGAAGACCTATACTACACTCATTGATGGTTTATGCAAAGGTGGTAGATTAAATGATGCGTGGGAGATTTTTCGGTATCTTTTGGCCAAGGGTTATCATCTAGATGTCCATATATATACTACTACGATTTTTGGATTTTGTAAACAGGGTTTGCTTCATGAAGCCAAGTTCTTGCTTGATAGAATGGAAGAGAACAATTGCCTCCGTAATTCTGTAACTGTAGAAATTATTATTCGGTGTCTTCTTGAACACAATAAGAATGACAAGGCGGCTAAGCTTCTCTGTAGAATGATTGATAAAGGCCTGTTGAAGAAATAAAACACGGTGAGATACTGTAGCTCAAATTCACGTTCCACGAATTTACATGTTTAGCTATCACGAGTGGTTAGCAAAGGATTGTACATCTTGGAGTGAATTTTCACAATTAATTGACTGGTTGTACAAGCATATAGCCTAATGTATAATTGTTGTTGTGTTGAATTTTTTTCAGATGCCTTTTCAATATAGAACAACTTGATGTTAATGCTAGTATTAGCCAAAATTGAAAAAGTTCTTTGGTGGTTGCCTTGTGATATTAAAAAGGGTTTAGTACGGCAAAATGTTCCTCTTAAAACTATATCATATACTGAAACCCATGCTTATAATGAGTTTATAAGTTTGAATTTTAACCGAATGTGTACATAGGTTCATATCTGGTTAAAAGTGTACCAAATAAGGAAATTTGTTCATGTTCTTTTCCTTTCCCACCTCTTTTGCATAACAAACGGGCCCAAAGTTTGAGAATATTTTCCCTCACTTTATCTCTCAACGAGCATGTTTTTTTTTTTTGTCCACTCAACTAGCATGTTTTACCCGTGTGTTGAACAGAGAGACCTTACTTACTGATACACTACAGCTCGTGTACTAAAAAAAACCAACTCTTTTCTTTGTTTATAACTCTTTCATTTTTAATATAGGAGTAACATAATAAGGCTTATCAAAGAAGAGAATAAACTTGGGGAATGTCCCCCCCCCCCCCCAAATTCTAGAACCAGTTTCGAATAGGTACCTGGTGTTTGTCCCCATCTGGGCCGTCCAGATGAAATATGGACAATACAAGTTTGATTTTTTTTTAAATTGATTATTTTTACATAAAAAAATCATTTTTTGAAAAAAATATTAGTCAAGAGATTATTTTTATTTTAGAGTCTGTATCCATTAAAATATTTTTTTAAAAAAAATTAAATCTGGACCGTCCAGGTGGGAGGAGCTCACTCTCCTCTTCCAAAGTATGAGCATTGAAGCTCATTCCCTCACATTCTTCCATTTATTGTCAATTTGTCATCTACCCTCACCTTATATGTCTTTAGTGGTCAACCAATTTTATTCATAATGTATTTACGAAGTTTGAAATGCTAAATTAACAGAGTTTGAAACAACGGACAGTGATAAAATGTCTGAGCGGAGCAAACGGAACAATTGCATAAACTTTTTTAAGCAAAAAAAAATTAATGCTCTTCATTTTCTACTTACGGAAAACTCTTATTACTAAAAAGGTATAACAATGAATACACACTCATCAGGTTCCTCTCCCACTTTTAGTTTCTATTGAGAAATAACTGTAAATTATTTAGTAAATATTTAACCATACTTATTAGATCATCAGACTTACGTTGAAACTACAACCAATTAAATAACGTTAAATACTCTAAAAGCCAACAAAATACAATTAAAGAAAAATGGGAATAAAAAAACACCAACTTTAAAATCAATGTATAGGTAAGTGAAGCCATAATGCTTCACCTTCTTCTAAAACATAAGAGTGCTCTACAAACACACCTTGTCTCCTTAAATTTTAGTCCCTAAGTACCCTTGGAGTAGCAACAAAGTTAGTTAGCACAACCATCCCTATAAGTGTATATCAGTCTTGACATAAAGTATCCAAGTTTAAATTAAAGCTGACACATGATTTTATCATATCTTGAAAACACCATTTCAGTTATTCTATCAAATGAATTTTTCCTTTTAGCTTTCATAATGTCATATACATAATGTTTCCTTAAACATGAAACTTGCAGGGCTACCTAATAATCACACTCTATAGCGACCACAGCTCCTGCATCATTAAATAGAAGTTTACGACTACCCCTACTCAATACTATGAAACCAACCTGGGCCTAGCTTATGTAGCTTGAGAATACTGACAAAAATAATCCTCACCTTTTTTGAGCACTTGTCAAAAAGTAGAGACCCATTCCTAACCTTTCTCTCTTTTATTCCATCACAATGTTGTCTTCACATAAAATAGCTTCAGTTTGAAAATTTTCATAAATGAGGCTATAAATACAAAATATCTTGTTTATCTTTTTCTTTTGAATAACAAAACATGCAGTGAGATTGTCATGATCTAGCTTAAGAGGATTAAAAAATTTAACAAATCAATGAAGTGTCCAAGGTGAGAATGAAACAACACATCATAATAAAGAATATTATTAACATCAATAGAGAAAACAATACTATATAGTGAAAAAAAAATTGTATAAGGAACAAAGGATATTACAAAAGCAATGAGGTAAAAATCAGAACCAACCGCCACCAAAATAGCAACTAAAAGAAACTTGATAAATAAACCCTTGGTATTCCATTTGGAGTGCCTAAATGTAATACCTCACAAAGAATGTTTTTGAACTTCTAATTAAGTACAAAAATGCCAGCTGACCATTTCTCTTTAAGACCAACCATCTTACCAAAAGAAGCAGCCTTCGCAGACGCATTGTTAGTAAACTGATGATTTTCCTCAAATGTTTTAGCTTTATTCAAGGCATTTGTCCATTTCTCTTTTTGCTTTCTCCTGCTAAAAGAGATTTTGCACAACAGGTCATTAGCCCACTCCACAAAAGAATGCAATAAACAATAGGCAAGTAAAACATATTAAACTTTGAATTTTCAGCCTTATTTCAACATTCGGTGTAATATTTTCAATAGGAACAGCAGGTATAGCATTTGCTACACCATTACTTCCTACATAAATTGTTGTTGATCATATTAGAATTCTAGATTAGCACACATAAATATTGCATTGATAGTGAGGTCATAATAAGTTTTCCTACTTGTAAAGGTATTATTGCCTTTTATTCTAAATATATCCTAATACATATTTGCTGCATTTGTGTAGATCATGCAAGATACAGAGGGAAAGATGTAGATTGTTTTTGTTTGCTTGGTCTTCTAGGTGCTCATTTGAGAAATTTCTTGCATTTGGGACCAACTTTAAGAAACAACAAATAAACGGATTGTATGCATTCACATTTTTCATGTTTTCATTAAAGAGGAATGGCTAAAGTTTTTAAAATTCTAAAACCATTATATCAAAATTACATCAGACATTTAAACCTCTAATAACATTGAAGAAATTCCAATCAGATAAATATATCCATATTCTTCAACTAAAATAGAAGTTAAAAAAAAGCACACAAATCCCATAAATATTCTGTCATCCATGCATCCGAATTTTGAAACAACTCACCAATAGTAAGTCATAACTGCTTGAGGATAAACACAACTTTTGTGATATGTAATGCTTCTTATCTAGACACCTGCAACTTAGCAATATATGGCATCAAGCATGGAAACAGAGGAGGAAACATGGGCATATAATGATTCACATGCACTTCAAACTATATCATTGTTGTTTTTGTTTGAATCAAGAGGAAACATAGGCACCCCATTTCCTTTATGAAAGGCTGAAACTTTTTCGAAGAAGATATTAATATTTATTAATTCATGCCTCTTTCTAGCATTTCAGAACGGTTAAACATTAAATAGGAAGTGTTGTGTCTCTCACGTTCATATATAAAGGGACCAAAATTTTTAAACCAATAAAAAAAGGAACACAAATTTCAATACCTTTCATCTATAAAAATAATAAGACCAGAATCATTCATCTTCCGAGCAGAATGATACAGTTCAAAAAGCAAGAAAGGGGAAGTCTGAATCAAAGAAGAAAATACAAAGAGGAGGAAGGGGAGAAAAAAGAAAAGAAGGAAAGAAATGTGCAAGATTACCAACCTTTTTCATGAACTTGAGGAAGTTGAGTTCTTTTTTGAAAAGGTCTAGAAAACTTCCCCGACGGACCGTTGTGGTAATGGGGCATGCGTTTCAGGGGCAACACAAGGAAGAGAGTCCATTGCAAAGAAAAAGCATCAGCAATACTTCCTCGCCGTTGCTTCTTGCCTGCCACCATGGTCACCAACAAAATCTCCTCACCATTGTGCTATGAAACAAGAAGGAGAAGTGGGGTAAAGATACAGAAAAATGAAATGGGAAAAAAAAAGAAGATAATGGATAATTATTAAGATTGTGCTACCTAACTGAAAATCCAAATGAAGTCCTTGTCTCATTAATTCAATAAAGAATGGTTGCCCAGATCTAAAATAAGCAATAAATCCAAGATTTGAGTATTCAAAGCTCATACTCGGTTCATCTCATCTCTACCTCCCCATTGCCCTCATGATTGCTTCTCTGGCATTCTTGCTTCTCCACCGTTGTGGTTGCTGGATCTCCCCACCGGATCATTCCTTCCTTCTACCTATGTGCTTCTCCATCGACTTTCTAGATACAGATGAAGAGAAAGTAAGGGAGAGGAAAGATGGGGTTTTTGGGATATGAAATGAAATTATGGGAAATAAGGAAAGATGGACAGGTTGTTTGACTTTTGAATTTCAAAAACTACTGCCAGTCAAGAAGGAGCAAAAGTGCAAAACTACCTTCCTGCCCATTCAAATGACAATATGGCGCGTAAAAGAGTCTCCTCCTCAAGGCATTCCAAACACGTAGGCAATTGCAAATTTTAAGTAGGAACGGCTAGCACGGAGCCTAGTGGGGATGGGTTGGCTTATGAACAATAACTTTACGTGAGAGCTTAACAAAATAGTATTTATTGATATATTGATGGTTTCAAAATTTATTTATTATCTTTTATTTCTTAGCTGATTTTTTTGGTTGAATGGCGAAGTTTGTTGCCATCACTTCAACTGTTGGCATCACTTCGTTTAATGTATTGCATCTGTTCTCTACCTCCAAGTCATTGCCTTCGCTGATTTTCGTATACTTCTTCTAATTCTTAATATAAGAGATAATTGATTTTTTTAAGATATTAAGAAAGCTGAATAAATTATTTAATCCTAGCATATGTTGTGTATCATTATATTATATATTAATTTATAAGTCAGTCAAATTTGTTTGAAGAAAAACTATAAATATAAATATTTAAATGTAATTTATTTAGCTTCATTAATTTCTAAAAAAAAAAAAAAATCAATTGGCTCTTATATCAAGAACAAGAGGTAGTAGAAAGAAGCATTCAACTCAGTGCTTGTATATTTGTAAGCCTCATACTAATATTTTGATGAATGAAAAGGAATTTTAAAAATTGAGAGGAGTTTGTACATCATTCTCTTCTGCTCTCTCAACTGTTGATTGGTGAAATTAAGTATTTTTCTGAAGCAAAACTTGGTTTAGCAAAGGTAGTATTCAGATCAATCAATTAACACATCTTTTTTCCCCAACAATAAAATATGTTGTATGAATTTCAATACTAGTTTTTTATTGACATGGGTAAATATATATGGGTTAAGGGTAATTTTATCTTGAAAGTTTTTTAGGAGAAATTTTGTTTTGGAAGTGTCAAAAGGGGAGGCAATTTTGCCTTAGCCGTTATCTAAGTTAATTTTGACTATTAGTTGATCAAATATGCTGAGCTGACAGTCTATATATTATTCATATTATTTTTGTTAAAGTGTAAATTTGCCTTGTAAGTCCATGGTCATCTATTTCATTCTTTTTGTTAAAGGCCATTTTTGCCCTTAAAGTATTCACTTGGGGTCAATTTTGCTCCGGAAATTTTTTAAGGCCCAATTTTGCCTCGGAAGTGTCAAATTTGGAGCAATTTTACCTTTGTCGTTAGTTGATAAAATTATGGGTAAATTTACTCCTAACTCAAAACTTGTAGGATAAATTTATAACTTAACAAAAATGACATGAACAACAAAATGGCATGGAAGTTTCAACTTATGAGCACATTTGCCAGAAAATGGGTTAACTAATGGTCAACTAACGGTAAGGGCAAAATTTCGCCTTGAAAAAACTTCTGAAGTAAAATTGGCTCAAAGTGAATACTTCTGGGGTAAAAATGGCTTTTAACCTTTTTCTTTTTCCAAAATTAGATTTAAAACTTTTGGGGCAAATTTGCACCTTAACAAAATAACATGGATAACAAGTGCCATGTTTCATAATTGGGATGTTTTACAAAAGTCAGGCCTAAAAATACTAAATACCTGTTTGGATTAGAGGTAGAAGCTATTTTTCCAATGTGATTTACGGTATACGAGGTAAGCTTGTAAGAGAATTTTTATCTCGACTTGCGTGAACGTGATTTTCCAACGCTTTCTCAAATATGTCCTAACTCGTTTAGGCTTGAGCCCGTGAAAAGTCGACCTTGAAGATTAGAGCCGACCTTCATTCCAAGAATAATTGAGAAAACCATAAGTTCTCAATATAAAAAATTATAGGGGACATAATTAAAAATTAAGTAAAATGACAAGGACAAATTTATTTTGAAAAGAAATAGGAAATGCTTGGTTTGGTCACATATTTGAGCGGTTGATTTTGATGTTAAATATAAGATATTTTTTATATTTATCAATCTTTTTCTCATTTCTCCCCGTTAATATTTCTTCAATAATAATCAAGAAGATAAGAGAAAGAAAGAATTAATAAAAATAATTAAAGTATTTTAAAATATAAATATCACGTTAACTAAAATAACTCATTTTGCCGCCTCCTATTTGATTCCCAGGCTTACGGAATTACCTCATTTTTAGGGGTTTGCCCGTTTGTGGCACTCGAGCTTCACCGGAGACGTTCCTCTTCTAATCGTAAGCCAAAATGCTTTCTTCCTCTGCCGTAAGGTACTCCTTCTACAATTTTACTTTCTTTTCTACTTCGCACTTTCTTCATTCCCTTTTCTCTAATCCCAAAAGCATCAGCGACGCTGTTGCTTCACTCAGTATTATCACCAATCAGCGTCCCCCAGCTTCTATACGCCAAACTAATCAGCTTTTAGGATCTATTGCTATGTCCAAACGTTATGCTTCTGCCATTTCACTTTTTGCCCAAGCCAGAGTTGAAGGGATTTATGCCAGATCTATCCACAATGAACATCTTGACCAATTGCCACTGCCATTTGTGTCACGTGGGTTTTGCTTTCTCTATGTTGGGGAAAATTTTCAAAATGGCCTATCAACCAAGCACGGTAACTTTGAATACGCTAGTAAAAGGACTCTGTTTTAATCAGAAGGTTGGCGAAGCTCTGGATTTCTATGATGACATAGTGGCCAAAGGTTTTCAGTTGAATGAAGTCACTTATGGCACGTTAATCAATGGGCTATGTAAGATGGGAAAAACAAAATCTGCCATTAAATTGTTGCAAAAGATGGAAAAAAAGTTAGTCAAGGCGGATGTTGTTATTTACAACACAATCATTGATGCACTTTGTAAAGATGGGCTTGTCAATGATGCGCACAAGTTGTATTTTGAAATGATTCATCGTGGGGTATCTCCAGATGTTGTTACTTATAATATTCTAATCCATGGCTTCTGTAGGATGGATCAGTGGCAACAAGCAAATAAAGTACTTGGTGAAATGATATCGACAGACATTCACCTGAATGTTTATACCTTTAACATCCTAGTTGATGCCTTATGTAAAGATGGAAGGGTTATTGAAGCTCAAGCTGTATTCGCTTGGATGGTGAAGAGTGATCAGAGACCTGATGTTCTTACGTATAATGCTTTAATGGATGGACATTGTCTGACTAATAATATCATTGAGGCTAAGGAAGTTTTTAATAGGATGATTAAAAAAGGTTTGGCACCTGACCTTTTTAGTTATAATATTGTGATCAATGCATACTTTAAAATGAAAATGGTGGACGAAGCCATGGATCTCTTTAAGGAATTGCGTTGCAAAAATTTGGTTTATGATGTTGTAACTTGTAGTTCTGTTATTGATGGCTTGCTCAAATCACAAAGAATATCATGCGCACAAGATATTATTTATGGTTTGTGCAAACAAGGTTTGCTTGATGAAGCCAAGGCCTTGCTTGATAGGATGGAAGAGAACAATTGCTTGCCTAATTCCATAACTTTTGAAATTATTATTCGATATCTTCTTGAAAACAATGAGAAAGACAAGGCAGTGAAGCTTCTATGTAGAATGATTGAAAGAGGCCTGTTGAAGAATTAAAACAAAGTGACATGCTATAACTCAAATTCAAGTTGGACATATGTTAATGTTTCGCTAGCAGGAGTTAATTTAGTGGTTTTGCATGCATATAGTTTGATGCATGATCATCATAGTTGTGAAATTGGTTACGATCGTATTCAGTATTGAACAAACTTGAAGTTTACACCATCGTGGCTTTCATCTGCCAAAATTTAAATTATACCCTAGTGCTTTCTTTATGATCTTAAACTGGGGATGTTTAGCGATCAATTATCAATCACTTGGAAAACTCTCTCATATACTTGAGTGTGCATAGGCTGCTGACATTTAATTAGAAATAAAGCTGAGATGTTGAAAGTGCAAAAGGATTAGGTTTCATGTGTTGAGGTGAAAATTCCATGTAGTAGTAGTGGTATAGAACAAGAAGTAACATGTATAAGTTAGGTGGTGGTGATGATGATGAATGACAGTTAGGAGAGTCTTAAGAGTTAGTTAGTCTAAGAATTAGTTAGTTAGTTAGGATTATAGCCGTTGGAGTCACTGCCTATATATGCCTTCTTGTAATTCAGATGATGTGAACAATACAGTTGTCTGTCCAGTCTCTATTCCCTCTATTTTCTCTCTATCCTGTCTGTTCTCTCTTCCCTCTAAGTTCCCTCTCTGTCTCTCTCTCGTTCCTCTGTCTGAATTACAATTCTGTAACACTATCTGGTTGAGTATCTTATGTTTTGATTAGGATGATGGTAGGGCCAAAATCAGTTGATGATTGATGATTGTGAAGTATGATTGCATCAGGTATCACTAAAATCAGTTGTTTTGGCATGCAAGTTTAGCTGAGATGTTGTGCATTACTGAGGAGTAATTTGATAAATATGCTCAGCAACTTATTGACAAATAAGTCTTGCGAATTTCAAATACATGCAATTGTTTTTTTTTTTTGTGGTGAGAATACACAAGTGTTGACCTGGCTTGCGGCTTAATGTTGGACTTGCTGAAATTTGTTTTATAGTGGTAAATTATTGTTTTGTTCCATGGTGATGCACTTTTTGTTTTGATGCGATGGCATGCAATACCTCTGGTCCTGCCATTTCCTTTCTAATTCTTTTAGAAAAAAGGGTGGAGATGGCGTGTCTTTTTTCTAAGAAGCCAGATATGCTTTGGAAGTATTATAAAAGCTAAATGTTTAAGTATAAATTTTTTATGGAAAAAAAGATCATAGATTGGAGTGTTTTGTTGATGAAGGTCCTCCTCTTAGTTTTCTTCTCTATCATGAATAGCTCATCTTTCTTCTCTATCAATGATACAGGAGAATTAAAAATTTTATAAGTGGATGAAAAAGTTTTTTTTTTAACCATTCTAGTTCAGTTCAGTTGAGGGTTTATAACAGAAATATCAAAAATATACATAGCAATCCTATTTTTCTCTTAATTGACCTTTCTCTAAAGGCTAAAGCACATAGTAATACTAGCATAGACTCAGGAAAATGTTTGTTTCTATGTTAATTGGATTTAATGGCAAAATTTGTGTACATCATTCTTTTCTGCTCTCTGAGCTGCCGATTGGCGTAGTCTGTATTCTTCTGAAGCAAATAAATTAAAACAAGACTACCAGATTTTTTTTTCTTCTTGCCAAATAAATTATTGTTTACTGTATGGAAATTAAAACTTGTGAATGCATTCACCCATGCATTGTGTTTAGGGTATTTGATTTTTTTTTTTTTTTTAATTTTGCTATAACTCACGCACTTGTTATATCTATAGGGAGTTGAAAATTTTAAATCCAAAGAAGGTTCAAACTTATAATTTCACTCTTAAAAGACACTTGAGGGACTAATAAACGATTGAGTCCATGGCCAGGTAATTGAAATTAATATGGTTTTATTATTATAATATTCTTCTTTAAAACTTGATTTTTTTTAATATTACTTTTTCATGTTTAAATTTTTTGAACATATATTCATAATTTTATGTGTATCACAGGTATCTCCCTTCTAAAATGGTTAGTTTGTTGCACTGTAAAGAATAATCCTTATAAAATTTTTATACTATGAAATATTTTTTGAAATATTATGTTCATTCTAACATTGACTAAGTTAAATACTGTCCTCACCAGAGCTGGTGCAATCCTGGACTGTGTGACACGCTCATCAAACAAACTCTGTGAAACCAGTATCCGTGTGCACCACCGGCAAGTGACTAAACTTGAACCTCAGACTATAAATGTGACCTTCGTTGTAGAGGTTGATGCAGCATACTCTCTTAGATATAAGAAGGCTGTATGTGGTGGTATTTTACGATCACGTGATAATTCCCGTCTTGAAGATTTTAAGTTCAGATTGGAGAATGGAGATCACCTCACAGATGAACTGTGGGGCGTCTCACGGGACTTAAGCGAGCATGGGATAGAGGGAAAAGGAATATAATTCTAAAATATGATTCTACTGAAGCCGTTTGGTTAATTATGAACAGGGTTACATAGACACATGAGGATTGGGAAGTGATCTTAGAGATTAAAAATATGTTCAAGTTGAGTTGGAAAGCTGACTTTCAAGTTATATGCAGAGAAAATAATAATATGGCGGATTCACTGTGGAATGACTGATAGAGGCCTGTTGAAGAAAGAAAACAGGGCGAAGTACTGTAGCTCAAATTCAGGTGGTATATTTTTTGGTGAATTTACTCATCTAACTGACTCGTTTGACAAGAATATAGTTTGGTGTATGATTATCACTGTAATGAATTGTTTTTACAAGCATGCTCAGTATAGTACATTTTGAATTTCACACCACTATGGCATGTATATGCCAGATTGAAATAGTTCTTTAGTGCTTTTTTTATGATCTTAACCAAAGGTTTTTTTGTGATCAACCGTCAAATTTTAGGAAAACTATGCATGTACTTGAATTTCAGTCATATGAGTACATAGGCTGACATTTAGTTATAAATAAAGCTCAGATGTTGGAAATTGCAAGATGAGCAGGTTTCTTGAGTTTAAGGTAAAAATTCCTGGATCAGTTGGGGAAATGAAAGACAGCCGCACTCAGTAGACTGATGAGGAATTTTAGATGGTAGTGTGGTTGACTTTTTGAGAGGTTATCTGCTGTTACCATGTGATAATGTGATCAAGTATCATATACATCAGTGGAAGTAATTGTTTCTGGCATGTAAGTTTAGCTGAGATGTTGTGCATTGATTTGACTATTGTGTTAACAAAGAATTCTTGCAAATTTCAAATACATATGTAGTTGTCTTTTGAGAGAAAATATAAGTCTTGGCCTGGCTAGCAACACAATGTTTGACGTGCTGAAATTTGTTTTATTGTGTTAAATTATTGTCTTGTTATACGGTTATGCACTTCTCTTTTTGATGGGACAGCTTGCAATACCTCTGATTTTGTCATTTCCTTTCTATTTCCTTTGAAAAACGGTGGAATTTGCTTGTCTTTCTTTGAAGAAGCATGATATGCTGTGAAAGTATTATGAAACTAAATGTCTAGATATAAATTTTTGATGGAGAAAAGATCACAGATCGGAGTGTTTTTATGATGAAGATCCTCCTCTTAGTTTTCTTCTTTATGAGGAGTAGCTCAAGTTTCTTCTCTATCAATGATACTGGAAGTTAGAATGTTGTAAGAGGATGAAAAAGTAACTGAACTTTTCTTGATCAGTGCATGTGAGGGTTATAAAAGAAATATGAAATATAAATGGTAGGATATATACCTAGAAATTCTAGTATTCTCTTAATTGACCTCTCACTGAAGGCTAAAGCACATGGTAATAGTTGTATAGACATATGAAAATATCTGTTTCTATGTTAAAGGCATGTTTGGTACCGTCTCCTTTAGTCCTTTACAGTTATAGTTTTCTGATTTACTAAGAGATTGATCAGCATTGAGCTTTGGGATGCTTTTTTTGGTCTCGCTTGATTGGCGTAGCCAGTATTATTCTGAAACAGAACTTAGTTCCATATAAAAGATTCAGCAGGGGCAGCGTTTAGTTGATTAAAGAAGAAAGGCTTAGATTTTCTTTTCCTTCCTGTCAAAGAAATTTTATTTATTGTATGGAAATTGAAACATAAAAATGCATTTATCCAGCCATTATGTTAGGAATACTTGACGTTGTAGCATCTTCCCTTCCTCCTTGGGTTTTGGATGCCATCATGCCATGCGGTTTAATATTGTGCTTTGCACTGTCATTTTATACCCTCTCTCTATTCCTACGAAAAATATAGGGAAAATCCCCTGAAAATATCTTGTGAACTTCAGAATCTCTAAAAGGTCATATGAATATGGAAAATGACTGATTTTTACAGAGGTAGGAATATGGGATATCAAAGTTTGGCTGAAAAGAGTTAAATGCCCTTATCTCATCCTAATTCCCAGCCTCTACATCTCTCCTCTCCCCTCCTTCACGCTTCATTCTCAGCCTTCCCGCTATTTTTCCCTCCCCCTTTCTCTCTTCTTCACTGTCTTCCCATAATGGTCACAGAACACTTTGCTGGCCAAATTCCGAACACCACACCTTCCTCTTTCTCCCATTTGATCCCTCTCCTCCTCCACTGTCTGACCCAAATCTTTCTTGGTTTGGTGAATTGGGTGTTTAGGGTATAGCTCGAAGATGTTGAACGTTGCAGTTGGGACAATGTTGAAGACATGAACCTCAACATTAAACTCTTCATTTTATATTTAGAATTTCAATTGATGGTCTGTGGCCTAAAAGCGGTTGATTTTCACTGTGGTTTAATATTGTTTTATTTTCTTTGTCTCTACTCTGTTTGGAAAAGATCAAGGCGCCATTTTTCTTCATTTTGATAGAATGATTGACTTGTATTCTACCCAAAAAGGACATTCTATGCGTTACATGGTTCTAAACAATGTTATTTGGTTGCAGTATTTCCAACCAACTAGTAAGCCAACTCGATGCTCTGCAGCCACCTGGACCGCCAGTGCAGCCACGACCTTTTTTGTTATAATATTTTGATCAATGCATACTTTAAAATGAAAATGGTGGACGAAGCCATGGATCTCTTTAAGGAATTGCGTTATAGAAATTTGGTTCCTAATGTTGTAACTTATAGTTCTGTTATTGATGGCTTGCTCAAATCACAAAGAATATCATGCGCACAAAATATTATTTATGAGATGCATGATAGGGGTATTCTCCCTGACATAATTACTTACAATATCTTGTTAGATGCATATTGCAAAATGGGACATCTTGACAAGGCAATTGCATTATTTAGGCAAATTGTCAATGAAGGGTTTCAGCCTAACATGAAGACCTACACTATACTTATTGATGGTTTGTGCAAAGGTGGTAGATTAAATGATGCGTGGGAGATTTTTAGGTATCTTTTGGCCAAGGGTTATCATCTAGATGTCCATATATATACTGCTATGATTCTTGGATTTTGTAAACAGGGTTTGCTTCTTGAAGCCAAGTCCTTGCTTGATAGAATGGAAGAGAACAATTGCCTCCCTAATTCCGTGACTTTCGAAATTATTATTCTGTGTCTTCTTGAAAACAATGAGAATGACAAGGCGGTTAAGCTTCTCTGTATAATGATTGATAAAGGCCCGTTGAAGAAATAAAACAAGGTGAGATACTGTAGCTCAAATTCACGTTCCACGAATATTCATGTTTAGCTGGCACAAGTGGTTAGCAAAGGTTTGTATATCTTGGAGTGAATTGTCACAATTAATTGACTGGTTTTTCAAGCATATAGCCTAATGTATAATTGTTGTTTTTTTGAATTTTTTTCAGGTGCCCGTTCAATATAGAACAACTTGATGTTAATGCTAGTATTAGCCAAGATTGAAATTGTTCTTTGGTGGTTGCCTTGAGATATTAAAGGGGTTCCGTACAGCAATAAGTTCCTCGTAAAACTATATCATATACTGAAACCGATGCTGATAATGAGTTTAGAAGTCTGAATTTTAACCGTATGTGTACATACGCTCATATCTGGTTACAAGTAAAGCTAAGATGCTGAAATTTGCAAGAGGAGCAAAGTTTTTGAGTTATAAGGTGAAAATTTTTTGTAATGTGCCCAAGTCAGGGTGATGGAAAACAGCGGCAGTCAGTAGACCGATGAATTTTAGCTTATGTTGGGTGACTTTTTTAGAGTTTATGTACAGTTAGTCAAGTATCATATGTTTCTGTTGTGATGATGGTATAGCCAAAATCACTTGATGATGATTTCATAACTTGATCGTATCAGGTATCCCTGAGAGTAATTTGTTTTGGCATGCAAGTTTAGCTAAGATATCAATAGTAGCAAAAACCTTATCCCATTTAGTGGCTACAAGGATTTCTTGACGGCATTGTGTTCTGTCTGAGACCAATTCTTCCCATAAGCCACTTAGTGAGATATTGTGCATTCCTAGTTTAATTTGATAATTGTGTTGGGCCACTTATTGACAAATAACCCTAGCAAATTTCAAAAGTTCTGGCTTTGCTTGCAACAGAATGTATGACTTGGAAAAATGTTTATGGTAGCAAATCACTCTTTTGTTCCATGTTGATGCACTGTTTCCTTGATATAAGAACAAGAGAATGTCCGGTGTGCAAGACCTCTGGTTTTTCATTCTCCCTTCCTTTTTGTTTCTGACTGCATCTGAAAAAGGGGCAGTAATAGCTTGTCTTTCATTGAAAAGGCAAGACATGCTTTGAATGTATTATGAAAACTATATGTCATGAGTATAAATTTGTGCTGGAGACAAGAACATGGATTGGAGGGTTTTGTTGATGGAGGTCCTCCTAGTTTTCGTCTCCATCAGGAATAGCTAAAGTTTCTTCTCTATCATTGATGGTGGAAGTTTGAATTTTATAAGATGATGAAAAGTGGGATTTTTAACCATGCTCGAGCTGTGCATTTGAGGGATAATGTAAACAAATATGAAATGCATCGTAGGCTTTCTAGTAATCCTATGGTTCTCTTAATTCACTGTTTATTAGAGCTGAAGCACATAGTAACAGTGGTATAGACTATGGAAACTCAATTTTGTTTCTATGTTGATGGCTTATTTTGTCCTGCCTTTTATGAGCCTTCACAGCTTTACATTTCTGATTTACTAGGAGATAGGTCCACATTAACAGCCCATTTGGTATAAGGAAAATTTGAGGAGGGAAAGGAACTTAGTGAAGGGAAGGGAAGATTGGTTGAAGGAATATGGGTTGATGGAAGATGAATTATTTGGCATGAAGAAAATTGAGGGGTGGCACTTGGGAAAGAAAAGGGAAATACCCGTTTTACCCTCAAAATAAATTAATAATTATCTATTAATCAAATTTATATTTCAATTCATTTATTAAATAATTATTAGTACAATAATTTAAAAATTAAATAAAATGAATAAAATATAAATTATAATTTAAATAAATTATAATTTTTAATTCCCCACATTTTAATTTAAATTTTTTAGGTGCATATCTGTCTTTCAAATCTTTCTTCATGCTAAGGAAGATAGGTTACCACCAATTTTGGCGAGATCTCATTTTCCCACCTTTAAAGCAAGATTGGTGGGCCTAGAAACTTGAGTTCCTGAGAAGATTGGATACTAAAAGTGTACTAAATAAGGGAACTTGCTCATCTTCCCCTCCCTTCCCACCTCTTTTGCATACCAAATGGGCCTTAAGTTTGAGAATATTTGCCCTCACTTTATCTCTCAATGGTTTCATAATTTATTTATTATCTTTTATTTCTTAGCTGATTTATTTTGGGGAAAATTGCTAGTAAATACCAAATAGGGAAATTAATTGCTATTTGCCACCTAGAAACACAAGGTACTGAACTGTCATTAATATTGAATATAGAAAGACAAAAATGCCCTTAGTAAGCTTACACTATAGGCAGAAGCAAACGATTAATTGCTTATATCACAGTGGCTTGTTCAGCTCTCTTGTTCAGCGGAGTACGGTGGTATGCGTCTTTTGTTGTGGCTGTCGATCACTGTGGAGCCCGTCGATCACTGTAGAGCCTGTCTTCATTTTTAGTTTTTGGTGGAGGTGATGATTTGTGTATTGGTTGTTGACCTCAGTTTTGTGTATTGTTGTGTGTGTGAATAAGGAAATAGTAAATATTATTGTGGGTTCATTAGATATTCTGAGTTTGGAAGATTCTTTACAGATAAGGGTGTATTCATTGCACATCATGAAAGAGCGTTGGCACAACGGCTAGATCCTTTCCACATATGGGAATGGTTACAGATGGAACAACTTTTGCATATCATGGAAAGACACATTGTATATATGGAAGATCAATTGGACATAATAGAAAATCTTTGGCAAATAATGGAAGATCCTTTGCACATATTGTAGATGATCATTGCGCACACACGAAAGATCCTTTGCACATCATGGAAGATCAATTGCACACAACTGAAGATCCTTGACACATAAAGGATCATCCTTTGCACATATCGTGGATGATCCTATGGCACATAGGGAAAAGATTCACTGCATACAACGGAAGATCCTTTGTACATCATGGAATATCAATTGCACCAAACGGAAGATCCTTGACACATAAAGGATAATCTTTTGCATATATTGTGGATGATCCTATGGCACATAGGGAAAAGATTCATTGCACACAACGGAAGATCCTTTGCACATCATAGAAAATCGATTGCACACATCGGAAGATCCTTGGTATATATCCTTGGCACATAAAGGATCATCCTTTGCGCATATCGTGGATGATCCTATGGCACATAAGGAAAAGGTTCATTGCACACAACGGAAGATCCTTGGTACATAAAGGATCATCCTTTGCACATATAGTGGATGATCCTATGGCACAAAGGGAAAAGATCAATTGCACACAACGACAGATCCTTTGCACATCATGGAAGATTAATTGCACACAACGGAAGATTCTTGGCACATAATGGATCATCCTTTGCACATATCGTGGATGATCCTTTGGCGCACAGAGAAAAGATATATTACACATAACGGAAGATCCTTTGCATATCATAGATGATCAATTGCACACAACGGAAGATCATGGGCACATAATGGATCATCCTTTGCACATATCGTGGATGATCATTTGCACATAGAGAGGGTTGTGTGTACGTATGGAAGATTCATTGCACGTATGGAAGAGTTTATCAACATTTGGATGATTTAATGCATAACGTATAAATTGCATAGCAACTGCTTGTTTAACAAAGTCCTTAATATAGAGATAAAGTACTTTGTTGCAAATCGACATACAAACATCCCTAACATGTCACAAAAACTTTACAGCCAACTAATGTAGATACACTATAAATGAAATAAACTACTTTTTCTTCTTCTTGTTAGCTCTCCAAACTTCAATGCTACACATTATCGCTTCCCGTTGTTTGTTCTTTGCATAAGTAACTAGCCACCACACTAGAGGTGGTAATATGGGTTGGGACCGTGGGCTGAGCCCGCCCAACCCGATAAAATGGGAGGTTTGGGTTCTACAAAACTGGGACCATATTGATGCGGTCCTTTTTGGCCCGAACCCATATGGTCCCAACCCGTCACGGGTTGGACCACCGGGTTGGCGGGTTGGCCCATATTTTTTTTAACTAAGAGGGAAAAGGAAGAACCATTAGCCAATAGTCCAAATCTCCAAAACCGTAACTCCAAAGTCCAACCCATTTCTCCTCAATCCCTACTCTCTTCTGCTTGCTTCAAATTGAAACACCTTTAATATTAACTAATTATTGATTATTGTTAAGTTATACTGATAACTTGTGGATTTATATTTATTTTGTTGTGTATGGACTTGTGATGAATATTTAATTTGTAATGTATTTTAATTTTGTTATATTTAAATGTGTAGAGAAAACAATCTTATTGTATATAAAAAAAATAATCTTAGTATATTGTTAAAAAAAATTGAAAAAAAAAAATGGGTTGGCCAGCCCAACCCGCCAACCCAGCGGTTATGGGTTGGGTTGGCTAAATGCCAACCCATATTGATGCGGTCCTTTTAGGACCGAACCCATATGGTCTCAACCCGTGGTGGGTTAGCCCGAACCCACCGGGTCGGACCATATTACCACCTCTACACCACACCACATCCACCATTTTTTTATCCATGTCTTCCTTAAAAAAAATGTTTTCAGTCAGATCCAATCATATTATAACATTTAATGTAAAAATTTACTCACATTAGGCATTATGAAACCATTCCACTTAGGCCTTTTAATATTTTCCCACATTTGCAGTCAAGATATCACATACATGCCACAGTCCCATCTACACAAAAGTAAAATATCAATTGCACACAAAAGTAAATTGAATGGCAATGGCAGCAATCCAAATTAAGGGGCTGATACATGTGACAACACAAATACGAAAAATATCAGCCAAAAGTGCAGCAAGGCATATAATGCTGACTCAACCAAACTAACTTGTGCCTATTGCTATACAATTTTCAGATTTAATCACTCGCAACAGCAATAGGAAGTTTAAAGATTTTGCACTTCTCAAAGTTTCATAGATTAAAGATTATGCGAGAACATTAACTAAACATAGGAACGAATACCTTAATAGCATACACAATTAGAGAGCAACATGAGTACAATACTTGTGCAAAAAGCTTGATAGGTCACATGCACAAGCTAAGTTGACCTCAGGAGGAGACTAAACTCACATCCTATCAAATAGGGAGAAGACTTAAGAATTTCAGAATTAGGTAAAGTTAGTGATTTTTAACAAAACAGCTTAAGAAACGGTGCAATAATCAAATTAGGCATCTACAATATTCAAGGTAGAGGCTCAAATCAGATTTGCAAGTGAAAACACACAAAGCTGTTGAAGGCTAACCACAAATAAAACTAATGTGCAGAGTCTAAATTCTCAATTATTAATTAATGAAGTTGAACAAGACAGTCCAATACCCATGACTAACTGAAGTTCAGAACCACTGCTAAATAAGGGTGCATACAAACATAGCAAAAGTTCTTGCAATTGATATAATTGCAAGTTTGTCTGAAAGGAACAGATCTCAACTATCATGCATGGTCAAATCCATTTATTGTTCAAATCAAATGCAGTCAAGAACCTTACAACTAGATGTTATCTATGTCACAATATGTAAAATATAATATAATATAATTGTAAATAACATCACAACTTTCCTACCTTATAGTCATTATGCTCATATAAGATATGAAATATAATTGTATATGAAGGCTATCTCTTGTTAAAACTTGACTCTGGCACAAACTACTGAAACATGATCATCAGAATTTGAAACAACCTTTTTAATAGACAATAGAGGTTTCATGTGATAACATTGCATACCTCTGCATCACCATGAGCACCTGAATCTCCTAGTCATTTTATATAACCAGGATCTTTACTGCACAAATGAAAATTCTTTTCTTCAGTTATCTCATCTCAAAGTTTTACAACATGACATGGTAATAACCAGAAAGTTTAGGAAGGTCCTATAAGGTAAACAAAAGAATCTTAGATCAAGCGATTGGCTGCAACTCATTATTCTTTACTATTAAGTTCATACTAAAGTACCAAAAGTTCATGCTTAAGTTCCATACATTTCCTAATTACCTTATCTTTTTTTCTTTCTATACTTTCATTTGCTCTTTTCTCTTAATGTGTTATTCAATTTAAATAACTTCCATCTCCCCTTCAGAGTAAAATTAGTGGACTCCGAACAATCTTAGGGAGAATTATAAATAAATACCTTTTGGACAAATTAATTATCAAATGCTACCTTAGAAGATCTATTGCACATGAACGGAAGATATTTTAAATACAACTAAAGATATTTTACACATAACGGAAGATTGTTTACATGTTCATATGGAAGATATTTGCACACACGGAAGATTGTTTGCACACCACGGAAGACCATTTGCACACACTGACATTTAAAATTTCTTATACAAATATTCATGCTATTTCTAGAAAATCTATGATTATGGATGCGATAGAGCACCTACAGTAATCTCTTTACACTAGATGGACAAATATTATTCACAATGCAAACTATTGACATATCTGGAACACGGAGGAATGCAAAACAAGAGGCGACCATTAATTATGACAACCACTTAGCAAAGGTGAAGTAAAAAGTATCTACCTTTTAAGTATTCACAAATCAAAATCTATGTCTCCGACAGAATCCTCAGTAATCGAAGCCACCTACCCTTGACCTACGGCATAGACCTCAAAACTTCCGACTAGGCGAACCACCAGACCAAGCCACAATAATCAAAGGCTCTTACACTGCTTCTTTACACCGTTTTCCTAGGCTTTCTCCACCCCTCACCGACGACATCTACCTCAAAGGCTCTCCCTAGCAGAACCACCACACCAACCCTCAATAATCAAATCCTATTATAGTCGTTTTCCTGGCCATTCTCTTAACCTTAAAAGAAAATATACAGGAAATGCAGGAAATGCTGTTGTTAGCTGGCCTCAAACCACCTGCAAATGCCAATTGGAAGATGAACTTGCTTGTATCTCCTAGTTCAATTTAGGGTTGCTGGCACACCAGAGAAGCCAATTCCAAAGTTGCGCATTTCCTCCTTACTCCCACCTAAAATCATGTCATCAAACTAAGGGCATTTTTGTCTTTCTATATTCAATATTAATGACAGTTCAGTACCTTATGTTTCTAGGTGGCAAATAGCAATTAATTTCCTTGTTTGGTATTTACTAGCGATTTTCCCTTTATTTTGACTGAATGGCGAAGTTTGTTGCCATCACTTCGATTGTTGCCATCATTTCGTTTAATGTATTGCATCTGTACTCTACCTCCATGACTGGACAGTCATTGCCTTGGCTGATTTTCTTATACTTCCTCTAATTCTTAATATAAGAGATAATTGACTTTTTTTAAGCTATTAAGAAAATTAGCTTCCTTATGTTGTATATCATTATATTATATATTAGTTTATAAGTCAGTCAATTTAGTTTGAAGAAAAATTATAAATATAAATATTTAAATGTAATTTATTTAGCTTCCTTAATTTCTAAAAAAAAAAGTTAATTAGCTCTTATATTGAGGATAAGAAGTAATAAAAAGAAGCATTCAACTCAGTGCTTGTATATATGTATGCTTCATACAAATATTTTGATGAATGAAAAGGAATTGAAAAAGTTGAAAGGAGTTTATACATCATTCTCTTCTGCTCTCTCTGCTGTTCATTGGTGAAATCAAGTATTCTTCTGAAGTAGAACTTGGTTAAACAAAGGTAGTATTTAGAACAATCAATTAATACATCTTTTTTCCCCCAACACTGAAATATTTTGTATGAATTTCAATTCTAGGTTTTTACTTAGATGGGTAAATATATATGGTTAAGGGGTAATTTTATCTAGAAAGTTTCTTGGGAGAAATTTTGCTTTGGAAGTGTCAAAAGGGGAGCAATTTTGCCTTGCCCTTTATCTCAGTTAATTTTAATCGTTAGTTGATTAAATATGTTTAGTTGATAGTCTATATGTCATTCATATTATTTTTATTAATGTACAAATTTGCCTTGTAAGTCCATGGTCACCTACTTCATTTTTTTTTAATTTAGATTTAAAACTTTTACGGCAAATTTACACCTTAACAAAAATGATATGAATGATATGTGGATTGTCAGCTCAATATATTTATTTAACTAATGGTCAAAATTAATTGCGATAACGGCAAGGGAAAAATTACTCTTTTTTGACACTTCTGAGGTAAAATTGCCTCTCGATGCCAACTTTCAAGATAACATTGCTTTTTCACCCTACATGCATCAGTCCTTTGAGCTTTTCTAACACAAATAACACCTTCAGAGAATTTTAGTATAAATTTTTTATGAACAAAAGATCATTGATTGGAATGTTTTATTGATGAAGAAGATCCTCCTCTTAGTTTTTCTTCTTTATCAGAAATAGCTCAAGTTTCTTCTCTATCAATGATGCTGGAAGTTATAATTTTATAGGAGGATGGAAAAGTAATTTTCATTTGCATTTGAGGGATATAATATATGAAATTATACATAGTAGAATAATATTTAAATGGTAAGGGTGAAATTTTGCTAATATTTAAACCGGTAGAGTTACTATTTTTATTTAATGAATTAATGGATCAAGTTAAAATTTATTTAAAATTAAAAAAATTTAAAATTTACTTTTTCTTAAAAATAATCATATTTTAATCTCCATGATTCTTGCAAATATTACTTTTTAATACTGTTAATTAAACTAACAAAAGAAATAAACCCGCATTATTATTATTATAAAATTTCCAATACCATTTTTTTGTAATAAATCTGCTCTTCCAAAAAATATTATTTAAGATTCTTCGAACCAAAATTATGATTTTAAATTGTGAAAATCGCTGAAAATCTTCCATTATAAAATGTATAGTTTAAAGGTAGAAATTTATCCAAGGATTAAGATGCAAATAGGGGCAGTTTTTCTTCAGATGTGTGTGATGTGATGAATTGCATTCTCTGGTGGATCTAGATTCTTAGATATCTTGAGGCAATAAATTTTGCAATCGAGAAATTTCCCTAATTTTTCTATTTAAATTCTTAAAATTAATATGAAAACAGTAATAATAAGATAAAATTATAAATCAAACCATGTGCACTAGTGTGTGTAGATCATCCAACAAAACTCTTTGCCATGGGAATATGGGATAATGGGATAAGGATAATGAGTCCATGTATTGTAAAACAAAAAAATGGCTCAACACATGACCAATAAAATCAAACTCGCCTATTCTCAAGCATATTTGATCATACTCATCTCTTAACTTAGAAATTTATTGTTTTAAAAAAAATAATATTTTTAGTTAAAGAGCCTCAAGACCCACCGGCTCAAGTGCCATAATTTTTAATTAGGACGTTTTACAAAAGTCAAGCTTAAAAAGATTAATTCGTTTAGGCCTGAGCCCCTAAAGAGCCGCCTCTGAAGGTTCGAGACGATCCTTATTCCCAGAATAATTGAGAAAACTATAAGCACTTAATATAAGAAATTACAGGAGACGTAATTAAAAATTAAGTAAAATGATAAGAATACAAATTTATTTTGAAAAGAAACAGGAAATGCTCCTTTAGGTCTTGAGAGGTTAATTTTGTTCTTAAATATAAGATATTTTTTATATTTATTATTCTTTCTTAATTTTTCTTTATTGATGTTCCTTCAACAATAATAAAAAAAAATTAATAAAAATAATTAAAATATTTTAAAATATAAATATCATATTATTTAATTTAACTAACTTACCGGGTTTCAGAGTTATGTTAATATGTTGGAGAAAAGCGGTTCCCATCATTTTATTGCCTCCGATTTGATTCCCAGGCTTACATCATTACCTCAATTTTAGGGATTTGCCTGTTTGTTGCACTCAAGCTTCACCGGAGACATTCCTCTTCGAAACGGAAGCCAAAATGCTTTCTTCCTCTGCCGTAAGGTGCTCCTTCTTCAATTCTACTCTCTTTTCTACTTCGCACTTTCTTCATTCCCTTTCCTCAAATCCCAAAAGCATCAACGACGCTGTTACTTCACTCAGTAGCATCATCCACAAGCTTCACCCACCTTCCATTCGCCAAATTAATCAGCTTTTAGGATCTATTGCTAAGTCCAAACATTATGCCTCTGCCATCTCAATTTTTGCCCAAGCCGAGGTCAAGGGGTTTGTGCCAGATTTTATCACAATGAACATCTTGACCAATTGCCACTGCCATGTGGGTCAGATGGATTTTGCTTTCTCTATGTTGGGGAAAATTTTCAAGATGGGCTATCAACCAAGCACGGTAACTTTGACTACGCTTGTAAAAGGACTCTGTTTTAATCAGAAGGTTGGCGAAGCTCTGGATTTCTTTGACGACATAATGGCCAAAGGTTTTCAGCTGAATGAATTCACTTATGGCACGTTAATCAATGGGCTATGTAAGATAGGGAAAACAACATCTGCCATTAAATTGTTGCAAAAGATGGAAAAAGAGTTAGTCAAGGCAAATGTTGTTATTTACAGCACAATCATTGATGCACTTTGTAAAGATGGACTTGTCAATGATGCGCACAAGTTGTATTTTGAAATGATTCATCGTGGGGTATCTCCAAATGTTGTTACTTATAGTAGTCTAATCCATGGCTTCTGTAGCATGGATCAGTGGCAACAAGCAAATCAAGTACTTGGTGAAATGATATCGAATGACATCCCCCCAGATATTTGTACCTTTAACATCCTAGTTGATGCCTTATGTAAAGATGGGCAGATTATTGGAGCTCAAGCTGTATTCGCTAGGATGGTGAAGAGTGATCAGAGGCCTCATGTTGTTACCTACAATTGTTTGATGAATGGGCATTGCTTGTCAAATAATATCATTGAGGCTAAGGAAGTTTTTAATAGGATGATTAAAAAAGGTTTGACACCTGGCCTTATTAGTTATAATATTTTGATCAATGCATACTTCAAAATGAAAATGGTGGATGAAGCCATGGATCTCTTTAAGGAATTGCGTTACAGAAATTTGGTTCCTAGTGTTGTAACTTAGAGTTCTGTTATTGATGGCTTGCTCAAATCACAAAGAATATCATGCGCACAAGATATTATTTATGAGATGCATGATAGGGGTCTTCATCCGAATATCATCACTTACAATATCTTGTTAGATGCATTTTGCAAATGGGGACATCTTGAGAAGGCAATTACATTATTTAGGCAAATTGTTAATCGAGGATTTCAGCCTAGCGTGAACACCTACAGTATACTTATTGATGGTTTGTGCAAAGATGGTAGACAAAATGAGGCGTGGGAGATTTTTCAATATCTTTTGGCCAAAGGTTATCATTTAAATGTACATACATATACGGCTATGATTCATGGTTTTTGCAAACAAGGTTTGGTTGATGAAGCAAAGGCCTTGCTTGATAGGATGGAAGAGAACAATTGCTTGCCTGATTCTGTAACTTTTGAAATTATTATTCGATATCTTCTTGAAAACAATGAGAAAGACAAGGCAGTGAAGCTTCTACGTAGAATGATTGAAAGAGGCCTATTGAAGAATTAAAACAAAGTGAGATGCTATAACTCAAATTCAAGTTAGACATATGTTAATGTTTCGCTAAGAGGAGTTAATTTAATGGTTTTGTATGCATATAGTTTGATGCATGATCGTCATTGTTGTGAATTTGGTTACAAGCGTATTCAGTATTGAACAAACTTGAAGTTCACGCCATCGTGGCTTGCATCTGCCAAAATTTAAATTATACTCTAGTGCTTTCTTTATGATCTTAAACTCGGGATGTTTAGCAATCAATGATCAATCACTTGGAAAACTATCTCATATACTTGAGTGTACACAGGCTGCTGACATTTAATTAGAAATAAAGCTGAGATGTTGAAAGTGCAAAAGGATTAGGTTTCTTGTATTAAGGTGAAAATTCCCTGTAGTAGTAGTGGTATAGAACAAGAAATAACATGTATTAGTTAGGGGACGATTTTTTTTAATGTTATTGTGGTTGACTTTTGAGAGGTTATATATTGTTACTGTGTTATATAATAATAATGATAATAATATGATGATGAGGAGAGTCTTAAGAGTTAGTTAGTCTAAGAATTAGATAGTTAGTTAGGATTATAGCCGTTGGAGTCACTGCCTATATATGCCTACTTGTAATTCAGATGATGTGAACAATACAGTTGTCTGTCCAGTCTCTAATCCCTCTATTTTCTCTCTATCTCGTCTGTTCTTCTCTCTGTCCTCTAAGTTCCCTCTCTTTTCCTCTCTCTTGTTCCTCTGTCTGAATTACAATTCTGTAACACTATCTGGTCAAGTATCTTATGTTTCGATTAGGATGATGGTAGGGCCAAAATCAGTTGATGATGATTGTGAAGTATGATGGCATCAGGTATCACTAAAAGCAGTTGTTTCTGACATGCAAGTTTAGCTGAGATGTTGTGCATTACTGATGAGTAATTTGATAATTATGCCCAGCAGCTTATTGACAAATAAGTCTTGCAAATTTCAAATACATGCATTTTTTTTTTTTTTTTGTGGAGAGGAAACACAAGTGTTGACCTGGCTTGCAGCTTAATGTTGGACTTGCTGAAATTTGTTTTATAGTGGTAAATTATTGTTTGTTCCATGGTGATGCACTTTTTGTTTTGATGCGATGGCATGCAATACCTCTGGTCTTGCCATTTTCTTTCTAATTCTCTTAGAAAAAAAGGTGGAGATGGTGTATCTTTTTTCTAAGAAGCCAGATATGCTATGGAAGTATTATAAAAGCCAAATGTTTAAGTATAAATTTTTTATGGAAAAAAGATCATTGATTGGAGTGTTTTGTTGATGAAGGTCCTCCTCTTAGTTTTCTTCTCTATCATGAATAGCTCATCTTTCCTCTCTATCAATGATACTGGAGAAGTTAAAAATTTTATAAGTGGATGAAAAAGTATTTTTTTTAACCATTCTTGTTCTGCTCAGTTGAGGGTTTACAACAGAAATATGAAATATACTTAGCAATCGTATTTTCTCTTAATTGACCTCTCTCTAAAGGCTAAAGCACATAGTAATAGTAGCATCGACTAAAGCACATAGTAATAGTAGCATCGACTAAAGCACATAGTAATAGTAGCATCGACTCAGGAAAATGTTTGTTTCTATGTTAATTAGATTTGATGGCAAAGTTTTTGTACATCATTCTTTTCTGCTTTCTCAGCTGCTGATTGGCATAGTCTGTATTCTCCTGAAGCAAATAAATTAAAACAAGACTACCAGATTTTTTTTTCCTTCTTGCCAAATGAATTATTGTTTACTGTATGGAAATTAAAACTTGTGAATGCATTCACCCATGCATTATGTTAACGGTATTTGGTTTTCTTTTTCTTTTTTCTTTTTTTTGCCACAACTCACGCACCTATTATATCTATAGAGAGTTGGAAATTTTAAATCCAAAGAAGGTTCAAACTTATAATTTCACTCTTAAAAAAGACTTGAGGGACTTATAAATGATTGAGTCCATGGCCAGGCAACAAAAAGAAATTGAAATTAATATGGTTATATTATTATAATATTCTTGTTTAAAACTTTATTTTTGTTTTTTAATATTACTTTTTCATTTTTAAATTTTTTGAACATATATTCATAATTTTATGTGTATCTTAGGTATCTCCCTTCTAAAATGGTTAGTTTGTTGCACGGTAAAGAATAATCCTTATAAAATTTTTATACTATGAAATACTTTTTGAAATATTATGTTCATTCTAACATTGAAACTAAGTTGAATACTGTCCTCACCAGAGCTGGTGCAATCCTGGACTGTATGACACGCTTATCAAACAAGCTCTGTGGAACCAATGTCAGCATGCACCACCGGCAAGTGACTAAACTTGAACCTCTGACTATGAATGTGACCTTCGTTGTAGAGGTTGATGAAGCGTACTCTCTTAGATATAAGAAGGCTGTATGTGGTGGTATTTTACAATCACATGATAATTCCCTTCTTGAAGATTTTATGCTCAGATTGGAGAATGGAGATCACCATTGTGGGGTGTCTCACGGGATTTAAGTGAGCATGGGATAGAGGGAAAAGGAATATACTTCTGAAATATGATTCTACTGAGGCCGTTTGGTTAATTATGAACAGGGTTACATAGACACATGAGGATTGGGAAGTGATCTTAGAGATTAAAAATATGCTCAAATGGAGTTGGAAAGCTGACTTTCAAGTTATATGCAGAGAAAATAATAATGTGACGGATTCGCTGTGGAATGACTGAGAGGCCTGTTGAAGAAATAAAACAAGGTGAGGTACTGTAGCTCAAATTCAGATGGTATATTTTTTTTGTGAATTTACTCAGCTAACTGACTCGTTTGACAAGAATATAGTTTGGTATATAGTTATCACAGTAATGAATTGTTTTTACAGACATGCTCAGTATATAGTACAGTTTGAATTTCACACCACTGGCGTGTATATGCCAGATTGAAATAGTTTTTTAGTGCTTTCTTTGTGATCTTAACAAAAGGTTTTTTTTTGTGATCAACCGTCAATTTCTAGGAAAACTATACATGTACTTGAGTTTCAATCATGTGAGTACATAGGCTGACATTTAGTTATAAATAAAGCTCAGATGTTGGAAATTGCAAGATGAGCAGGTTTCTTGAGTTTAGGTAAAAGTTCCTGGATCAGTTGGGGAAATGAAAAAACAGCCGCACTCAGTAGACTGATGAGGAATTTTAGATGGTAGTGTGGTTGACTTTTTGAGAGGTTATCTGCCGTTACCATGTGATAATTTGATCAAGTATCATATACATCAGTGGAAGTAATTGTTTCTGGCATGTAAGTTTAGCTGAGATGTTGTGCATTCATTTGACTATTGTGTTAACAAATAATTCTTGCAAATTTCAAATACATATGTAGTTGTCTTTTGAGAGAAAATATAAGTCTTGGCCTGGCTAGCAACACAATGTTTGACGTGCTGAAATTTGTTTTATTGTGTTAAATTATTGCTTTGCTATAAGGTGATGCACTTTTCTTTTTGATGGGACGGCTTGTAATACCTCTGATTTTTTCATTTCCTTTGAAAAGCAATGGAATTTGCTTGTCTTTCTTTGAAGAAGCATGATATGCTGTGAAAGTATTATGAAACCAAATGTCTAGGTATAAATTTTTTATGGAGAAAAGATCACAGATTGGAGTGTTTTGTTGATGAAGATCCTCCTCTTAGTTTTTTTCTTTATGAGGAATAGCTCAAGTTTCTTCTCTATCAATGATACTGGAAGTTAGAATGTTGTAAGAGGATGAAAAAGTAACTGAACTTTTCTTGATCAGTGCATTTGAGGGTTATAAAAGAAATATGAAATATACATGGTAGGATATATACTTATCAATTCTAGTATTCTCTTAATTGACCTCTCACTGAAGGCTAAAGCAAATGGTAATAGTAGTATAGACATGAAAATATCTGTTTCTATGTTAAAGGTGTGTTTGGTACCGTCTTCTTTAGTCCTTTTCAGTTATGGTTTTCTGATTTACTCGGAGATTGATCAGCATTGAGCTTGGGGATGTTTTTTTTGGTCGCTTGCTTGATTGGCGTAGCCTGTATTATTCTGTAACAGAACTTAGTTCCATATAAGAGATTCAGCAGAGGCAGTGTTCAGATGATTAAAAAAGAAAGGCCTAGATTTTGTTTTCCTTCTTGTCAAAGAAATTTTATTTATTGTGTTAAATGTCAGCGATATCTGCACCTACTGGCACACAATATTTGACACTCACACACACCCTCCTTCAATCACTCCTTCAATCACTCACCTATCCTATGACTTTCATGTATTCAGTTTCCTATATATACTTTGTAATCTTTCTATCAAATATATAATGAGAATGAGATCCTAGAGTCTCATATGGTATCAGAGCCTGGTCCTAAAATCTCTGGCAACCAGAAACGGTGAGGCGAGAGAGAGACAGAGAAAGCAGAGTCAGCAGAACCAGCTGGCAACCAGAAACGGTGAGGCGAGAGAGAGACAGAAAAAGTAGAGCCAGCTCCGACCGAAGTGCTACGCCGGACTGCTCACACTGCTTCAGGAATTCCTCCACCGAACCGAAGACGACGCCATTCGCTGCCAGACGCCATTTGCTGTCGGAAACAGAGAAAGACGAGCAAGCTTTGGAGATCTGAGATCTCACTCACACCGGCGAGTGGGCATACACCGCCGGCCAAGGGACGATCGCAAGCCGCCGATCGGCGGATCCCAGAAGCCCGCTGTCAATCTGAGCAGCGCGTGGAATTCACGCGCCAACCAGTGTAGAGGCACGTGAATCTCACGCGCCACCGTCCGTACAGCGCGCGTGACCACACGCGCCGCTGTGAACAGTGCCTCCGACATCCATTTTTTGTCCCGGAAAATAAGCCACAGTGTTTCCAAACCCCATTTCTTCCAAAAACACATGGATTCTTCAAAATTTCGTCCTCTTTTTGGGTCTCTTCCTAGAAATCAAACCACAACCGGGACCACACCAATGGCACTTATGTCCGGTACAAATTCTGAAATTCAAGACTCATCTTCCTCCTCTCATTCCTCCACTACTAGTAACACAATAACTACGCCAGGACTTTCCGATAGTCAGATTATGGCCATCAACCATAGGTTCAATGGAAATAACTATCTCCAATGGTCTCAAACAGTGCTAAGATACATTCGTGGTAAGCGAATGGAGAAATATATCAATGGAGCAGCTCCTCAACCTCCTTCTAATGACTCCAATTTTGATACATGGTTTGCTGAAAACAATCAAGTTATGTCTTGGTTGTGCAATTCCATGACTGATGAAATCAGTGAAGGCTATCTCCTAGCAACCACTGCAAAAGAAATCTGGGATGAAGCAAAGCAAACTTACTCTTCCCTTGATAACACCGCTGCTCTAATCCACCTGAAGCGACAACTTAGAGATCTGAGACAAGGTAACTTGACAGTTACTAATTATTATAATACCTTACATAAACTGTGGCAACAGCAAGATCTCTTCGATTCCCATCCATGGGATACTGTTAAAGATGCTCAGTTACATAAGAAGATCGTGGAAGAAGAACGAGTGTATGACTTCCTCCTGGGTCTCAACGATTCATTTGAAGAGATAAGAGGTAGAATCATGGGACTAAAACCCATGCCACGTCTGTTTGAAGTAATCAACCATGTGCAATTTGAAGAAAGCAGAAAACTCTTGAATCAAGGCAGCCCAAGCTCAACTGAAAAGTCAGAGTCAAGCTCAATCGAAAGATCAGCCCTGGCAGCAAAACGACCACAAGACGAAAGATGAAACAAATGGTGTAATTATTGCAAAAAGAAGGGTCACATCAAAGAAGAATGCTGGAAACTTCATGGAAAGCCAGCAATCAACAAACAAAGCCATACTACTGCAACTGAGCCAGAAACTGAAGATAAAGATTCCCTGAGCAAAGAGGAACTGCAGATGTTTCGCAGGATGCTAGATAAGTCTAACTCTAAGCCTGGTATCAACCTTGTGCAATCAGGTAACTCTATCATAGCTCTAAATACAGTACAAGCTAGTGAAAATGCTTGGATTATTGACTCAGGAGCAACTGATCACATGACTGGTAATCGTACATTGTTTACAACTCTTAAATTGATTCATGAGAATCTTCGAGTCAAAGTGGCGAATGGCCTATACACTACAGTTGAAGGAATTGGCACAGTCATACTCTCTAATTCCTTGAAAATTCACAATGTTCTATTTGTGCCTGCACTCACTGTCAATCTCATATCTGTGAGTAAATTAACTAAAGATCGAATGTGCTGAATCATCTTTGATAATGATGTCTGTGTTTTCCAGGATTTAAATTCGAAGAGGACGATTGGAACTTCTAGAGAATGGGACGGATTGTTCTACCTTGAAGAATCAAACTTGAAATCAGAAGATGCAAGGAAGGCAAAAAGAGCACTGGTTAGCTCCAACTCTAAAAATGATGTAACCTTGTGGCATTGTCGTTTAGGCCACCCTAGTTTTGATTATATGAAGCACTTGTTTCCAAATTTCTTCAATAAAAATTCTATTCCTTTTCATTGTGAAACTTGCCAAATTGCAAAACAAACTAGGTCTTCTTATCCTAAACAGCCCTACAAACCTTCCTCACCATTCACACTAATCCATAGTGATATTTGGGGTCCTGCACGACTAAAAACCCTTACCAATGCTAGATGGTTTGTTACTTTCATAGATGATCATACTAGAGCCACATGGGTTTATTTAATGAAAGCCAAATCCGAAGTAGCTAAGGTATTTCAAAACTTCTATACCTTTGTGCGAACCCAATTTAATGTCTCCATTAAGGTACTTCGAAGTGATAATGCCAAAGAATACATGAGCAACACCTTTACCAACTTTCTTGATCAACAAGGCATTCATCACCAAACTTCCTGCCCATATACACCTCAACAAAATGGAGTAGCTGAGCGAAAGAACCGTCACCTGTTGGAAGTAACCCGAACCTTACTAATGGAACGAAATGTTCCTACCATTTTTTGGGGTGATGCTCTCCTCACTGCAGCTTATCTCATTAACCGCATGCCATCCAAAGTCCTCAAATTCCACACCCCTATCCAAACACTCCTTGAACACTTTCCAAATTGTTCCATAATCACTTCCTTGCCTCCTAAGGTATTTGGTTGCATTGTCTTTGTTCACAACAATGATAGCAATAAATTTGCTGCCCGAGCTACAAAATGCCTATTTCTTGGTTACTCTCCGACTCAAAAAGGGTACAAATGTTACTGTCCTACTTCCAAGAAACTTATTATCTCCCATGATGTAGTCTTCTTGGAAGAAGAAGCATATTACCCCAAATTACCCATTCAGGGGGAGTACACTGACAATGAATGGTTAATCTTGGATAAATTTGCACCACCAAAACCTAATCCTATACACATCATTGACTACTTACCTTCCACAAACCACCCAAGTCCTATCCACCTTAATGATCATGAAGCTGAACATCTTTCATCTCAACCTGAACCCACAACTAATGAATTGGAAACAAATGTTGAGATCAATTCAGGGATGGATACTGAAGGAGATGAAGAGTCCAGAGTACAAGCCAACGATGAATCAAACACTGGTAGAACTATCTCTCCCATTCGAAGGAATGATCATGACTCCAATTCGGGATTAAATCCTGAAGAACTGGGTTGGCCTATTGCATTGAGAAAAGGGGTAAGATCTTGTACTCAGCATCCAATTCAACGTTTTGTCTCATATGGTAATCTATCTGCAAAAATGCAAAGCTTTGTTGTAAACAGCGCATAGATTAAAATCCCAAGCACGTTTCAACAAGCTATAGCTGATCCAAATTGGAAAAGAGCTACAGAAGAAGAGTTGAGGGCACTGAAAGAAAATAAAACGTGGGAGATCACAACTCTTCCCGAAGGAAAGAAACCAGTAGGATGCAGGTGGATCTTTAACCCAAAATTCAATCCTGATGGCAGTGTCAACAAATACAAGGCAAGACTTGTTGCAAAGGGATATACCCAGATATATGGAATTGATTATCAGGAGACATTTGCTCCAGTAGCCAAGCTTAATACCATCCAAGTGCTATTATCAATCGCAGCTAACTTGGATTGGTCATTGCACCAACTTGATGTGAAGAATGCCTTCCTAAATGGAAACTTGGAAGAAGAAGTTTACATGGAGATTCCAGATGGAATTACAGCCCCTAACAACTCTGTGTGTAAACTCAACAAGTCATTGTACGGACTTAAGCAATCTCCTCGAGCATGGTTCGGTAGATTCACCAAGACAATGAAAAGACTTGGGTATACTCAGGGACAAGCAGATGACACATTGTTCATCAAACGTGTTAATGGCAAAGTCACCATCTTGATCGTCTATGTTGATGACATGGTCATTACAGGAAACGATGAAGAATCCATTGTTCATTTAAAACAAGACTTGTCAACTGAGTTCCAGGTGAAAGACCTTGGACAAATGAGGTATTTCCTAGGCATGGAAGTGGCAAGAACTAAAAAGGGTATCAATGTATCTCAGCGGAAATATACCCTAGATCTGTTGCATGAAACTGGAATGCTAGGGACACAACCTGAAGGAACACCAATGGAAGAAGGTTGTCACTTAGAAATCAAGCCAGATGGTGTCCCAGTCAACACAGAACGGTACAGAAGACTTGTCGGGAAACTCATATACTTGACTCACACACGTCTAGACATTAGCTATGCAGTTGGAATAGCAAGTCAATTCATGCACCAGCCACAAGAAGAACACATGGCAGCTGTATACAGAATCTTAAGCTATTTAAAGCTTAATCCTGGAAAAGGAATCTTCTTTAAGAAATGTACTGCAAAAGATATTGAAATATACACCGATGCAGACCATGCAAGGGATAGAGAGACTAGAAGATCAGTCTCAGGATATTGCACATATGTGTGGGGAAATCTCGTTACATGGAGAAGCAAGAAACAGACTGTGGTGTCACCAAGTAGTACAGAAGCTAAACTGAGAGCTGTTAATCATGGAGTACGTGAAGGACTTTGGGTCATCAGATTGTTAAAGGAGTTGGGAATTCTATACGAGGGACCAATGCAAATTTGGTGTGACAACAAATCCAGCATTGAAATGGTCAAGAACCCAGTCTATCATGATAGAACAAAACATGTTGAGATAGACAGACACTTTGTTAAAGAGAAAATTGAAGCAGGCATCATGAAATTGTCCTACATCGGATCTGAAGACCAAATTGCAGATGTGCTGACAAAACCACTAGGCAGAGCTATGTTTGAAAAGTTTTTGGGCAAGCTGGGTATGATTGACATATACTCTCCAGCTTGAGGGGGAGTGTTAAATGTCAGCGATATCTGCACCTACTGGCACACAATATTTGACACTCACACACACCCTCCTTCAATCACTCCTTCAATCACTCACCTATCCTATGACTTTCATGTATTCAGTTTCCTATATATACTTTGTAATCTTTCTATCAAATATATAATGAGAATGAGATCCTAGAGTCTCATATATTGTATGGAAATTGAAACATATAAAGGCATTCATCCATGCATTATGTTAGGAATACTCGACGTTGTGGCATCTTCCCTTCCTCCTTGGGTTTTTGATGCCATCATGCCATGCTGTTTAATATTGTGCTTCGCACTGTGATTTTTTACCCTCTTTCTATTCCTAAGAAAAAAATAGGGAAAATCCCTTGAAAATATCTTGTGAACTCCAAAATCTCTAAAAGGTCTTGTGAATAAGGAAAATGACGGATTGTTACAAAGGTAGGGATATGGGATATCAAAGTTTGGCTGAAGAGTTAAATGCCCTTATCTCATCCTAGGTCCTAACCTCTACATCTCTCCTCTCTCCTCCTTCACGCTTCACTCTCGGCCTTCTCGTTATTTTCCCCTCCCCCGTTCTCTCTTCTTCACTGTCTTCCCATCCTGCTCACAGAACACTTAGTCGGCCAAATTCTGAACACCACACCTTCCTCTTTAATCTTTCTTGGTTTGGTGAATTGGGTGTTCAGGGCATAGCTCGAAGATGTTGAACGTTGCAGTTGAGACATGTTGAAGACATGAACCTCAACATTAAACTCTTCATTCTATATTTAGAATTTCAATTGCAGGTCTGTGGCTTAAAAGCTGTTGATTTTCACTGTGGTTTAATATTTTTCTTATTTTCTTTGTCACTCTGTTTGGAAATGATCAAGGCGCCATTTTTCTTCATTTTGATAGAATGATTGACTTGTATTCTGCCCAAAAAGGACATTCTATGCCTTACATGGTTCTAAACAATGTTATTTGGTTGCAGTATTTCCAACCAGCTAGTAAGCCAACTTGATGCTCTGCAGCCACCTGGACCTCCAGGGCTACGATGAAGAAGAATAGGTTTGTCTCATATTTCTGCTAGTCCTTTTTATTTTTCATTTTAAAACTTGTGCTTTACATTTCAGTTCTTCAGTAACAAGTTGTTCTCTTTTTCTTTCTTGTGTATATATGAATGAGATTATCCAGATTGATCTGGCATATTGACCAAAATTGTAGAAGACGTACAAGTATCTAAAGCATTGTAGTTAACTTTTTCAGAGAAAGGAAAAAGATAAAAAAAGAGAAAGGAAATGAATTAATAGGTAGATAATATGCATGACCCTCTATGTATTGACTGCATGTCTAAATTCCATTATTCTGTTTGAGGTGGTTGCAATTTCTGGTTCTTTTTCTTTTTCTTTTTCCTGTTTTCCAGGAAAAGGTAAAGTCTACTGCTTTGGATACTCATCAATGTAGTTGGCCATTTGGTAACGGCTATTTCACATTATGCAACTGATATGCAAGCTACTTGAGCATGAACATCAAAATAAAAGCAAATATGTGAGGATAGCATATGTAATTTTTTAGCCAGAGCTGGTTTAGTTATGAATATAAATTGCATTATCATCATTGCTGATAAGATGACCGTTTTATACCATTTCAAGGTAATGAGAAGAAAAAGAAATGAATGAAGACTGACTCAGATATTTCTAGGCTATCTCCTAATATGCGAAATTAACTTGAGATTTGTGCCAGTCTTAAGGGTGAACAGGTATAGATAGCCTCAAATATTGATCAATATTAGATATTAATGAGCCATTATCCTGTTGATTGCTCTGCTGTTTTTCTAAGGAATCTTACTTATTTTCTTACGTGATAGTTTTTTTTAACTCTATTGGTGATGTTAATGTGTTCTCAGGTGGCAGCTAGGATTTCTAAGGTTCTTGTCTCTTTTGTCGTGGGTTGTTTTCTCTTGTTTTCTAATGCATGGCAAGATGTATTGGCAGGTGGGATTTCAGCTGTTGTGGGCCTCTATTAGTTTATTTATCTGTCTTGTGGACACCACCATTGAGGCTTCACTTATATGTAGGAACACGTTGGTCACAACAGTCACTAGAATTTGAATGAAATGTAAATACTGGTTTCATGTAATGACATTTGAATTTGGCTTAATGTAGACATTCGAATGTTGATTTCATGTAATGACATTTGAATATAACTTTCATGTTGATAAACTAAATTACAAAATGATATCAACAACAATTCTTTCGGTTTTGACTACATTGCATCAGCTACTGACCACACTTGGGGATATAAATATAAGGGTAATGTATTTAAGCCATTTACTAACTAATGTATAGTGGATGGTATATATTTTGTGGTGACAATTAACAGAAAACAGCATTAGGTACAGTTGAATCTTAATGTTCACTTGTAATTTAAATATATATAATGTACTTGTCATATGAATATTGGTTTTTGGTAAATGCCTTTAGTGTTTGGTAAATGTCATTGCAAGTGTGTTCGATAAAGAAAAGTAATGTTAATTAAAAGTGGCAGTCAATGGAACAACTCAACCTGTTAAAATCGTTACACGAGTTGTCAATTCCTAAATGCATGCTTTTTGTGGATGATATAGTTCTATTGGTTGAATCCAGGGAGGAAATTAATTCTAAACTTGAGATATGGAGACAGACTTTGGAAGTGAAGGGTTTTCGTTTGAGTAGGAGCAAAACTGAATATATGCATTGTAAGTATGATAAGAGACAAGGTTGAAGTGAAGTGGAAGTTAAATTGGGGGGTAAGTTATTCCGCAAGTGATAAAATTTAGGTATTTATGATCAATTATTCAACAAGATGGTGAAATTAATGGAGCTGTCAATCACAGAATTCAAACTGGATGGTATAAGTGGAGAAAAGCCACCGGAGTTATTTGTGATAAAAAAGTACCTAATAAGATAAAAGGGAAGTTCTACCGCATTGCTATAAGACCAACAATACTATATAGTAGTGAGTGTTGGGCTTTAAAAGGACAACATGAACATAAAATGGAGGGGCTGAGATGAGGATTTTGATATGGATGTGTAGTCATATAAGAAAAGATAAGATTCGTAATAATCATATACGTGAACGAGTTGGAGTGACCTCTATTGAGGGAAAAAAGGTAGAAAGTCGTTTGAGGTGGTTTGGACATATTCAACGAAGGCCATTGAATGCACCACTAAGAAGGGTTGATCAAGCAGTATGGAGTCTTGTAAACCGAGGTCGCGGAAGGCCGAAGTGAACACTCAATGAGGTCATTGTGAGAGACCTTTTGATTAATAATATACCTAAAGATATAGTATTTGACAAAGTATAATGGGGTCTTGCGATCTATGTAGCCGACCCCACTTAGTGGGATAAAGACTTTGTTGTTGTTGTTGAGTTGTCAATCCCTTTAAATTATGTCAACTTCATAAAACTCGACCCAATTGATTAAATTCTCCCAAGTATTTCACATGTCAAAAGTGGTAGTTAGGGGTGGAAACAGGCCAGGCCAGGCCAGGCTTGTGCCTTAACAGGCCTGGCCTGTTAAGGCACAAGAAGGCCTGAGCCTGGCCTGTGGCCTGTTGCAGGCTTTTTATTAGGCCTAAGCCTGGCCTGTACACAGGCCTGGCCTGGCCTGTGGCCTGTTAAGGAGGCCTGGATTTGTAAAAGATCCTAACAGGCCAAACAGGCCAATAGGCCAACAGGCCGACACCTAACAGGCCAAAACAGGCCGAGACAAACAGGCCTAAAACAGGCCTAGTACTCAAAACAGTTCAGGATACTTTCAGTCTGCCATAGAAGGGAAAACCATTTTTGAAGTACCTATAGTTTCCTTCAATTTTTAATTTGGTACTTGTTTGTTTTGTTTTCCTTTATTAAATATTCTTTTAGCACTGTTAGTCCCTTGTAACTTTACTCTGTTATCATTGTTAGCTCCTATACAGAAGCTAATTGTGCTAACAGAGTGAAATTAAAGAAGAGAAAAATATACAGGTGCCAAATTAACAATTGAAGGGAACTATAGGTATCTCAAGAATGATTTTCCCTTTATAAAATTAACCAGCTAACAAGAATGGGATGTGAAATCCCCATGATTTTTTGTCGTCTCATGCCACCTGGTATGTCTACCATAAATACGCATCTTTAACAATACCTAATAATGTATATATCAAGGTTTAGATGATGATATACCATATGCTTCCAAATTGATTTTTTTTAACTGATATGCAACCTACAGCAGACAACTAGAAATGATGCAATACAGCATGACCATTATTTGAAACATACAAAAGAATGGTTGCTAACTCTTTCTCTCATCTATATTCTACATATAATATAAACTTTATAAGAAGCTACCCCATTCATAAGCCATCGACAAAGCAGCATGCCTCGGACTTTGTGTAAAACATAGGCACACAATTCAGTTTTCATATATAGATTACAATATGGTTAGATATATAGGACTACTTGGAGTGAAAAATCTCAGTTTGACACATTAAAGAAACACATTCCTGTGATCATGCAAGTTAAGTAAGAAAACCAACAAGGATACAACATACCCAATCATGGCATGCGACAAGAAAATGGTCAGCTCCACCAGTTCTGTTAAAGTAAGGATATTTTGCTGCAATTTTCTCTGTATAGTCCTTCAAATACTGGCGAAGATTTGTCCGATTATGAGAGTTACGTACATAAAGGGAGCGCTGTAACATACGTGAACCAAATGGCATATAAAAGAGGTGGGCTTTTGCAGGATCCTTCACAACAAAATGCTTGTCTCCCTCCATGAGTTTCATAAACCATCCCTCTGCTGCATAAAGTCCTTTGAGTATAGGTTGATGGAAGATGGGTTTGTCTCCATCCTTGTATAAATAAATGTGAACATGTGAATAGATGATTGAATAATATGTTTGACATTCGTAAATCGAATTTGATGAAAGTTACTTCAATAATCTGTTTAATGATGGAAACATCCTTGGACAAGCACAAAGACATGCACAATGGTATTAACCAAATAGACATCAGCAAGTATAATACAGAATTTTTGTTGTAGAAAAATTTCTTCCTGTATATGCACCAGCATCCTGGCAAGATAATTACTAAATAATTATAGTGATGGCACGATCCCAGAAACAGCTTCAGTCCATATGTAGATTTAAAAAGAGTAAAAAGCAATCATGTAGGGAGTAAACAGCTTCAGTCCAATTGGCAGAGGCACTCTACCAAAAGGGGCTTGCACTGGCAGAGATCAATTTTATCTCCGTTCATATAACTATAATAATATTGTCCTAACTCCTCACCAAATCTTCCAGATGCAGTAGCATTGATTTAAAAAAAAAACGACAGCTTCAGATAATATGACCCATATATGATCTCCTCATCAAGCTCCACAAACATAGATTCAAAACAGTTAGCTTAAGCTTGCAGATTCGTATTGACTTGCAGAAGATTAAAAAAAAAAACGACACCAGAACAGAGATTCAACATAGCTTAAGCTTAACGAGAAAATGAATCATATACCGAATCAATAATCAGCGCTTGACGGAGACTCGGAGAGGACCACAGATCCGACGAGGGTAGCCGATTTGTGGAGTTGTGGTTCGCTGGTGACTCACGGTGGAGCTTCGTCTCGGGGGGGTCGAGACTCGGGAGGCAGACGGAGTCTCGTCGAGGGGGGTGGCAGTCGAGGATGGTCGAGGGGGGTCGCCGAGTCGTGCGAGGCAGAGCGCAGAGGGCTCGGGAGGCAGACGGAGTCTCGTCGAGGGTGGTGGCAGTCGACGGTGGTCGAGGGGAGTCGCCGTCTCGCCGAGTTGTGCGAGGGCAGCGAGGCAGAGCGCACAGCCGCACAGGGAGTCGATTTAGGAATTAGGTTTAGACATTAGAGATGAGAGGAGTGGCACTGGCAGACTGGCAGTGGGTGGACGCTGGACGGGATTCGGGGCTTTCGGGATAGGTAAGGTAAGGCTACTTTTTTTCTTTTTTTTTTTAATAAACATTACAGGCTCAGGCCGGCCTGACAGGCCTGTCAATAGGCCTTGGCCTGGCCTGATAAGGAAAATAGGCCTTTAAAGAGGCCTGGGCCTGGCCTTTTGGCCTGTCAGGCCAGGCCTGAACAGGCCTCTAACAGGCCAGGCCGGAGGCCCCTGTCAGCCGGCCTGGCCTGTTTCCACCCCTAGTGGTAGTCCATAGCATTACGCAATTTGTAAAAATCGTTATACGAGTTGTCAATACCCTTAAAAGTGTAGTCAATTTCATAAAACCTGGTCCAATTAGTTAAATTTTATCAAGTTTTTTTCGCATGTTAAAAGGGTAGTCAATGATGTTACACAACTTGTTAAAATCGTTACATGAGTTGTCAATCTCTTTAAAAGTGCAGTCAATTTCATAAAACCTAAACCAATTGGTTAAATTTCCCTAGGTCTTTCACATGTCAAGAGTGGTACTTAGTGGCATTACATAACTTGTTAAAATCATTGTACTAGAGTTGTCAATCTCTTTAAGTTGTCAATTTCATAAAACCCGTTTCAATTGGTTAAATTTTTTCAGGTCTTTCACATGTCAAAAGTGGTAGTCAATGGCGTTATACAACTTGTTAAAATCATTATAACAGTTGTCTATTCATAAAACCTAACTCAATTAGTTAAATTTTCATGTGTTTCACATTTCAAAAATAGTAGTCAATGACGTTGCACAATTTGTTAAAATAATTACACTTTTAAAAGGATTAACTCGTGTAATGATGTTAACAAGCTGCGTAATACTATTGACTACCACTTTTAATAAATATTACTTCTCTTAATTGACAACCCTTTCAACCACATTGACTAGTACACTGAAGCTATTTACCAAAAACCAAGACCTAGCACTCAACTAATCCATAATCCATAATCAAGCTGTTAGTGAATGAATATAACCGAGCTTCTACTACTTCAACCTTGTTCTCTCTCATCATCAGAAGTTTCTCCAATGACAAACTCAAATTCCTTGAGGCTGTAGGGTAACACCCACTTTATTTCTTTTCTTTCCATTGATGATGTATGAAACTCGCTACTGTTCAAAATTTCTTCCAATGAAAACTGCTCAAATGGTGAAACATTGTTTAGCTTAAAACCATCACCATCATTGTTACTGCTGATTTTGGGACTTCACCAGAGTCAGGACATGCCTCTGGCTTTAAAGAATGCTTACAAAGGTACCTGCCCATTAACAAGGTCCTCACATCAGTTAAATTTGAGCTCACAACCTTATGATTATAAGCAAACCCGTTTATTTACTAGACTAATCTTTGTTGGCTATTACAGATTCTCTTATTTTCTACCAACAGTGATTTCCCAAACCACTCCCGTAATGTGAGATTAGTTGAAGTTGAATTAGCCATAATCAGCTCTTGATGATGATTAGCCATAAAATCTTCTTTTCTTTTATATTTTGTGATAATTTGTATAATAGTTAGGGCTCGTTTAGTTTGATCTCATCGCACCATACATTGCAGCCAATGCAATGCAAGGGGTTACGAGCATAAGGATTACTGAACAAATTCTTGTATGAACTTGGTTTGCCACGTCATTTGTGGTCTAACCAATCAAAATACAACAACTTATGAGTTAATTTGGCACCTCCTAAGTATTAGCCAGCATATTAATAAAATTAAAAGATTTTACAATATTAACTTTTTCATTACTTGTGAAATCTTAATTAAGGGATTCATTTCTTAAAGAAAAATAAAAATATGAAATACGTAAAAAGCCAATTAGAAGTAATGTTAGCTTTATTGTATTTTAATTGATCAGACTATAAATGATGTGGCAAACTAGGTTCACATAAGAATTAATCCTCATAAAAAGCTATAAAGATGTAATTAAAAGGGAAAAAGACACATAAAGACCATTTAAAATGCTAAAGGACAGAGAGGTGTTTTCAATTTCAATAATCCTATGAGATGCTATATCTTTTTGCAATTGAAAACAAATAACAAAAATGCCCTCACTTTTTTTAAAATAAACATTAACCCCCCGCCCTGCTTGTCATCGGCGGTAGTGGCCAGCAACCGCTGACCACCACCAGACAGCGGCTGTCGACATACCCTGCTAAAGCTTTGGTGGCTAGTTGGCCAACCGCCGCGAAAATAATTGATCATTTTTAAATTGATAGTTGTTATTTTCATATCCGAAGTTGTTATTTGCAAATCGAATTAATCCACGCACGCCGTCTCATTTTCACAAATGGTCATTGTTTTAATGGATAGTTGTCATTTCCATATTCAGAGTTGTTATTTTCACATCTAAACTTGATAAACTCATATCCATTATGTGGTTATTTTTAAATGGATAGTTGTCATTTCCGTATCTGGAGTTGTTATTTTCAAAACTAAACTTGTTAAACCCATATCCTAGAAATTAGTTTATGCTTGTCTTTTCATTTTCACAAGTAGTCATTTTTAAATGTATAGTTATCATTTCTATATTTAGAGTTGTTATTTTCACAAAAATCATCACCACCTTCACCATCTCTGACCACCCCACCATCTTCAGTTACCTTCTTCTTCACTGCTGGTGTCTTCTCTTCTCCACCAGTAGACTTTCGAACCCAGCTTAGACTTGGAGATTAGAGCCACAATTTTGAAACGAAAGGGAAAAGGGAAGAGGAAATCAGACCATCGCTGATAGCACACCCTGTCTTCTTCATTCTCACATACAATCGTCACTGGAGATTGCGCCTGATGTCACCTTTATCGCTAAAGTAATCAATTAATAACTAAGACAACCTACTAATGCAATATAATGGCAACTTAGGTTATTCTCCTAAGGAGCAACTATGTGTTTTCTCTAGAATTGAATTTAGATGATGAAAAATGCAATGGAATGGACCTAAGCTAAAATGTAAGACTCTACTACCTAAATGCAAGATGCAAATTACTATAAAACCTATATGAGAATGAACCTAACCTAAATGAATGCAAATGCAATTTTTAGGGGGTTTTCTTATGAAAAGGGGAATTAAAATCCTAAAGAAAAGAAATGAACTAATATCTAACAAAATCAAATAAGAAAATATAGCAAAAGGTTTCTTCAAATATGATGAAGGGAACAACTAAAGATTAACATGGAGTTAGCTTTCTTAGCCCAAATTAATTAATTAGATCAAAGGGAGATTGATAAAAGAGGAAAATTAATAAATTTAATTACTTAATTGAAGTATAGGAAACTCTCTAGCTTAATAACACTTACTCTACTAAAAAACTTATAATAAAATAAGTGGTGGCTAATTAAACTCATTAAAAACCAATCACAATTAATTTCAAAATAATTTTAGAAATTTTTTTACAATTGTCCAATTGAACAAATAGACAATTAACCAACCCAATTAAACAATTAAGAGAATAAACCCAAATTGACAATTAAATTAATAATGAAAACTCAATTAGTAATTCAATTGACAATCTAAAGGTTTGTAAACAAAAATTCCAGCAATTGTCTTAACGCAAATCAATCCAAAATATCAATCCAATTCAAAAGAAGTATGTTTATAATCTAAAACTATATTGTTCTCAATTAATACAACTTAAAATTATCTAAAATTAAATAATTCCAAGTCTCGAAATAAATTGATAAAAAGAAAGATATTCCCTTTGTGATCTTCAAAAGTAAGCTCCTAGACTCTCTAGATTCTTTCATGCTCCTCCCAAATTTTCTTCCAAAATAGCTTAAGCGTCCATGATGAAAAACTCCTCTTCACGCCCCCTATACCTCACGGTCATGATCTTCAATGAATGAGCAATGCTGTGATGAGTAGTTTGCACGTGAATGGAATAATTAAACTGAAGGGAAAAATATGTTAGTGGAAGGGGGGAATTGGTCGGTGACGTGAGTGGGGAATAATGAAGTGGCGATAGATGATTGAATGGAGATGGAGAGTGAGCGTTCGCTCTCTAACGAGAGCATCCTTGATTCTATGCGGCTTGGTATAAGGGAATGAGAGAGTTTTGAGTATAGAATTTGAGTTCATGGAAATTTAATTAGCTCATTCAAACTCAGTTGTCAGATTATCTTCAAACTTCTCAGATTAATTCTGCACCTTAGGATCTCATAATATGTTTTTCCTTGCCTTACAAGAATTAAATAAAATCGTGATCTATCATATATTTGAAAATATTATTCAATTATAAGATAGACAATTAAAATATTAATAATTTAAGCCAAATAATCTCATAATTAATTTAAATTTATATTATTTCCTAAAATTAGCTAACAATCCAAATATTATCTAATAAATAAATTTATATTATTTCCTAAAATTAGCTAACAATCCAAATATTATCTAATAAATCTAAATTAACTTAAAATAGTCTCCAAAATAAATAAATAATATATGATAAAATATATTAAATTTAGGATTTATCAGCGTCCTCTCACTACACCACTTCCATCTTCAATTTCATTCTCTTTCCTCTACCACCATCAAACCTTCCCCAACATTTCTGACCACCTCCATCAAATCACCACCAGCCCATTCTCCTTCATTCATTTCCTTCTTTCATCCCAGGCTTCGTTTTCATCATCGGTGTCGTTCATGGCGAAATGTCTGAATTCCAACAGCAATGAAATGGCTAAAAGCTGAACGAATGAGGTGGGAAGGTTGAAAGAAGTGTGAGAGCATTTTTATCATCAATATATATATAAATACTGTAACCCCCTCACCGTAATTACATCCGGATTACGAAATTTAAATGAAATAGAGACCAATAAGATGGTTTAACAATTTATAATCCCTCATCCAAGAGATGGGGCGTTCGAAAAATCATTTCAAAACTTATATATTCCTGGTCTCACATTCATGTACGGATATAACTACTTGAGAAATCAGAGTACATAATAAATATCAAAGTGCGGAAACTAAAATCCCGGCAACCCCGGGTTACTTACATAAATAATATGGGTTTTATATATTTCCCAACAACGGGGATTACACGATCAAAATAATCATTTACATCAATTTACACTTTGGCAATCCCAAATCCAAAGTAAGGATAACCAACTATCCCAAAAATCCCTAATGTCCCTAAGAGACCCTAACCACTACGGGTTGGACGCTTCTCCTTCGAGCCACTTGCCCTGCCTGAAAAGGTTAGTCATATGGAGGAATGAGATTCTTGAGAATCCCAGAGCAACAACTCACTCATACAATATATAAACACAAAGCATGTAATGTATCATGTTCACCAACATCATCAGCAACACAATGATCCATAGCTCGCGCCACAGACGACAGCACTCACGGCTGTATCACAATGCACTATGCCCGCTTACGCGGTAATCACAATGACAGCTTTCGCTGCAAACACTATGCCCGCTCGCGCGGTAATCACTATGCACAACGCCCGCTTTCGCGGTGAACACTATGTAGCAGCAACTCAAAGCACAATGTATCACTAAGCATCTCCAAACACAATGTATCACAAGGCACTATGCTCCACAGTACACAAAGCTCCACAACGTATCACAATGTATCTCAAGGCAGCAGCAGCACACAATGCATGATAGGCAAACATACAGTACATTTACACAAAGTATAAGAGAGAGGTCGCTACCTGAATCTTTCCTGATAATCTTTGGCACAGTGGGCTCACGCGTTCGACAGATGTCAAATCCTATTCAAATTAGGGACACTTGATCAATTTCTTTTCCATAATCATATTTCAACAATACTCTAAGTTGGTTATCGTTTAGGACTCTTTAGGTGACTAGAATAGGCCTAAACATATGCCTAAAGGGTTGGAAGAACCTACCCAAAAGACCCCTTACTCGAAGGCAAAACACAGATTTTTGGTCCTCTCACTCGAGCACAGATGCTCTCACTCGAGCACAAGTACGGACATCACTCGAGCACAAGTGCGAGTGAGACTGCGAGTGAGCTCCCGAGAGCATAAAGACACTTGCAGGAACTGGCTCACTCGAGCACGCGCGAGAGAAAACCAGGAAGTGAGGACCCGAGAGCACCCAAAGCTCTCCAAGCATAGGATCACTCGAGCACAAAACCACACCCGCGAGCACACTCCCACCTGCGAGCACACTCCCACCAGAAGCACACCTCACACCCGCGAGCACACCTCACACCCGCGAGCACACACCTCTCACCCGCGAGCACCTCACTCGCAAGTGAGAGCCCGAAAGCACAACTCCCTCCTAAAGCACAACCTCACTCGAGCATGACCCCCCCAGTGCTCGAGTGAGAAGGCTATGCTCGCGAGTGTCAGAGCACACTCGTGGCATCCACCAGCAAGTGAAGACCCGAAAGAAACCCTTCACTCTGAACTCCCACCTTCACTCGAGCAGACCATGCCTGCTCGAGCATGTTCTTCGCTCACTCGAGCATAAAGCGCTGTGCTCGAGCATCACCCAAAGAAACCCAGACGCACTCGAAGCAGGACAGGGAAAACTCTTCCATCACTCGAGCACGTTCTTCCTCTGCTCGAGTGATGCTCATCCGAAACCCAGAATTGCAGAAAACCAGAAAAACACCAGATGGTCAAATTCATGCCCAAAGGTTCCCAAACTCCCCACAATGCTCATACACTCTAAGCACTAACTAGGGAACACAATGGCAACTCCACAAACACCCCAAAAACCACTTTGACCACAATCAACCACTAAGGTCTCTATGACACACATTTCCCAGATTTCCCTTAACACATTTCTACCATTTCAGATCATTTCCCATAATCAAATAACTTAACATTAACCCATTTTTACTATCAAACACCATAAAATCCACATCTTCAACATTTGGCATACTTAGGGCAAAATTCCAGATTTGACTAAACTTAGCCAAAAATCATAGACAATACACCAAAATGCTCTAAATGCCTACCTCTTCTCTTTGCTCAATTCAGAATCTTGATTCCTCAACTTTCAATTTCGAGCAAATCATTAAGCACCACCTCTCAAGATTCTACAACCACCACAATGTAGCTCTTATTGAGATGAACATTATTAGAGAAGAGATTCTTAACAAAGGAGGAGCATTTCTTACCAAGATTAGAGCTTTTCCTTTCTCTCTCCAAGCTTGATTCAGCAAAAATGGAGGAATGGAAGAGAGAGAAGATGAGAGATGGTAGGATGATGATGAAGTCAACCCTTCTCCCACACACACACACTCAACCGAATAGGAGAGAGAAAATGAGAGAAAAGTGAGGTTTTGTCCTCTAGTGCCATATCCAATGGTCCAACTTAAGCCACATGTCATCATCTTAAGCACTCCTCCATGAACACACACAATCTCAAAGCGTAGGATCCCGACCCATTATCAATGAATCACAACCCTTGATCTTAAATACCATACACATAAATTCTCAAAATCACTTTGCATTAATCCCAAAAGTGCTTAATTACACAAATCTCAATGATTATCAGGATTATCAGCCCTAATCACAAATCGGGATATTACAATTCTCCCCCTGTTAATTAAATTTCGTCCTCGAAATTTGTGATATCCCCTGAGCCATAAACTCCGGATATCGCCTTCGCATATCTTCCTCCGTTTCCCACGTTGCTTCCCGCTGAGTCATTCCCTTCCAGATCACTTTCACATAAGGAATACTTCGGTGTCTGAGCCGACGTTCTTCTCGTCCAATAATCCGCTCTGGCTCCACCGCATACATGAAGTTATCTCGCAACTCCACATTCTCATACTCAACGACATGAGATGGATCCGGTTGGTACTTCTTCAATTGGGAAACATGAAATACATCATGGAGTCTGCTCAGGCTTGGAGGTAGGGCTACTCGATAAGCAACAGGCCCAATCCTATCAAGGATCTCAAAAGGACCTATATACCTTGGGCTTAACTTCTTTCGCTTTATAGCTCGCCCAATGCCGGTGACAGGTGATACTCTAAGAAACACATGGTCACCAGCCTCAAACTCTAGAGGTCTTCTTCTCTTGTCTGCATAATTCTTCTGCCGACTCTGAGCTTCAAGAAGTCTCTTACGAATGATTCGAATCTGGGCTGAGGTTTGATCCACAAGATCCGGCCCATAGAGCTTCCTTTCGGATAACTCATTCCAACACAACGGCGATTGGCATTTTCTCCCATACAACGCTTCATACGGCGCCATCTGAATGCTCGCATGATAACTATTGTTATAGGCAAACTCCGCAAGTGGAAGAAAACGGTCCCAACTCCCTTCGAAGTCAAGAACACATGCCCGCAACATATCCTCTAAGGTCTGGATAGTCCTCTCTGACTGACCATCCGTCTGAGGATGATAGGCTGTACTGAATCTTAACTGAGTACCCAGTGCCTCATGCAATGCCTTCCAAAATCTCGAAGTAAAATGAGGATCTCGATCGGAGATGATATTCTTTGGTACACCATGGAGCTTCACAATTTCACGAACATAAATCTCTGCTAGCTTGTCCGGAGAGTAACTAACATTGATCGGTAAGAAGTGCGCTGACTTCGTTAACCGGTCCACGATAACCCAGATCGCATCATAGTTCCTGATCTTGGGCAATCCCATAACAAAATCCATGGTCACACTTTCCCATTTCCATTCCGGAATCTCAGGACTTTGCAACAAACCAGGCGGTCTTTGGTGTTCAATCTTCACCTTCTGGCATGTGAGACACCTCGCCACATATTTTGTCACATCACTCTTCATACCCTGCCACCAATACTCAAATTTCAAGTTATGGTACATTTTGGTCATACCAGGATGAAGAGTATATTGGCTCTTATGCGCCTCATCTAAGATCTTCTGTCTCAACTCCGCCTTAAGTGGAATACAAATTCTCTTCTGATAACGAACCAATCCACTAGGCGACACATCATAGCCCTGAGCTTCACCACGCTCTATTCTGGCTAGATTACGCTGAATCCAGTCATCTTGCCTCTGAGCTTCTTCAATCTCAGCTCTCAAATCACTTTCCCCTTGGGAAACATTATAGTTGGCACAGATGATCTGGTTCGACAGATTCATATCTCGAAAATCAGCAATCAACTTCCCCTCGTGTATCATCATAGCCGCCACAACTACAGTTTTTCGACTAAGAGCATCAGCGACTACATTTGCCTTACCCGGATGATATTTTATTTCCAGGTTGTAGTCCTTAAGCAATTCCATCCAGCGTCGTTGTCTCATATTCAATTCTTTCTGATCATACAGATATTTGAGACTCTTGTGGTCGCAGTACAGTTCCACAGTCACACCATACAGGTAATGACGCCAAATCTTCAATGCAAACACTATGGCCGCAAGCTCTAGATCATGCGTGGGATAGTTCAATTCATGAGGTTTGAGCTGTCGAGAGGCATAGGCCACCACACGTCCCTGCTGCATAAGGACACACCCTAATCCCTGCCCACTGGCATCAGAATACACAACATATGTCAAACTGGGATCGGGCAAAATCAACACAGGTGCCGTAGTCAACCTCTGTTTCAGCTCCACAAAGCAATTATCACAATGTTCATCCCATACAAATGGCTGATCTTTTCTCGTGAGCTTGGTCATCGGCAACGCAATGCGGGAGAAATTCTGAATGAATCTCCGATAATAACCAGCAAGACCCAGAAAACTGCGTACCTCAGCAACAGTTTCTGGCCTCTTCCAGTCCAGTACTGCTTCCACTTTACTAGGATCCACAGCGACCCCACCTTGCGAGACAACATGGCCTAAGAATTTCACTTCTGATAGCCAAAACTCGCATTTACTCAATTTAGCATAGAGTTGCTTCTCACGCAATGTATTCAACACAATTCTCAAATGATGCTCATGCTCTTCTCTACTCTTAGAGTATATCAAAATATCATCAATGAATACCACAACGAATTGATCCAGATATTGTCGGAAAATACGGTTCATGTAATCCATGAATACCGCAGGCGCATTTGTCAACCCAAATGGCATCACTAAGAATTCATAATGACCATACCTGGTCCGGAAAGCAGTCTTCGGAACATCGTCCGCTTTCACACGCAGCTGATGATACCCCGACCTTAGATCAATCTTCGAAAACACACATGCTCCAGATAATTGATCTAAGAGATCATCGATTCTAGGGAGAGGGTACTTATTCTTAATGGTAACCTTATTCAACTCTCTATAGTCAATGCACAACCGAAGACTCCCGTCTTTCTTTTTCACAAACAAAACTGGAGCACCCCAAGGCGACACACTGGGTCTAATAAACCCTTTCTCAAGCAAATCTTCAATCTGCTTCTTCAACTCGGCCATTTCATTTGGGGCCATACGGTATGGGGCTTTGGATATCGAACCCGCTCCAGGCACGATGTCAATCGAAAACTGAACTTCCCTTTCCGGAGGTAATCCGCTTAGATTATCCGGAAAAACCTCAGGGAATTCATTCACTACGGGTATACTGCTCACAGCTTCACTGGTCTCTCCTTGTACAGAAAAGAAAACCATATACCCTTGACAACCCTTTTTCAAATATTTCTCAGCCTTAGCTGTCGAAAGGAAATTCAAACCGGCATTTTCGCCCTCAATGCTCTGAGAAACAGGATACACTATCCTCTTGTTCCCACAATCTAACAACACATTGTTAGCTCTCAACCAATCGAAACCCAAAATGACTTCTAACTGGCAGAGCGGCAAACAAATCAAATCTACTACAGACTCATGGCCCTCTACGGTTATAACACAATTTAAGCAGGCTTCTGTAGTTACAGCCTTCACACCCATCGGTGTTGACACAATCAGATCGAATGGCAACTTATGCACATTCATTCCCAGACGCTTCACACAAGCATAAGCAATAAAGGAGTGACTTGCACCCGAATCAAATAACGCTTGTAACTCAATGCCATAGATAAGAACTTTACCTTGTATCAGCTCTGGGGATTTCCGGGCTTCCTCATGAGTCATAGCAAATACTCGGCCCTGAGTCCTCTGTCTCTGCTCTGGTCGTGGCTGTCCACACTCAACAGATGTATGTCCCACTTGCTTGCACTTAAAGCAAATCACCCGACCATCACACGTCTTGCCATGATGTGGCTGGTTGCAACGAGGACATGTCCATACACTAGGAGCCCTCTGATGATCACGACTCCCAGACTGATAAGGCTTCTTATTACCCCCTCTAAATGAAGAGGATGATCCCGAGCCCTTCCGCTTCTGAGAAGCACCGCCCTTACTAGGCTCACTATGACCACTACCAGCCTTAGCCGGATACAACTCTCTAAGATTATTCTCAGTAATCCGACATTCTTCAACGGCCTTGTTGAACTTGGAAAACTGATGAGTTGCTATTCTCTTTCTCATATCACGCCTCAAGCCCCGAATCAGCAAATCTGAGCTCAACTCCTCATCGTCCATTTTCTGAAGATAGGAGGAATATCGGGATAGGCGGGTAAATCGGGACAAATATTCGTCAAAAGACTCCGTGTCCCCTTGCTTGATATTCAGGAATTCCGTTTCCTTCTCAAGCCTCACTGACTTAGGAAAGTATTTCTCGTTGAAGTGTTGCTGAAACACCTCCCAGGTCAATGGCTCATTCTTTAACCGCATTGATAAGGCAATGTTACGCCACCAACGATCAGCATCGCCTTCAAGCTTGTACACTGCCAACTTGGCTTTCACTTCTGAGGGACACACTAAAACTTCAAAAATTTTCTCAAGACGGTGTAGCCAATCTTCAGCCGCCTGAGGATCAAACTTCCCTTTAAATGCCGGAGGTAGTTGTTTACAGAATTTGGAGACCCAATACTCAAGGTCTCGTTCCTCCCTGACTGGCACTCCATGGGATCCTTGGTTCGGAATCACATGAGAAGGAGATTCAAGTGGTCGTGCCGACCCCTCAGCAGTATCTTCTATTCTAGTCTCCTCTCGGGTTTCCCCTTGAGTTCCTTCATGAGTAGACTGACCCCGGCCCTCATTGTTCTTGGCCTTTTCAGCTCTAAGCTCTTCTCTAAGCTCCGCAATCATATCCCTCTGATCCTTTATCAAGCCCATTAACTCTTGCATAGGATCCGGTGGATTGTCATTGACCAACTCCACATCGGGATCTTCTTGTTGTACTCTGGGGCGACCTTTTGTTGTTCTTTTCATTCTACAAAGAACTCACCCCATTAATCCAACAATTATGGTATACACATCTCTACAGAGCTCATATATCCACAATTATAACTCAAAGATGTGTAAACGAACAAACATTCACTACCAATCCATTATCACTAAGGACACACTATGGGAGCTATCCTAGCAAACTCTACCCTTGCCAGGAACTGCAGCTCTGATACCAAAAATGTAACCCCCTCACCGTAATTACATCCGGATTACGAAATTTAAATGAAATAGAGACCAATAAGATGGTTTAACAATTTATAATCCCTCATCCAAGAGATGGGGCGTTCGAAAAATCATTTCAAAACTTATATATTCCTGGTCTCACATTCATGTACGGATATAACTACTTGAGAAATCAGAGTACATAATAAATATCAAAGTGCGGAAACTAAAATCCCGGCAACCCCGGGTTACTTACATAAATAATATGGGTTTTATATATTTCCCAACAACGGGGATTACACGATCAAAATAATCATTTACATCAATTTACACTTTGGCAATCCCAAATCCAAAGTAAGGATAACCAACTATCCCAAAAATCCCTAATGTCCCTAAGAGACCCTAACCACTACGGGTTGGACGCTTCTCCTTCGAGCCACTTGCCCTGCCTGAAAAGGTTAGTCATATGGAGGAATGAGATTCTTGAGAATCCCAGAGCAACAACTCACTCATACAATATATAAACACAAAGCATGTAATGTATCATGTTCACCAACATCATCAGCAACACAATGATCCATAGCTCGCGCCACAGACGACAGCACTCACGGCTGTATCACAATGCACTATGCCCGCTTACGCGGTAATCACAATGACAGCTTTCGCTGCAAACACTATGCCCGCTCGCGCGGTAATCACTATGCACAACGCCCGCTTTCGCGGTGAACACTATGTAGCAGCAACTCAAAGCACAATGTATCACTAAGCATCTCCAAACACAATGTATCACAAGGCACTATGCTCCACAGTACACAAAGCTCCACAACGTATCACAATGTATCTCAAGGCAGCAGCAGCACACAATGCATGATAGGCAAACATACAGTACATTTACACAAAGTATAAGAGAGAGGTCGCTACCTGAATCTTTCCTGATAATCTTTGGCACAGTGGGCTCACGCGTTCGACAGATGTCAAATCCTATTCAAATTAGGGACACTTGATCAATTTCTTTTCCATAATCATATTTCAACAATACTCTAAGTTAGTTATCGTTTAGGACTCTTTAGGTGACTAGAATAGGCCTAAACATATGCCTAAAGGGTTGGAAGAACCTACCCAAAAGACCCCTTACTCGAAGGCAAAACACAGATTTTTGGTCCTCTCACTCGAGCACAGATGCTCTCACTCGAGCACAAGTACGGACATCACTCGAGCACAAGTGCGAGTGAGACTGCGAGTGAGCTCCCGAGAGCATAAAGACACTTGCAGGAACTGGCTCACTCGAGCACGCGCGAGAGAAAACCAGGAAGTGAGGACCCGAGAGCACCCAAAGCTCTCCAAGCATAGGATCACTCGAGCACAAAACCACACCCGCGAGCACACTCCCACCCGCGAGCACACTCCCACCAGAAGCACACCTCACACCCGCGAGCACACACCTCTCACCCGCGAGCACCTCACTCGCAAGTGAGAGCCCGAAAGCACAACTCCCTCCTAAAGCACAACCTCACTCGAGCATGACCCCCCCAGTGCTCGAGTGAGAAGGCTATGCTCGCGAGTGTCAGAGCACACTCGTGGCATCCACCAGCAAGTGAAGACCCGAAAGAAACCCTTCACTCTGAACTCCCACCTTCACTCGAGCAGACCATGCCTGCTCGAGCATGTTCTTCGCTCACTCGAGCACAAAGCGCTGTGCTCGAGCATCACCCAAAGAAACCCAGACGCACTCGAAGCAGGACAGGGAAAACTCTTCCATCACTCGAGCACGTTCTTCCTCTGCTCGAGTGATGCTCATCCGAAACCCAGAATTGCAGAAAACCAGAAAAACACCAGATGGTCAAATTCATGCCCAAAGGTTCCCAAACTCCCCACAATGCTCATACACTCTAAGCACTAACTAGGGAACACAATGGCAACTCCACAAACACCCCAAAAACCACTTTGACCACAATCAACCACTAAGGTCTCTATGACACACATTTCCCAGATTTCCCTTAACACATTTCTACCATTTCAGATCATTTCCCATAATCAAATAACTTAACATTAACCCATTTTTACTATCAAACACCATAAAATCCACATCTTCAACATTTGGCATACTTAGGGCAAAATTCCAGATTTGACTAAACTTAGCCAAAAATCATAGACAATACACCAAAATGCTCTAAATGCCTACCTCTTCTCTTTGCTCAATTCAGAATCTTGATTCCTCAACTTTCAATTTCGAGCAAATCATTAAGCACCACCTCTCAAGATTCTACAACCACCACAATGTAGCTCTTATTGAGATGAACATTATTAGAGAAGAGATTCTTAACAAAGGAGGAGCATTTCTTACCAAGATTAGAGCTTTTCCTTTCTCTCTCCAAGCTTGATTCAGCAAAAATGGAGGAATGGAAGAGAGAGAAGATGAGAGATGGTAGGATGATGATGAAGTCAACCCTTCTCCCACACACACACACTCAACCGAATAGGAGAGAGAAAATGAGAGAAAAGTGAGGTTTTGTCCTCTAGTGCCATATCCAATGGTCCAACTTAAGCCACATGTCATCATCTTAAGCACTCCTCCATGAACACACACAATCTCAAAGCGTAGGATCCCGACCCATTATCAATGAATCACAACCCTTGATCTTAAATACCATACACATAAATTCTCAAAATCACTTTGCATTAATCCCAAAAGTGCTTAATTACACAAATCTCAATGATTATCAGGATTATCAGCCCTAATCACAAATCGGGATATTACAAATACTCTTCCACCAATCCTTCATCTCATCTAACGGCTCCAAAACGCAACTTAAGAAAAAAACACTGTTCATAAGCAATGGATGGCTGAGATTGAGTCCTAAATATTTCATTTCTTCCGCGGTGGCTCAAATGCCTTGGCACCCTGTTTGAAATTCAAAAACGTGTGCCCCAATCCCGCCATTACAAATAAATCTAATGACTGTTCGCAGGGGAGGAGACGACCTTCTATATCAGCTGCCTTTATCCATCCGTCATACTTATTTCCACCGTTCTTCTTTTCTTCGATGCCTCTGTCGTTTTAGGTTTGTTCCTAAATGTTTTTTCCTTTGCAAATCAGAATTCCCCCTTCTCATTTGCTCCTATATTGCTATTCAGGAAGAGCAGGCCACGCCATAATGAAACGGAACTTCATATTCAGGAAGAGCAGACCATTCTTTGTTTTACGGATGCTTAATCAACGAGAGAGAGGTACACAGTTTGCAAACAATGTATATCGCTTTGTATGTCGACTTACAGATAAGTTAGCACGTTTAACCTTTATTTCACAGGTACCAGTGGGACTAACTACTCATTACTCTGCTCTGCTTCTTAAGGTCTTACGCACAGACTCTGTTCTGCTTCGGAGGTGTCTTTGGTGCTGTGTCTCTGTTTCTACTGTGTCAAACAGAGTGCTTTTGGTCACACTAGAGAGGGAAAGTGACGGTGGTGATGGAGATGACAGAAAATGAGCGCTTTTTCCTCATTTACCATCCAGACCACACTTCGTTTTAAGGTTGCTTAAGCAAAGAGATAGAGGTACATAGTTGGCAGACCCATTTATGTATATAATTTTCTTTGCTGGTCGACATACATGTGGTTATCACGTTTATGAGTCATTTCGCAGGGACGAGTTCAAGTAAGCGTTCATTACTTTGTACTGCTTCTTAAGGTCTTATGCATTGTGCTTTAGGTAAGCTTCTGAAATGTCTGTGGTGCTGTGTCTCTGCTTCTACGTTGTCGGAGCTTGTCGGTTTGGTGACATCGGTGATGGAAAGTGACGGTGGTGATGGAGATGACAGTGAGTAAGCTCAGACTCACGCTGAACATCACCGCGGTGATGATAGTGAAAGGATGACGCCGGTCCTTGGCGATGTGTCTCTCTAAACCAGAAAAGGTCAGCGGTGGGGTGGAGTATCGTCGGCGGCTGTATAGGAAGTGCTTATGATGGTGTGTGCTAGATGTGAGGTTCGATGAAGATCATTGATAACCGTGCTTATGATAACCATGATTATGATGGTGCCCTGCTTCTAAACCATTGCTGTGATTTCTCGCCGACGTCAATTCTCTGATACTTGCAAAAGACCATATTGATAATGCATGGTTATCAAGGCCCTTCACTGTGATTTTTATTTTTTGATTCAGACTGTCCAAGCTCATGTTGTTTGCTTCTCCATGTCAAAATTTCTCCATTTTTTTAGAATAGGTTTTATTTCCAGGTAGAGTTCTAACTTTGTAATCATATAGGTGGCTTAGTCACGTCCGTGTAGTTGTTGTGAGCAAGTGAGATGTATTATTACCCTGTGTTATGTTTAGATGAGCTTATATTAAAGTCTTATATTTTCCCTTCATATACATGCATGAACATCGTCAGTAAGCAATGTGAATTACTTTTCCTCAGTAAGCAATGTGGTTTTGGAACCCATATGAACGTACAAAATGGTTTTCGAATTTAGAAAGATTAAAAAATTACATGGTTTTAGTAATAATGTTGGGCCTATTTATTTCTACACTGAACTCAAATGCAGAAACATATGTCCAATTACATTGAGGCCTTAGGTAATGCCACGTTCATAAAAAACAAAAAGGTTATGCAAGAGGATAAGATATCTGATAAAGCAAACATGACTTTTGTTTGGACTTTCATAGATAAACGGGCTACAATTATCCTTTATTTATGAGCCAGACAGGACAAGACAAGACAAGACGACATTGAGACAGTAAAGCAACACTTTAATAATTCATTGACATTATGCTTCATGCCTTTAATAAAAGAAACATATTTAATTTGCTCCCTCCTCAGTGTCGGTACTAACAAACCCGAGCTCAGCGCCTAACTCCTCACTTGCTAGCAAACCTAAATCTGCTTCTATCCTCTGATCTTCAATCACTTGTCGCCGGCGCCAAGTACGTTGAACGTTCCGACCGCCACGCCTGTTCCTAATCGGAGTTATCCTCATGTAAGAGTGGTAACGAAAGTTAAGGAAAATCATCCGGTCAATTTCTCCTTCTTCTATCTGCACCATCATGTATGGAGAATATGCTTCGATTACTCCCACATGAGCTGTGTTGAAGCAGAAGTGATGGGTGTCTGTGAGTTCCCAGTAACGATTGAACAGTCCGTGATTCCTAATCACACCATACAAGGACCAGAATAGGTCATACCTAGACTCATAAAACTGGTAAGATCCTGCTCTCACCTGGACTCTTTCTACTGTGACTATTGAGGGTTCGGTTTCATCCGTGTCTAATTCTTCAAACACTTGTATGGGATAACATATGATTCGGATACTTGATACTTCATTCTCCCTCCAATGAGAGCATATCCTGTATAATGCACTGTGAGAAAAGTCCACGAACTCACTCATACTTCTTAATTTTATTCTCCGAAATGATATGATGGATATAGTGAGTAAGGTGGTTTATATAATCGTTCGTGATTTGGTTTCTCTTATAGTAACTGAGTCTGCTTTTACCTTTTAGTCTTTACCTGTTGTATATATTGATATCTATGAACTATTCTTCTGGCTTTGGCCATATGACAGTATGGCTAATTGTATAGCTGCTATCTTTTAACAAGTTATGTGCCAAAATTTTCACTCATAATGATTATATATTCATTCACTTTTTTTTTATGTGGGTAATATATTACCCACTTTCATGAAACTGTCTTGCTTTTTTGTCTTCATCCCAAAAGCAAGTTCATTTTTATTCTTTTGTTGGAATCGTATCAGAATATTTTAATTGAGTATTTGACCAATTAAGGTGTTCCTTGCTTTGATATTCCACACAGTCCTATGAACAGCAATCCTTGCTATACATCGTTATCTTTTTCACATATTATACTTTAACAATAGGGACACTACATATACAGACTAATTTTGAGATATTGCTGGATTTGTGCTGACATTTGTTGACTTTTACTTTTTCCATATTTGTGAAACTCCTTCATTTACTGCCAAGTTTCCCTTTTGTGCTAATATTAATACCACTGTACATGAAGTCATCTCTGTGACTCTGTTAAGATGCTGATTTTCATTCATATACATGGTAAAGCCCATTCATTAATAAGCTTCTTTAATAGTTGCTATGCTTATTTGTTTAACTATACTTGCATTGTCATTCTCACATAATCTTTTTCTTCATTCTTATGCAGACAAGCAAGGCAACCATGGTCACTTTTCTCTAAACTTCTCTCCCAATTCATTCTTTTCCCTCAGACGTGTGTTTATCCTTTCTGCTAGCATATTTGCTTTTAAGGGTGCTGATGCAAACTTTTCATTTTTCCCTTTCTCTGTCTTTAGATTAATATATGACTGAATGGCTAATTGTATAGCTGTTATCTTTTAATAGCTAGGTATGTTCCATAATTTTCCCTCATTATGATTATATATTCATTCATTTTTTAAGGACTGTAATATATTAGCCACTTTCAGGAAACAGTCTAGCCTTTTTTGTCCTCATTCTATCCTTGAAAAGCTGCTTTCATTTCTTATCTCTTAAGTCATACAGGTCCATAAATTGACATGTCTAAATTGATTTCTGTTTTGTCACTTTCTGATTTTCCCTTTGTATGTAATCTGGGTTCACAATTGACCTTTGGTTAACAGCTAATGGCATAACTAATTCAAGTACATCTGACCCTTGGTTATATTGATTTGATCCTTCAATTATCTTTTCCATTTAATAGTTGCTATGCTTAGTCGTTTAACCATTTTTTCATTGTCATTTTGACATAATTTTTTTCTTCATGCTTATGCAGGCAAGAATGGCAACCATGGTCACTTTTCTCTTAACTTCTCTTCCAATTCATTTTTTTCCCTCAGCAGTGTGTTTACCCTTTCTGCATGCAGGTTTGCTTTTTAAGGGTGCTGAAGCAAAGTTGTCATTTTCACTTTCTCTGTCTTTAGATTAATTTTTCTTTTCCATATTTCTTATCAAAACAACATCATATCATTTTCCTTGCTATACTCAAAATACCTAAACTCTTGCTTCCTTTCTCATCATCTGCGTTCACTCCTGCATACAAACAACATGACAGTTTGGTAAGTTATATGTGATTGTTTTGACGAGATTTAAGTTATTGTGTGCATGTTTTGTCTTCAAAAAGTCATTTTCATACATAACGAACATACATAAATCATTAAAAATATGTTTTGCTGCAATTGATAATACTAATATGATCCATAATAACATTAATAATACTAACTTTATTTAGTAGTCATTGGTCATATATACTTTGCTTCTTGAAGTACGCTTTTCATTTAATATACATGGTCATGTATACTTTGCTCTATGATATAATTGTCATGTGTCTTATATGACCACTGTACATGAAGTCATCTCTGTGAGTCTGCATAGATGCTGCTTGAAGTTATGTACATGGTAAAGCCCTTTCATTAATAACGTTATTTAATAGTTGCTATGCTTATTCGTTTAACAAAAGACCACTGTACATGAAGTCATCTCTGTGAGTCTACACAAGTTGACACCCATGATTTTTATATCCTTCATGTGTTTGTTAAACAGCTGTATGAAAAAATCATTCTGCAGGCATACTAAATATATGAATGTGCGTAGGAATCAGAGGATATTTGATGACATTGGTTGACTACTACTTTTCCCAATTTTGTGAAAGTTCTTATTTCATTCTCTGCATTTTCCACCTAACACTTATTTTTCCCTATTCCTTTTTGCATTGACCCTATATTTTAATGTGTGCATTGGTTGTGTTACACATGAACAGGTTAAAAAAAGTGTCCATGGTTGCCATAGTTCAGATGCTTGCATTGAGTTGTCCCCCACTTCTTGGCTATGTGATGAGGGTGGTTCTGCATCTGTCATCATCAACCTACCAGTTTCTCTGTTATACTTATTTATTTAAAGTCATCTGTACATTTATGCCAAGTCACTTTTTTCCCACTTTTTGTTTAACCTTTCTGCATGCAGAAAGGCTTTTAATGATCCTAATGCACAATTGTCCTTTTCCTCTTCTCTTGCTTTATCTTATGCTTTGCTTTTCACATTTCAGACACATCCTGCGAAATAAGCTTATATTGTTCTTATACACTGCAACTGACACCATTTGTATGCACCATATCTGTAGATATATAATTAGTGCTATCGACATCTACCTTAAGCTTCGTAGCCTTGCTTGCAATCCTCATAATATGAAAAACTTTGGCTCCTTTCTCATACTCTGCGTTCACTCTAAATACCTAAACTCTAAATACTTGCATGCAGAATTGGTTTAGCCTACTTCTGAACCTAAACAGATAAAATTTCAAAATGGCATCTTTTTTCAAAACATCTTTAATGGAGGGAACATAAATTTTGTTTTCAAACTCATGATCCAATTTTCCCGCCCGTTTCAAATTTATAGCCAGGTTTCTATTGTCTATAAATAAGATCCTTCATTCATCTTACTACTCTATTCAATCATAGTCCTCTCTGAATCTTATTCCAATCTCCATCTTAATTATCTTCTTTCATCTGAATCATTAATCCCATCTTCATCATGTCTCGTGTCTCATTGTTGAGAGACCTCCATGATGGCACTGATAGATGGACAATTGTGGTTCGTGTGTTACGGAAGTGGAATGTCTATCAAAACTCTGCTCCATCTGAATTATTCTGCATAATGCTTACATGGCTCAATTAGACAATATGGAGACACCTGTTGTTGTGGTGTTAAATCTTGCAAGGATTGCATTTTCTGATGATGGTAATAACATTTTTTCTCCACTGCTTTATGACCCTTCAATTCATATATCCTCCATGTAACATACTCTTATCACTTTTTTTTTCAGGTCGAGCTCAGATTTGTAGCTCATTTAGTGCAACCAGGGTTTTATTCAATCCTCCCCTTAAAGAAGTGAAAGACTTAATTTAAATGTACTGCAATGTCCATTTTTAATTTGGCGTTATACTTTTCAAGTTTTTACTGTTGTTATCAACTTACCTAATGTTCACTTTGATTCATGTATCTGATGGCAGTGCAAAAGACAGAGCATCCCTTATCACAACAGCCTTAACCCAACCCATGCCAACACAATCCAGCCAATACTCATCATCCAACATCTTGAGGAATAATTACAGAGTTTCAGTTTTAGAAATTCCTCAGTAGAAGATTGTAAACTCTTGTCCCTGATTTCCCTCCATAACTTGTCATTTGTATTCTTGCATAACTGATATTGTTGTCTTTCACAGGGAGAAAGTTTCGTTGTCAACTGTCTTATACAAAAACTTGAGACTCGACATGGGTGGATATATGATGGCTGTGCTAAGTGTGCCTCTAAACCTAGGGACGAGGGTAACACGTTATTCTGTCCTAATTGTAAGAAGAAGCCTGAAATCATTGAACCAAAGTAAGTGTAAATTTCAATTGACCATTAATAATGCATTATTACTCTGTTCACATCTTACTGCTACCTTAAGTTCATATGTATATTAGCCTATGACATCTATATCTTAATACAGGCTTAAGATCCACTATACTGTGAGTGATGAAACAGGGAGTGCTTCTGTTGTATTTTGGGACAAGCTTGCTTCCCAATTGCTTGAGAATTCTGCTGCAGAGCTTAAGCAGATTCTTATAACTATATGACACTTATTTCTGATATATCAAGGATTTAGTCATATCAGTTCAGTTTTTCCTGTATAACGTCATTTATGTGTATGTTCTGTGACAGAATCATCGTGAATACGACTTCCCTAACCAATGTGATTCAATTGTTGGGAAGAGGATGCTTCTTAAGCTGAAGCGTAATAAGTTCAATGCCAATCACACAGCATCTAGCATCAGTGTTCAACAGTACACATTCTGTGAAAACTTGAATGAACAATTCAATGAAGCTTCTTCTGAAGTGGTTAATAATCTTACCTCTTAAACAAATCAATAATTATTATTCCTTATTTGTGGTAATACAAACTCGAGTTCCCATTATCTCAGGATGTTGAACTAGACCAAAATCACAACAGTATCATCCCTGAGGTCAGTTAGGGAAAAAACAATCTTTGTATACTTGTATAAGCAAGCAAAGTTCAATACTAATTACATTCTGTATATAACTTTGTAGGTTGCTGAAGATGTGCTTATAGCTACAATTGATACTTCAGCTGGCCAAGTTACCTCTTCCAAAGAGACCACAAGTGAGCCCCAAGATACCATTGATGATGTTATCAGATGCCAGCCTTCCCAGACTGCAACTACTGCTCCCACCAAAGGGAAAAGAAAGACTTACATGAAAAAAGCAATTGTTGACCATGCAACAATTCCTTCTACAAACCAAGAGACTATCCCACCTACCAATGATCGCTTACTTAAGGTTGTTAATCAAGAGAAGAAGTAGATGGTCTTGGTCTCATGTATTTAGGATATGGTCATAATATGCTGTCTTAGATGACCAATGTACCTGTGTATTGTCAAAAGCTTATTCACATGCACAATTAGCACTATTACTACCTTTTATTTTCAGGTCCTATGTTTTAAGTTGTTGTTTAGTTGTCATCCTTTTATTTAATGTACTTTTCATGGCAGTTTGCCTTTCAATGCAATCAGTTCATTTTCTGTGTTGACTCAATACTGTTGCCAATATTCCTACAATATTTTCCCTTCTTTCATGTTTTAATATGATCAACAAACTAAAAATATTGCTGTTCACATTTATTTTATTAGAACAAGTATATTGATCAAATCTGGGGCTACCTTAGTGAAATACTTTAGTAAATATGACTAACTATATATACTCAAGAAATGAACATCTGCTGCATGGTTCTGTTATGGTTCTGTTATTGTAGCAACGTGCACCATTGACTACAACAAATAAGGATTTGCTTGATTATATATGCTGTCATCTAGGATTATTCGTTTAACAAAGTGTGCTTTGTCTTTTTCTCTTTTTTTGACTCTACATGTTAAGGTATATATTGCTGATCCTACATATGCAATGGTTAAGTTTCACCAAAATAGGCCCTCCTCTTTACTTTGCAGTTACAACTATGTACATCTACTACTCATACTAATTCTTCATCCTTGCTTTATTGGTTATCAATTGATTTACATGCTTCACTTTTTTGTCAAGGTAAATGCATGCCTAATTCAACTTTGCATAGGACATGGTGATATTAATGTGCTCCATCTGTCTACTTCTTCCTGCAGTTTTTCTGTTCATGGTCCCATGGAGCCATCCTCATCTTCTAATATGGTTTATATCCCTTATTTTCCTTCCTCTTTCAACTTCTGCAGTTTACGTTCCTTAGAATCATAAATTAGTAGCATGCAATTCATTTAATAAACAAAAGTTGTTACCTCTGATTTTGGATCTATTACCGTGTTTCTTAATCAACTTTCGTTACCATTACTCTTGCTCCATCCTAGAAATATGTATATGCTACAAGAAACATAGAATATGTTTAGTGGATATTCTGAATTTCTGTATACGCACACCACATGTCCTAGGAAGAATTATAGGAAATATGGGAGATCCTGAAATTGATTATTTTATATCAATTACCAGTTTCTGCATAAAATTGTTTCCTTCTAATGTATTTTACTGTGGTATGCTCAAAGAAAGTATGTTTAATCTTTTTCATATTCTGCACATTATGTTGTTGTATTCACAGAAAGCAAGTTGACACATATGATTTTTATACCCTTCACGTGTTTGTTGACCAGCTTTATGAAAAAACCATTCTGCAGGCATACTAAATATATGAACATGCTCGGGAATCACAATATATATGATGACATTGGTTGACTACTACTTTTCCCAAATTTGTGAAAGTTCTTACTTTATTCTCTGCATTTTCCACCTAAGCATGTTCACACCTTTTCCTCTTTGCATTGACCCTATATTTTAATGTGTGCAATATAGGTGCTGCATATGAACAGGTTCAAAAAAGTGTCCAAGGTTGCCATGGTTCAGATGCTTGCCTTAAGTAGTCCCCCACTGTCTGGCTGTGTGATGAGGGGGGTTCTGCATCTGTCATCATCAACATACCAGTTTCTCTGTTAGAAATAATATTTATTTATAGTTATCTTAATTAGACTTTGTCTATATGTCCTCCTTTTCAGCCATCACCTATTGTACTGTCCATATTGACATCTCTTTTTTAAGTCAGTTGCTTATTAAAATAATTAAATTAAATAATGTTCAAATATGAAGCTGGAATCCTTGAAGTGGATAAAAAATAGTCCCATATGTACTTAGAAAAGAATCCACATCAGTTTATTCTTGTATCCCAATAACTTATAATGAAGAATAAAGTCATCCCTTTTTATTTGTTGTGATTCATTCACCACTGCAACAAATTTGGATGGAAGAGGTAACAAAGAAGAAGTCTTCATCAATCTCTCCAAACAAACCTGCAGTTGTTGGTGCTGCTTCAACCAAGACACGCAGTGATAATCTTCTAGCAGGTAAATGTCCTATGCATTCTGATGTCAAGTCATCTTCATCCTCATGTTGCTATTACTATTCTTAGTTTACTAACCTTATAATAAGCTATGCACATCATTCTTCATCCTCTTCTTCCTTAAGAATGTGAAAGCCATACTAGATAAATCTTTCATGTGCAGCTACTAGCCATTATAGTTCGTTTTTAGAACTTAATGAAAAGCAAGCCTACATGCACCATTCTTCATCATCTACAACGAACTTGAATATTGTTGCCAATCCTTCTACTAGCTGTGGTAATGAAAATCCATGTGAGAATTTCACACAACCTTCTGCAGTTGCTACCGTTGCTGACATGAACACGTTCATAAAACAGCCAAGGAAACGAAGAATACTGCATGATGTAACTAATGTTGCTTTAGACTTGTCAAACCGCTTCCTTTATGGTTCTTCTTCAGGTTAGCATCACTGCACTTAATCAACACTATTATCAAGAAGTATAAATATCTTACTAATGAATGTTTGCTTTCAATATAGAGGAAAATATCAAGATTGGTGACAATTTAAAACCTTTGTTCGATGACTCCCTACTACCTATTGAGCAAGTGTTCAAGAGAAAGAGTGCTAGATTGAATGCCATCCTGAATAATAGGGAAAATAACAGAACTACTGCACATTCAAACATCCAACCATATGGTATCTTTGCTATTCATACGTTTAAAAAAAACCACCTTGTCACAGTTAGTTTGCATTTCAGACTTATAACCAGTCTCAGTGATTCCATGATTAAATGCTTTGAGTACTATAAGTGTTACTTGTGGATATGTGCTGACATGAATATGTTGTACTTTTCATTTTTTTCAAGACATTCTCAATGAGGATAAATTGTGTTCTTGTGATACTACCCATCAAGATTGCTTTGTTTGTTAATGTTGTTATAAATTGTGTTTACTAGCTTGACGCTAACTAAATCTAAGCCTTACTTTGTTAACTATCATTTAATTAAATGGTATTGTTTATTTGTGTTGGTAAACATTTTTTACATATACATGGCTCCCATATTGCTTCAGCCAGTCACTTATGTCTCACTTACTAGCTGTAGTTTACCTTATTTTGAGTCCCTAAACATTTCAAATTCTGTGTATTTCTTTTTTCTTCTTCCGTGTTTTTTTATACTAACTGTATTTTGTGATTTCTTGGATGATCTTAGTCATTTTTGTGATTATACATGGCTTTGTACATTACTTCAGCCTGTGACTTGCATTAAACCTGTTGAAGTAGACGTTGCTCCTGAGCACTTCAACTTTCCATATTATGTATTGTATTATTTTTCCTATTTCTAATTTTGTTTTTATGAGAGCAATATTTTGTGGTTTCTGTTATGGTGATCTTAAACTATCCTATAGCTTAGATGATCTACATGGTATCATTCATATTAGAAAAAATGTTGAATAACCTATCTGTTGCTGGTGCTATTGTGGTTGTAATAGTTGTCTTGGTGAGCTTATATTGGATCTCTTGCTTTTTTTTTGAAACGTGGTTAGTCATATGTTTGTTGTCACAACTGAATTTATCTACTTATCTGCAGGAATACAATGGGAGGCTGCATTTTATTACTTTACTTGTGTTCTTTACGCTGAATTACTTTACTTTACATATGTCCTTTCCCATTAAGTATCATGAACTTATCAATAATGGATAAATTCTGTCATGTACACAGTAGCCTACAAAAGCATATAACAGTGCTTTATCTATTTTTAAGGTTCTAAGATTGGTGCATCTATTTTAGAAATCATGGGCTTTATAAATTTTGTATTTCTTATGACTCCAGTTAGAAATTTATTTTATGTTGTCTTATTCATTTTTTTTTTGGACATTCTCAGTTAGGATATGTGCAAATAAATAATCCAGTGAATACACACAAGGGAATTGGTAGCTCAAACATATATTCCTCTCAAAGAAAGAGCACTTCACCTGCAGTTATGGAGAAAGGTATAGAAAATTCATGCCCTATAAGATTAGGTGCATTTTCCTCATATATTCTGCAAAACTATATATACAGACTTCAAGTTTTGTGTTTTACAGTTTGTTTCCATTCTTTCTAGCTTGTATCAGACATGGATGAATTTGCTATTTCTTTATGTTAGAAAGTTTTGTTTTGTACACAAACAAGCCTCTAAGGATTGAATACAGGGCCACCTCTTCTAATTGTCTGCCCTATGCTTTTTCATGCTTTATTCGAATGAGTTGGGCACAGAGTTATAAATTAGTAAATTAGTTATCTTCCTACATGAATTATTTCTTCCCTTAATGAGTTTTTTGCATTCATGTTGAGTTATGCTATATGTGAATTTCTAAAAATGCTACGCTCATGGGGCTCCAAAAAATTGAAGTTTTTTGAGCAACTTATTAATAAATCTTGAGCTGACCAGCATAAAAGTATACAAAATAGTAACTTTGTTGAAACTTAACATTAATTTTATTAACATCTTAATTCTGACAATAATATTCCTGCAAATTTGATTATGTCTGTCAAATTTTGGTAAAATTTTTGTATTTTTTAATAATTTGGCTTTTTAAGATGTGATAACTTCCTTTCGTTTTAGAAGATTTTGATATTGGTTTTTCCACTCTGAGAAGGACAAAGCTTATACACTGTGTTTTATATGCTTTTTTTCCTGTGTCTTAATCAAAACAAGACATGTGGATTATTTTTTTTTATAATCATGTGGATTATTTTTGCACCTCACCTAGATACTCACTAATATTTTTTTCTCTTGCGAAACAGACTACTTACGTACTCCAGTTAGAAATTTATTTTATGTTGTCCTCTTCATTTTCTTTGGACATTCTCAATCAGGATATGTGCAATTAAATAATCCAGGTAATACCCACAAGGGAATTAGTAGGTCAAACATATATTCCTCTCAAAGAAAGAGCACTTCACCTGCAGTTATGGAGAAAGGAGCAGAAAATTCATGCCCTATAAGATTAGGTGCATTTTGTTCATATATACTGCAAATATTTACGATAATGCAACTCAAACTTCATATATTTGTTGTTCCTTTAACTATTATATTTTTTCCAATGATTCATAAATAATTGGTAGTACATATGATATATTGTTTATGTTGTATAAACAATGGATAGTAACCTTTATCACATGAAGATACGTTAAGATCTTTTTAAAATTAATGCTACCAAGTTTAATGCTTCTGTCATACTGCCTATCAAATTGCTGATGCTTAGACATAATTTTTTATAGTCAATCATATGGGCTTATATTAAAAGTGGTCATTTGGTACTTCTTATAGTCAAATGACTTTGCTTTTACCTGTTAGTTTTTAGATGTTGTATATATTCATTTGTATGCACTACTATTGAGCTTTTTTTCACATGACAGTATGGGTTATTGATTTGCTGGTACCTGATGGGAAGTTATGTTCTACTTTTTCCATTAAGAATGTTAATTTATACTTTTCCTTTTTTTATGTGTCTTATATTTTAACTACTTTTCCATAAAACTGACTTTCTTGGTTGTCTTCATTCATACCATGAAAGGTTGTGTTCATTTCATGGTAGGCAACTCATCTTGCAACCTATATTGACATGGCTGAAATTTATTTTTGCTTTACGTGTTCCAGAATTTATATTTGTATGTAATGTGGGATCAAAAATCATTTTTGGCTAACATCTAATAGCATAACTAATTCAAGTATATATGAGCCTTCATGATATTTATTTGTTCCATCAACCGAAGTTTTCCAAAAACGTGTTCATTTTTCGTCTTTTCTTGGCGTTCAGTCATAAAACATGTTTAAGTACCTATTGATCAATTAAGCTTTCCCTTACTTACTCCTGCTGCCAAATGACTGAACGCCTGAAAATATCAATCATGGAATTTCTGCCTTATTCTGCTTTAATAACAGGCAGTTTACATATACATGAATGAACCTCTTCTTATCATGTCATAAAGAATGCTGCTACCCTCGATTATTATTTGCTTTGTATACCTATCAAACATACAAAACCATATTTTACTGGATGCCTAAGCACTATCTAAATCTTTGACTTACACTCTACTCTCACTGTATATTTTGACATGTCTCAAATTTGCCCTACCCACTGCCCATCTTTACTTGATGATTGCTGCATTTAATCATTAGTATTATGTGACTTTATCCATAAAGTATGCTTTTAATTTATAGTGGTTAGGTCATACTACGTTCAATATTAATTTCCTAACCATGAATTTGACTATTCTATTCTGTCAACAAATTGATTTCCTATTGTTGCATGCGTTTTCACAGCAATGCTTCTTTACATTAAACTTTTAAAACTGATCTTCTTGTGTGTGGTTAAAGCCATACCTAATTAATTTCCTCCGTTTTATTTAGGCTGATGTCAGTATTTTGTTACAACTGTATATTACCACATCCATTCCAATAATACATTATTTTATTGATATGGTAGTAACTTGTAGATATGTACTGCCCTAAGGATATTTTAATGTTCATCATTTGTAGGACAAGCTCAAAGAGGGCTAATGAAGAAAAGTTTGGAAAATTCATATCCGACCAAATTAGGTTACTGTTTGTACATGCGTCCAATTACAATTATATTTTACAAATCATGTGCTCATTTGATATGTCATTTCATTACATGCCAGTAGAAGGAATAAACTATAAGGATGTTCATTTCAACTTGGACTTCAACGAAGGCTATTGTAATGATGTTTTATCATCAAGTTCAGATGAGGATGAAGGTAATTTGTTATGTGCATTCAACATAACTTGAACACTTACTACTATTCCATCACCTTACTTTATTTTATATCATATATTGACATGTAGCTGAAATTACCTATGTGGATAGTTTAAATAAGAACCAAGATCAATGCTCTCTGCAAATCCCTCAACATAATGACACAGAAGTTGAAGGTATTATGTTTGGTGCAAAATTGAAGTTGTCAACTAGACGAATTAGCATATGTGTTTAATGATTAAAGTAACTTTTGATATCTTACAGCTTATTTAGATGAAGGCGATCCAATATATTCATGCAAATATTGCACTGCATTATTCTGGTATAACGAAAGACCTAAGAAGGACACAAAGAAAAGAAATGCCGATACATTTTCAATGTGCTGTCTCCAAGGAAAGGTTCAGTTACCATCAATGAAGGCACCTCCACCTCTTATGCAGGAATTGTTCTTTGTGAAGAATTCTGAGGCTTCTAAGAACTTCCATGCAAACATTCGGCAATACAACAATATGTTCTCTTTCACTTCTATAGGCGGTAGCATTGATCACTCAATGAACAATGGTAGAGGTCCATACTGTTTTGTCCTTTCAGGTATGAACTACCATAGTATTGGCAGTTTATTACCTCCTGAAGGTGCAAAACTAGTTTACTCTCAACTATATGTTTTTGATACTGAAAATGAAGTCAAGAATAGAATAGAAGCCGTTAGGTAATATTTTATCTGCACTTGACATGTTTTTAGTACTTCCTTTATATTTTATTAGCAATAATAAATTCACTTAATTAACTTTATTTTTCATATTCATTTTCGTAGCAAGCATAAAAAAGGGACTACTATTGAACCACAAATTGTTGAACAAATCAAGGAAATGCTAGATAAGGTCAATCCTTTTGTTCAGCAATATCGCTTTGCCTCATCCCAGATTATTCACCAACACTCCAATGAAATGAAGCTACGCTTGATTAGCATAAGACATCATGATGGACGTACACACAATGTTCCAACTGCTTCAGAAGTTGCTGCTTTAATTGTTAGCGACATAGACATGACCTTCAATGTAAGAGACATCATTGTCGAAAAGAAATCAGGCTCCCCTAAACGTATAAATGAATTGTATGCTTCTTACTTACCACTACAATACTCTATTTTATTCCCTTATGGTGAATATGGTTACATAGATGATATAGAACATAGACAAGAAACTTTGTCTTCAACGAAGAAAAGGAAGAAGCTTAGCATCAGGGAATTTTTTGCATACAGATTGATGACAAGGGATCAAGAAATCTCTGTGTTACTTCATGCTAATAGATTACTTCAACAGTTTATTGTTGATGGTTACACAATGATGAAAGCTCAAAGACTTCATTGGATTCGAACACACCAAAAGGAACTAAGGGTTGACCTATATCAAGGATTATCTGATGCACTAACAAGAGGTGAAACTGATACTTCATCAACTGGAAAACGGATAATACTTCCAGCAACATTCACTGGAGGTGCTAGGTACATGCTACAAAATTATCAAGATACAATGGCGATATGTCGGTGGGCAGGGTATCCCGATATCTTCTTAACTTTTACTTGTAATCCTGTGTGGCCAGAGATCACAAGATATTGTAAGAAGCACTCTCTAAATCCTTCAGACAGGCCTGACATTCTCTGTAGGATATTTAAGGTCAAATTGAAAACTCTAATGAAGACACTTAGACAAAAGAAAATTTTTGGGACGATATGTGCAGGTACTTTGCAATATTATGTTTATGCTTTTATTAAATACGTTATTGATTACATAACCCTTACAATTAAACTAATTTTGTATGCAGAAGTGTATACAATAGAATTTCAAAAGCGAGGTCTTCTACATGCCCACATACTTCTCTTCCTTGAACCATATGACAAGATAACAACTCCAGAAGCAATTGATAAAGTCATCACCGCTGAAATTCCAGACAAATAATCAGCTCCTGAGCTATATGAATTAGTTAGGAAATTTATGGTTCATGGTCCTTGTGGGAATAGCAATCCTTAAGCACAATGCATGAAAGACAAAAAGTACAGCAAGCATTTCCCAAAGAAATTTAGTGACCTGACAACTATGGATGATGATGGTTACCCTACATACCGAAGAAGGGATGACGGTAGAACAATTGATGTTAAAGGTATACCATTGGACAATCGCTTTGTTGTCCCTTACAATCCGTCATTGCTTCGTATGTTCCAAGCACACATTAATATTGAGAAATGCAATCAATCAACAGCAATTAAGTACTTATTCAAGTACATTAGTAAAGGCAATGATAGAGTTGTGGCTGGAATTTTTAATAGTAGCAACAGGAACAGTAGAGAGAGGATGCTTGATGAGATACAACATTATTATAATTGTAGATATATATCTGCATGTGAAGGTTCATGGCGGATATTTGGATTTGATATACATCATAGATCTTCTTCTGTTGAACGATTAAGTTTCCACCTGCCAAATCAACAGCATGTGATTTATTCTAACACTGATGATGTTACAGATCTGCTTGATAAACCAAGGGTTTCTGAGTCACAATTCTTGGCATGGATGAAAATTAATGGAGATGATGAATTTGCTGCGGGCCTTACTTATGCTGAGTTTCCACATCACTATGTTTATCAAAAGGCTAAACGATTGTGGAAGAAGAGACAAAGAGGATTTGCAGTAGGAAGGATAGCAAATGCTGCACCAAGCTCTGGTGAATTATACTACTTGCGCATACTTCTCACGAAAGTTAGAGGTCCAAAATCCTTTAACGACATAAAAACGATTGATGGAGTTACATATGGATCATTTAGAGCTGCTTGTGATACTCTTGGGTTGCTAGATGATAATCAAGAATTTATCAATGGTATTAAGGAAGCTTCAGTATGGGGAACCGGAATTACCTTGCGTAAATTGTTTGTTAGCATGCTTTTATCTAATTGCTTGCAACGCCCAGACTTGGTGTGGACTCAATGTTCAAAGATACTATCAGAGGATTTATTGTACATATCACATAATCATCCCCAATATTCAAGTAAGTAAATCTGTTACACTTGTATTTTATTGTTTAATTAGTGATTAGTTTTATTCATAACATATAATAACTTTATTGGGGTTATTTGGAACACAGGAATTATTATATCAAACAATAATAAGGAGAATGCAGCATTGATGGAGATTAACAAGTTACTTACTCAAAATGGGAAGTGCCTTCAAGATTATCCTATGTTACCTATTCCTTCAACAGCGCCCACTTTTGATGTGACAAACAATCTTATTTTACAAGAGCTAAGCTATGATCGAATTGCTCTTCATGAAGAAGCAACCAAGCTAATTCAATTGCTGAATATTGAGCAAAAGATGATATTTGATAATGTTATTTCCTCACTTCAATCAGGTTCATCAGGATTCTTTTTTATTCATGGATACGGTGGAACAGGGAAAACATTCTTGTGGAATGCGTTGACATCATCTATACGAGCAAAAGGGGAAATTGTCTTGACTGTAGCATCTAGTGGCATAGCAGCTACTTTATTACCCTGTGGTAGAACTGCTCATTCACGATTTGCCATTCCAATTCAAATAAATGAGTATTCTATATGCTCAATCAGACAAAATTCTCCACTTGCGGATTTGATCATCAACACAAAGTTGATCATATGGGATGAAGCTCCAATGGTTCAACGGTATTGTGTTGAAGCGTTCAATCGTACTCTAAAGGATATAATGCATTGCAATAAGGTTTTTGGTGGAAAATGCATACTGATGGGTGGTGATTTTCGTCAAATCCTCCCAGTTGTGCCGAAAGGTTCTAGGGCAACAATTGTAAATGCAGCAATCAGCTCTTCAATAATTTGGGACCATTGCACCATCTTCTAGTTGACAAAAAATATGAGACTATCTTCTGGAAGCTCAGAACAAGATATTCAGAAATTAAAATGGTTTAGTGAATGGCTGTTAGATGTGGGTGATGGTAAATTGGGTGAGCCTCATGATGGTGTAGCTGAGATTGAAATTCCAACTGAATTGTTGGTGCAAGAGAGTGCAAACCCAATTCAAGCTATTGTTTTAGCAATTTACAGCGGCTTGGAAGATAACTTAGCTAGTAATCAGTACTTCAATGATAGAGCAATACTTGCACCAACCATTGAGATGGTTAGTCAAATTAATGACTACATGTGCTCTATTTTGCCCGGTCAAGCATATGATTTTCTTAGTTGTGACACTGTTTGCAAATCTACCAATGATAGTGATTGTGTTGATCATCTTTACACAACTGAATTCCTCAACTCTATTACTTGCTCTGGCTTACCACCTCATAAGCTTACATTGAAGGTTGGAGTCCCAGTAATGTTGCTAAGAAATATAGACCAATCAGGAGGGTTGTGCAATAGGACAAGACTGCGAATATCAAAGCTGGGAAAAAATGTTATTGAGGCCATAACTTTGAATGGTTCAAATCCTAACAAGAAGGTCTTACTTCATAGGATGGATATGAATCCTTTAGAATCTAGATGGTCATTTCAAATGAGGAGATGACAATTCCCAATCCAATTAAGCTTTGCAATGACAATCAACAAAAGGCAAGGTCAATCACTTCGGCATGTAGGCATATATCTTTCGAAGCCTGTATTCACACATGATCAACTTTATGTCGCACTATCTAGGGTTAGGAGCATGGATGGCTTAAAAATCTATGTGCCTACCAATGGACATGATGGTAAAAGAACAACAACAAATGTAGTTTACAAGGAGATTTTTAGAAACCTGAATGCTTAGGTGCCAATTGTTTAGCAAGTAAATGTTTGTTGAAAATCTGTGGACTTTGATTTATTATGTGGTTGTTGTATTTATTGATCATTTTCCATTAATCTTAGCTTACTTTCGAGATTGCTTGATTTCATGCTATTTAACATGCTAAGTGATTGAAGTGATTAGCTTTCAAGGATGATTTATTTGGTGAGTATTTAATGCATGAAAATTCTAAAAATTTATTGGACATAATGCTCCCCACGCAACGCTCGGGGGAGTACGTGCTAGTTTGTTTTCAATTTCAAAAAGACCTAGTATCTGTATGTTGAAATTGGAAGCATCTCTCTATCCATTACCTTTTTTTTTAATAATAAAGATAGGGATCTTTAAATCACCACCATTCTAATTGGACTTTATGTGCCTTTTTTCCCCTAATTAAAAATTAAATAAATATATAAGGACACCAATTAATTTTCTGACAAGAAGTAGGAAGGCCCAATTTTTTCAGAGAAAAGGTTCCCATTTTATTATGACCGGCAGTCGGCGGAGAAGCCAAAGACGTCCCATTTTAACAGCATCACCTGTTTGTGGCCCTCAACAATCATCGGAGGCGTTCCTCTTTGAATCGGAAGCCAAAATGCTATGTTCCTCTACTGTAAGGTACTCCTTCAATTTTACTCTCTTTTCTGCTTCGCACTTTCTTCATTCCCTTTCCTCAAATCCCAGAAGCGTCAGCGACTCTGTTGCTTCACTCAGTAGCATCATCAACCAGCGTCCTCCACCTTCTATACGCCAAATTAATCAGCTTTTAGGATATATTGCTAAGTCCAAACGTTATGCTTCTGCCATTTCACTTTTTGCCCAAGCCGAGTTGAAGGGATTTATACCAGATCTATCCACAATGAACGTCTTGACCAATTGCCACTGCCATTTGGGTAAGATGGGTTTTGCTTTCTCTATGTTGGGGAAAATTTTCAAGATGGGCTATCAATCAAGCACGGTAACTTTGAATACGCTAGTAAAAGGACTATGTTTTAATCAGAAGGTTGGCGAAGCTCTGGATTTCTATGATGACATAATGGCCAAAGGTTTTCAGTTGAATGAAGTCACTTATGGCACGTTAATCAATGGGCCATGTAAGATGGGGAAAACAAAATCTGCCATTAAATTGTTGCAAAAGATGGAAAAAAAGTTAGTCAAGGCATATGTTGTTATTTACAACACAATCATTGATGCACTTTGTAAAGATGGACTTGTCAATGATGCGCACAAGTTGTATTTTGAAATGATTCATCGTGGGGTATCTCCAGATGTTGTTACTTATAGTAGTCTAATCCATGGCTTCTGTAGCATGGATCAGTGGCAACAAGCAAATAAAGTACTTGGTGAAATGATGTCGAAAGACATCCACCTGAATGTTTATACCTTTAACATCCTAGTTGATGCCTTATGTAAAGATGGACGGATTATTGAAGCTGAAGCTGTATTCGCTAGGATGGTGAAGAGTGATAAGAGGCTTGATGTTGTTACCTACAATTGTTTGATGAATGGGCATAGCTTGTCAAATAATATCATTGAGGCTAAGGAAGTTTTTAATAGGATGATTAAAAACGGTTTGACACCTAGCCTTATTTGTTATAATATTTTGATCAATGCATACTTTAAAATGAAAATGGTGGACGAGGTCATGGATCTCTTTAAGGAATTGCTTTGCAGAAATTTGGTTCCTGATGTTGTAACTTATAATTCTGTTATTGATGGCTTGCTCAAATCACAAAGAATATCATGTGCATGAGATATTATTTATGAGATGCATGATAGGGGTATTGTCCTTGACATAATCACTCACAATATCTTATTAGATGCATATTGCAAAATGGGACATCTTGACAAGGCAATTGCATTATTTAGGCAAATTGTCAATGAAGGATTTCAGCCTAACGTGAAGACCTACACCATACTTATTGATGGTTTGTGCAAAGGTGGTAGATTAAATGATGCGTGGGAGATTTTTTGGTATCTTTTGGCGAAGGGTTATCATCTAGATGTCCATATATATACTGCTATGATTTTTGGATTTTGTAAACAGGGTTTGCTTCATGAAGCCAAGTCCTTGCTTGATAGAATGGAAGAGAACAATTGCCTCCCTAATTCTGTAACTATAGAAATTATTATTCGGTGTCTTCTTGAAAACAATGAGAATGACAAGGCGGTTAAACTTCTCTGTAGAATGATTGATAAAGGCCTGTTGAAGAAATAAAACAAGGTGAGATACTATAGCTCAAATTCACGTTCCACGAATATTCATGTTTAGCTGGCACAAGTCGCTAGCAAAGGCTTGTACATCTTGGAGTGAATTTTCACAATTAATTGACTCGTTTTTCAAGCATATAGCCTGATGTATAATTGTTGTTGTGTTGAATTTTTTTTAGATGCCCGTTCAATATAGAACAACTTGATGTTAGTGCTAGTATTAGCCAAAATTGAAATTGTTCTTTGGTGGTTGCCTTGTGATATTAAAAAGAGTTTAGTACGGCAATAAGTTCCTTGTAAAACTATATCATATACTGAAACCCATACTTATAATGAGCTTACAAGTCTGAATTTTAACCGTATGTGTACATAGGCTCATATCTGGTTGCAAGTAAATCTAAGATGCTGAAATTTGCAAGAGGAGCAAATTTCTTGAGTTGTAAGGTGAAAATTTTCTGTAATGTGCCCAAGTCAGGGGGATGAAAAACACCGGCAGTCAGTAGACTTATGCATTTTAGCTTATTTTGGGTGACTTTTTTGGAGGTTGTGTACTGTTATATGTAGTCAAGTATCATATGTTTCCATTGGGCTGATGGTGTAGCCAAAATCACTTGATGATGATTTTATAACATGATTATCAGGTATCCCTGAGAGTAATTTGTTTTGGCATGCAAGTTTAGCTAAGATATCAATAATAGCAAAAGCCTTATCCTATTAAGTGGCTACTCGGATTTCTTGACGCCATTGTGCTCTGTCTAAGACCAATCCTTCCCTTAAGCCACTCAGTGAGATATTGTGCATTCCTAATATAATTTGATAATTGTGTTGGGCCACTTATTGACAAATATTGGAAGTATGAGCATATATTGAACACTCTTATTCATATTGAAAGAGTACAATGGTTTATATAGGCTAGAGAACAGAATCATCATCGTTGGACAACAATATGCAATAATGAAACATTCAAATAAACAATATTTCCTAAAGTAAAGGTGTATTCAGCGATATGATGATAAGCACATGGGATGTAGTGCTGAAATAATGGAATGTGATTATGGACAGATTTCCAACACTCCCCCTCAAGCTGGAGAGTATATATCAAACATTCCCAGCTTGCATCGAAACTCTTCAAATTTAGATCTGCTCAGTGGTTTGGTCATTACATCTTCAATTTGTGCTTCAGACCGTATATAGGACAATTTCATAATGCCTGCTTCAACTTTCTCTTTAATAAAGTGCCTGTCTACCTCAACATGTTTTGTTCGATCATGATAAACAGGGTTTTTCGTCATCTCAATGCTAGATTTGTTGTTGCACCAAACTTGCATTGGACCCTCATATGGAGTTCCCAATTCCTTTAGTAATCGGATAACCCAGAGTCCCTCCCATGTTTCGTCATTCACAGCTCTCAATTCTGCTTCTGTACTGCTCTTTGACACAACAGTTTGCCTCTTGCTTCTCCATGTCACTAGATTTCCCCACACATATGTACAGTATCCTCCTATTGACCTTCTGGTTTCTCTATCTTTTGCATGGTCTGCATCAGTGTAGATCTCTAAGTTTCTGGCCGTGCACTTCTTGAAGAAGATTCTTCTTCCTGGATTGAATTTCAGATAACTCAAGATTCTGTAGACAGCTGTCATGTGTTCTACCTATGGTTGATGCATGAATTGACTTACTATTCCGACAGCATAGCTGATATCTGGGCGTGTGTGGGTCAGGTATATCAGCTTCCCTACAAGTCTTCGATACTGTTCAAAGTCAACTAGGACAGCATTTTCTTTGATTTCTAGACGACAACCTTCTTCCATCGGTGTTCCCTCGGGTTGTGCCCCTAACATTCCCATCTCATGCAACAGGTCTAGGGTATACTTCCGCTGGGATACGTTGATGCCCTTCTTTGTTCTTGCCACTTCCATACCCAAGAAGTATCTCATTTGGCCGAGATCCTTAACCTGGAATTCAGTGGACAAATCCCTTTTTAGCTGGGCAATAGAACTTTCATCATTTCCAGTAATGACTATATCATCCACGTAGACGATCAGGATAGTGATTCTTTCCTTATCACGCTTGATAAACAATGTGTCGTCTGCTTGCCCCTGACTGTACCCAAGTTTCTTTATTGCATTGTTGAAGCGGCCAAACCATACCCTTGGAGATTGTTTTAGTCTATACACTGCCTTGTTAAGTTTGCAGACTGACCCGTTTGCAGCTAGGACTCCGTCTGGAACTTCCATATAGACCTCTTCGTCCAAGTCACCATTCAGAAAAGCGTTCTTGACGTCTAACTGATGTAGTGACCAATCTAAGTTAGCTGCTATTGACAACAATATTTGGATTGTGTTGAATTTGGCTACTGGGGCAAAGGTCTCCTCGTAATCTATTCCATAGGTTTGTGTATACCCTTTTGCAACTAGTCTTGCTTTGTACTTGTTAATGCTGCCATCAGGATTGAACTTCGGGGTAAAGATCCACTTACACCCGACAGATTTCTTTCCAGGAGGGCAAGGAATAATTTCCCATGTTTTACTTTCCTCAAGTGCTTTTAACTCTTCTTCCGTAGCCTGTTTCCACTTTGGGTTAGCCATAGCTTGCTGGAAGGTGTTAGGGATTTCAATCTGTGCGCTATTGACAACAAAAATCTGCATCTTGACAGATAGGTTACCATATGAAACAAACCGTTGAATGGGATGCTGAGTACAAGATCTTACCCCTTTTCTTAGTGCAATAGGCCAACCCATCTCTTCAGGATCTATTCTCAAGTCAGATTCATGGTTGTTCCTTAGAGTGGGATTGACGCTTCTCTCTGCCTCCTGAGATTGTTGCCTAGCATCTCCCTCTGATCCATCTTCTGCATCCATCCTAGTCATGATCTCAACCTGTGTTTCCAGGTTATTAGGATTGGTGTTAGGAGGTGTAGAAGGTAAGGGCACAGGGTTTTGTGGCAAGGTATTACTGGCATCAAGGAAGTTAGGTAAAGTATCAGGGATTTCTAGAGTAACAGGTAAGGCATCAGTGGCTTTGGAAGTTGATTCATGTGAAATTAGCCATTCAATATCTGAGGACTCCCCCTGAATGGGTAATTTGGGATAATATGTATCCTCCTCATAGAACACAGTGTCTTTGGAGACGTACAGCTTCTTGGAGGTCGGACAGTAACACTTATACCCTTTTTGTGTGGAGGAGTAGCCAAGAAAGATGCATTTCTTGAAACGGGTAGCAAATTTACTGCCATCAGGGGTATGGACAAAGACAACACATCCAAACACTTTTGGAGGTAAGGGGTTGATAAGATGGCAATTGGGAAAGGTGGTAAGAAGTATTTGGACAAGGGTGGTATAATTAAGGACTTTGGATGGTATACGGTTGATGAGGTAGGCCGCAGTCAAAACAGCATCGCCCCAGAAGGTCGTGGGTACGTTTCTTTCCATTAGCAGAGTGCAGGTGACCTCCAACAAATGACGGTTCTTTCATTCGGCAACCTCATTCTGCTGAGGGGTGTAAGGGCAAGAGGTTTGATGGTGAATTCCTTGTTGATCAAGGAAGGCTTTAAAGGTATGACTGAGGTATTCCCGACCATTATCACTTCTAAGGATTCTGATAGAGGATTGAAATTGGGTTTGAATAAACTTATGAAAGCTTTGGAAGACTTGAGCCACCTCGGACTTGTCTTTCATCAAGTAGACCCACATGAGTCTGGTGTGATCATTAATGAAAGTAACAAACCATCGCTCATTTTTATGGGTGGTTGTTCTGGCGGGGCCCCAAATGTCACTGTGGATGAGGTGGAAAGGGGTGGTGGGTCGGTAGAACTGTTTTGGATAGGAGGATCGTGTTTGTTTAGCTAGTGACAAGTTTCACAGTGAAACGGAACAGAATCTTTATTAAATAAGTTTAGAAACACATGTCTCATATAATCAAAACTAGGATGTCCAGAACGACAATGCCATAAAAGTACATCTTTGTCTTGAGAACTTGAACTGACTAGAGCATGTTGTGCCTTCCAAATCCCTTTATTCTCCATCTTCGATCGCTCCAAGTAGAAAAGCCCATCCTACTCTTTAGAAGTCCCAATCGTCTTTCCCGAGTGTAAATCCTGAAACAAACACATATCATCGTCAAATAGCACTCGGCATATACGTCCCTTCGTTAACTTGCTCACAGATATTATATTACAAGTAAGAGTAGGAACAAAGAGAACATGGTGAATGTTTAGTGAATTGGATAGAGTGACGGTGCCAATTCCTTCAACTTTAGTGAATACACCATTGGCCACCTTGACACGAAGGTGCTCAGGACACAATCTAAGAGTTATAAATAAGATTCGATTACCCGTCATATGATCCGTGGCTCCGGAATCAACAATCCATGTATCGTCGTTAGTCCATACAGTATTGAGGGCTATAATAGAATTACCTGATTGTACCAAGTTAACGCTCGGCAAAGAGTTGGACTTATTCTATTTTTCAAGTATCCGACGAAGCATCTGGAGTTCTTCTGGACTTAATAAAGTAGTATCCTCAGCCTTTGCAATAATGACACCATTTGTTCTTTCGTTCCTCCTATGACCCGCGTACTACGAGTGCTGAGCTTTCAACTGGACTTGGGGTGCTACGGTTCAAGAGCTTCCTGCTTTCTTCAAACTGCACATGATTGACCACATCAAAGAGGTGCGGTAGAGGTTTTATGCCCATGATGCTGCCCCGTATCTCCTCAAATGAGTCATTGAGTCCAAGGAGAAAATCATAGACTCGACCTTCTTCTACTATCTTCTTGTATAGTTGAGCATCCTCCATATGCTTCCACGGGTGTACTTCAAATAGGTCCTGTTGTTGCCAGAGTTTTAGCAACGCATTATAGTAATCAGTTACGGTCAGGGTACCTTGTCTCAAGTCTCAAAGTTGTCGCTTCAAATGGATTAAAGCAGCAGTATTATCAAGAGAGGAATAGGTTCTTCTGGCTGCATCCCAAATCTCTTTTGCAGTGTTTGCCAGGAGATAACCTTCACTGATATCAACAGTTATAGAATTACAAAGCCAAGTCATAACTTGGTTGTTTTCAGCAAACCAAGTATCAAAGGTAGGATCATTTAGGGCTGGTTGTGGCGCTGCCCCGTTGATGTATTTTTCCTTTCGCTTTCCACGGATATACCGCAACACGCTTTGAGACCATTGGAGATAATTCTTTCTATTAAACCTATGGTTAATAACCATACTCGGAGGTTCTGGAAATTCTGAGGCCATTAATGTGCTGTTGGTAGTGGAGGAAGAAGAAGAGGAATTGCTTGAAATAATTGTGGAGGGTGTACCGGACATGAGTGCACTTGGATAGGTCCGGTTTGGAGCTAAATTTCCCGAAACTGAGCCGAAAAGAGGAGGGAAATAAGAAGAGCTCATGATTCTGGAACGAGGTTGCCTGAAAACGCCGTCACCGGAGGCGCGTGGAGGTCACACGTCGGTGCTGTGGTGGTGCGTGGCTACCACACGCTGGTCAGATCGCCGTCGCCACTCTGGGTTCTGCCGATCGGTGGCTGCCGGTTCTTCCTGTGGTGGCGGTGTGCTCACACGCGACACCCTTATCCAGATCTGGGTTGCATGCTATCTCTCTCTCTCTCTCTCTCTCTCTCTGTTCGCGTCGCACACTCTCTCGGTCTCACAGATGCAGATTCTGATGCTGCATTTCACACACGCTCTGATACCATATTGGAAGTATAAGCATATATTGAACACTCTTATTCATATTGAAAGAGTACAATGGTTTATATAGGCTAGAGAACAGAATCATCATCGCTGGACAACAATATGCAATAATGAAACATTCAAATAAACAATATTTCCTAAAGTAAAGGTGTATTCAGCGATATGATGATAAGCACATGGGATGTAGTGCTGAAATAATGGAATGTGATTATGGACAGATTTCCAACAACAAATAACCCTAGCAAATTTCAAATGTGTGCAATTGTTTTTTGTGAGAATATAAGTGCTGGCTTTGCTTGCTACAGAATGTATGACTTGGAAAATTGTTTATGGTAGCAAATCACTGTTGTGTTCCATGTTGATGCACTGTTTCCTTTAGATGAGAGCAAGAGAATGTCCAGCATGCAAGACCTCTGGTTTTTCATTCTCCCTTCTATTTTGTTTCTGACTTCATCTGAAAAGGGGGCAGGAATAGCTTGTCTTTCATTGAAAAGGCAAGACATGCTTTGAATGTATTATGAAAACTACATGTCTTGAGTATAAATTTGTGCTGGAGACAAGAACATGGATTGGAGGGTTTTGTTGATGGAGGTCCTCCACCAAGTTTTCGTCTCCATCAGGAATATCTAAAGTTTCTTCTCTATCATTGATAGTGGAAGTTTGAATTTGATAAGAGGATGAAAAGTGGGATTTTTAACCATGCTCGTGCTGTGCATTTGAGGGATAATATGAACCAATATGAAATGCATCATAGGCTACCTAGTAATCGTAAGGTTCTCTTAATTCACTGTTTATTAGAGCTAAAGTACATAGTAATAGTGATATAGACTATAGAAACTCTATTATGTTTCTTTGTTGATGGCTTGTTTTGTACTGCCTTTTATGAGCCTTACCAGCTTTTTACATTTCTGATTTACTAGGAGATATGTCCACATTATGAGCCAATTTGGTATAAAAAAATTTGAGGAGGAAAAGGAACTTAGTGAAGGGAAGGGAAGATTGTGAGAGTTGAAGATGGGTTGATGGAAGATGAGTTGAAGATAGGTTGATGGAAGATGAGTTATTTGACATCAAGAAAATTGTGGGGTGACATTTGAGAAAGAAAAGGGAAATACTCATTTTACCCTCACAATAAATTAATAATTATCTCTTAATCAAATTTATATTTCAATTCATTCATTAAATAATTATTAGTACAATAATTTAAAAATTAAATAAAATGAATAAAATATAAATTATAATTATTAATTTCCAACGTTTTAATTTAAATTTTTTAGGGGCATATCTGTCTTTCAGATCTTTCCACATGCTAAGGAAGATGGGTTACCACCAATTTTTGTGGGATCTCTTTTTTCTACTTTTGAAGGAAGATTGATGGGCTCAAGAACTTGAATTTATGGGAAGATTGAATGCTAAAAGTGTACCAAACAAGGAAATTTGCCCATATTCCCTTCCCTCCCCACCTCTTCTGCATACCAAACGGGTCCACAGTTTGAGAATATTTTCCCTCACTTTATCTCTCAATGGTTTCAGAATTTATTTCTTGGCTGATTTATTTTGGTTGAATGGTGAAGTTTGTTGCCATCACTTCAACTGGACAGTCATAACCTTCGCTGATTTTCTTGTCCTTCCTCTAATTCATAGTATAAGAGATAATTGGTTTTTTTTTTAAGATATTAAGAAAGCTGAATAAATTATTTAATCCTAGTATATGTTGTGTATATTTATATTATATATTAATTTATAAGTCAGTCAAGTTAGTTTGAAGAAAAGCTATAAATATAAATATTTAAATGTAATTTATTTAACTTACTTAATTTCTAAAAATAAAAAAGAGTCAATTAACTCTTATATCAAGAATAAGAGATAGTAGAAAGAAACATTCAACTCAGTGCTTGTATATTTGTATGCTTCATACTAATATTTTGATTGATGAAAAGGAATTGAAAAAGTTGAGAGGAGTTTGTACATCATTCTCTTATGCTCTCTCGGCTGTTGATTGGTGAAATTAAGTGCCCGTTTGGTTCACGGAATTGAAGGTAATGTAATGGAATGTAATGCAATGTAATGGAATGTAATGTAATGATGATTACATAATTTGTTTGGTTTGTCATTAGAGAAAGATGATATATATGCATAATAATGTTTGGTTGGATTACATTGAAAATGAGAAATACATGGGAATAATATAGCAAGGGACAAAATTACCCCTATCTACATATATAATAATGTACACATTGGGTCTATGATAATTTTTTAATTTTGTGCAAAGGTAGTATTGTTTTTTTTTTTTTTTGCCAACCAGCAAAGGTAGTATTTAGATCAATCAATTAACACATCTTTTTCCCCCAACACATCAGTATTCTTCTGAAAATGTAAGTTTTTTTTTTAATTTAACTCTTATTAAATGCTCATTTTCTCTCATATCTTATACTCATTATCTCTCATACTTTTTACCTATTATCTCTTCTATACTCTTTTCATAAATAGGGCACATATAGAAAAAAACATGGCATTTTTTTTACACATTTATTGTTTTTAACTACCAGTTCATTGTACGCAATCAAAAAGAAAGTTTATTATAAATAGGATCGGAGGGAGTATGCGTTAAGAGGTAATTTTAGCTCAAAAGTTTCTTGGGAGAAATTTTGCCTCGAAAACGTCAAAGGAGGAAGCAATTTTACTTGGCCGTTATTCCAGTTAATTTTTATCATTACTTGATCAAATATCTTGAGCTGACAGTTCATTTGTCATCCATATTATTTTTATTAAGGTGCAAATTTGCCTTGTAAATCCATGGTTATCTACTTCATTTTTTTTTTCAAAATTAAATTTAAAACTTTGGGATAAATTTGCACCTTAACAAAAATGATATGGATGGTAATGCCATGTTTCATAATTAGAACGTTTTACAAAAGCCAGGCTTAAAAACACTAACTCGTTTAGACTCGAGCCCGTGAATAGTCGACCTTGAAGGTTAGAGCCGGTCCTCATTCCCAGAATAATTGAGAAAACTATAAGTACTCAATATAAAAAATTTCAGGGACATAATTAAAAATTAAGTAAAATGACAAGGACAAATTTATTTTGAAAAGAAATAGGAAATGCTACCTTGGGTCACATATTTGAGAGATTGATTTTGGTTTTAAATATAAGATATTTTTTATATTTATCAATCTTTTTTTCATTTCTCCCCATTAATACTTCTTTAACAATAATTAAAGAGAAAAGAGAATATGAGAATTAATAAAAATGATTAAATTATTTTAGAATATAAACATCACATTAACTAATTTAACTAGCTACTTCCATCTAATGTTAATTAGTTCTACATTAATAACTATAGCGAATAGCGGCTCCCATTTTGTTGCCTCCGATTTGATTCCCAGGCTTACATCAAAACCTCAATTTTAGGTATTTGCCTGTTTGTTGCACTCAAGCTTCACCGGAGACATTCCTCTTCGAAACGGAAGCCAAAATGCTTTCTTCCTCTGCTGTAAGGTGCTCCTTCTTCAATTTTACTCTCTTTTCTACTTCGCACTTTCTTCATTCCCTTTCCTCAAATCCCGAAAGCATCAACGACGCTGTTACTTCACTCAGTAGCATCATCCACAAGCTTCCCCCACCTTCCATTCGCCAAATTAATCAGCTTTTAGGATCTATTGCTAAGTCCAAACATTATGCCTCTGCCATCTCCATTTTTGCCCAAGCCGAGGTCAAGGGGTTTGTGCCAGATTTGATCACAGTGAACATCTTGACCAATTGCCACTGCCATGTGGGTCAGATGGATTTTGCTTTCTCTATGTTGGGGAAAATTTTCAAGATGGGCTATCAACCAAGCACGGTAACTTTGACTACGCTTGTAAAAGGACTCTGTTTTAATCAGAAGGTTGGCGAAGCTCTGGATTTCTATGACGACATAATGGCCAAAGGTTTTCAGTTGGATGAAGTCACTTATGGCACTTTAATCAATGGGCTATGTAAGATGGGGAAAGCAAAATCTGCCATTAAATTGTTGCAAAAGATGGAAAAAAAGTTAGTCAAGGCAGATGTTGTTATTTACAGCACAATCATTGATGCACTTTGTAAAGATGGACTTGTCAATGATGCGCACAAGTTGTACTTTGAAATGATTCATCGTGGGGTATTTCCAAATGTTGTTACTTATGGTAGTCTAATCCATGGCTTCTGTAGCATGGATCAGTGGCAACAAGCAAATAAAGTACTTGGTGAAATGATATCGAAAGACATCCGCCTGAATGTTTATACCTTTAACATCCTAGTTGATGCCTTATGTAAAGATGGACGGATTATTGAAGCTGAAGCTGTATTCGCTAGGATGATGAAGAGTGATAAGAGGCCTGATGTTGTTACCTACAATTGTTTGATGAATGGGCATTGCTTGTCCAATAATATCATTGAGGCTAAGGAAGTTTTTAATAGGATGATTAAAAAAGGTTTGACACCTAGCCTTATTAGTTATAATATTTTGATCAATGCATACTTTAAAATGAAAATGGCGGATGAAGCCATGGATCTCTTTAAGGAATTGCGTTACAGAAATTTGGTTCCGAGTGTTGTAACCTATAGTTCTGTTATTGATGGTTTGCTCAAATCGCAAAGAATCTCATGCGCACAAGATATTATTTATGAGATGTATGATAGGGGTGTTCACCCTAATATCATCACTTACAATATCTTGTTAGACGCATTCTGCAAAAGGGGACATCTTGACAAGGCAATTACATTATTTAGGCAAATTGTTAATCGAGGATTTCAGCCTAACGTGAAGACCTACACTATACTTATTGATGGTTTGTGCAAAGGTGGTAGACAAAATGAGGCGTGGGAGATTTTTCAGCATCTTTTGGCCAAAGGTTATCATTTAAATGTACATACATATACGGCTATGATTCATGGTTTGTGCAAACAAGGTTTGCTTGATGAAGCCAAGGCCTTGTTTGATAGGATGGAAGAGAACAATTGCTTGCCTAACTCTGTAACTTTTGAAATTATTATTCGATATCTTCTTGAAAACAATGAGAAAGACAAGGCAGTGAAGCTTCTACGTAGAATGATTGAAAGAGGCCTGTTGAAGAATTAAAACAAAGTGAGATGCTATAACTCAAATTCAAGTTAGACATATGTTAATGTTTTGCTAGCAGCAGTTAATTTAGTGGTTTTGCATGCTTATAGTTTGATGCATGATCGTCATTGTTGTGAATTTGGTTACAAGCGTATTCAGTATTGAACAAACTTCAAGTTTACGCCATCGTGGATTGCATCTGCCAAAATTTAAATTATACTCTAGTACTTTCTTTATGATCTTAAACTGGGGATGTTTAGCGATCAATGATCAATCACTTGGAAAGCTCTCTCATGTACTTGAGTGTACATAGGCTGCTGACATTTAATTAGAAATAAAGCTAAGATGTTGAAAGTGCAAAAGGATTAGGTTTCTTGTGTTAAGGTGAAAATTCCATGTAGTAGTAGTGGTATAGAACAAGAAATAACATGTATAAGTTAGGTGGTGATGATGAATGACAGTTATGAGAGCCTTAAGAGTTAGTTAGTTAGGATTATAGCCGTTGGAGTCACTGCCTATATATGCTTACTTGTAATTCAGATGATGTGAACAATACAGTTGTCTGTCCAGTCTCTAATCCCTCTATTTTCTCTCTATCCCGTCTGTTCTTGTCTCTTCCCTCTAAGTTCCCTCTCTTTGTCTCTCTCTCATTCCTCTGTCTGAATTACAATTCTGTAACACTACTGGTCAAGTATCTTATGTTTCGATTAGGATGATGGTAGGGCCAAAATCAGTTGATGATGATTGTGAAGTATGATTGCATCAGGTATCACTAAAAGTGGTTGTTTCTGGAATGCAAGTTTAGCTGAGATGTTGTGCATTACTGATGAGTAATTTGATAATTATGTTCAGCAACTTATTGACAAATAAGTCTTGCAAATTTCAAATACATGCAATTGGCTTTTTTGTTTTTTTTTTTTTGTGGGGAGAAAACAAAAGTGTTGACCTGGCTTGTAGCTTAATGTTGGACTTGCTGAAATTTGTTTTATAGTGGTAAATTATTGTTTTGTTCCATGGTGATGCACTTTTTGTTTTGATACAATGGCATGCAATACCTCTGGTCCTGCCATTTCCTTTCTAATTCTTTTAGAAAAAAGGGTGGAGATGGCGTGTCTTTTTTCTAAGAAGCCAGATATGCTTTGGAAGTATTATAAAAGCCAAATGTTTAAGTATAAATTTTTTATGGAAAAAAGATCATAGATTGGAGTGTTTTGTTGATGAAGGTCCTCCTCTTAGTTTCCTTCTCTATCATGAATAGCTCTTCTTTCTTCTCTATCAATGATACAGGAGAATTAAAAATTTTATAAGTGGATGAAAAAGTATTTTTTTTTTAACCATTCTAGTTCAGTTCAGTTGAGGGTTTATAACAGAAATATGAAATATACATAGCAATCCTATTTTTCTCTTAATTGACCTTTCTCTGAAGGCTAAAGCACATAGTAATACTAGCATAGACTTAGGAAAATGTTTGTTTCTACGTTAATTGGATTTAATGGCAAAGTTTGTGTACATCATTCTTTTCTGCTCTCTGAGCTGCCGATTGGCATAGTCTGTATTCTTCTGAAGTAAATAAATTAAAACAAGACTTCCAGATTTTTTCCCCCTTCTTGCCAAATAAATTATTGTTTACTGTATGGAAATTAAAACTTGTGAATGCATTCACCCATGCATTATGTTAAGGGTATTTGATTTTTTTTTTTTTTTTTTAAATTTGGCCATAACTCACGCACCTGTTATATCTATAGGGAGTTGAAAATTTTAATTCCAAAGAAGTTTCAAACTTATAATTTCACTCTTAAAAGAGACTTGGGGGACTAATAAACGATTGAGTCCATGGCCAGGTAATTGAAATTAATATGGTTTTATTATTATAATATTCTTCTTTAAAACTTGATTTTTTTTAATATTACCTTTTCACGTTTAAATTTTTTGAACATATATTCATAATTTTTGTGTATCGCAGGTATCTCCCTTCTAAACTGGTTAGTTTGTTGCACTGTAAAGAATAATCCTTATAAAATTTTTATACTATGAAATATTTTTTGAAATATTATGTTCATTCTAACATTGAAACTAAGTTGAATACTGTCCTCACCAGAGCTGGTGCAATCCTGGACTGTGTGACACGCTCATCAAACAAACTCTGTGAAACCAGTATCAGCGTGCACCACCGGCAAGTGACTAAACTTGAACCTCAGACTATAAATGTGACCTTCGTTGTAGAGGTTGATGAAGCATACTCTCTTAGATATAAGAAGGCTGTATGTGGTGGTATTTTACAATCACGTGATAATTCCCATCTTGAAGATTTTATGTTCAGATTGGAGAATGGAGATCACCTCACAGATGAACTGTGGGGTGTCTCACGGGACTTAAGCGAGCATGGCATAGAGGGAAAAGGAATATAATTCTAAAATATGATTCTGCTGAAGCTGTTTGGTTAATTATGAACAGGGTTACATAGACACATGAGGATTGGGAAGTGATCTTAGAGATTAAAAATATGTTCAAGTGGAGTTGGAAAGCTGACTTTCAAGTTATATGCAGAGAAAATAATAATATGGCGGATTCACCGTGGAATGACTGATAGAGGCCTGTTGAAGAAATAAAACAAGGTGAAGTACTGTAGCTCAAATTCAGGTGGTATATTTTTTGGTGAATTTACTCAGCTAACTGACTCGTTTGACAAGAATATAGTTTGGTGTATAATTATCACTGTAATGAATTGTTTTTACAAGCATTCTCAGTATAGTACATTTTGAATTTCACACCACTATGGCGTGTATATGCCAGATTGAAATAGTTCTTTAGTGCTTTCTTTATGATCTTAACCAAAGGTTTTTTTGTGATCAACCGTCAAATTTTAGCAAAACTATGCATGTACTTGAATTTCAGTCATATGAGTACATAGGCTGACATTTAGTTATAAATTAAGCTCAGATATCGGAAATTGCAAGATGAGCGGGTTTCTTGAGTTTAAGGTAAAAATTCCTGGATCAGTTGGGGAAATGAAAGACAGCCGCACTCAGTAGACTGATGAGGAATTTTAGATGGTAGTGTGGTTGACGTTTTCAGAGGTTATCTGCTGTTACCATGTGATAATGTGATCAAGTATCATATACATCAGTGGAAGTAATTGTTTCTGGCATCTAAGTTTAGCTGAGATGTTGTGCATTCATTTGACTATTGTGTTAACAAAGAATTCTTGCAAATTTCAAATACATATGTAGTTGTCTTTTGAGAGAAAATATAAGTCTTGGCCTGGCTAGCAGCACAATGTTTTACGTGCTGAAATTTGTTTTATTGTGTTAAATTATTGTTTTGTTATACGGTTATGCACTTCTCTTTTTGATGGGACGGCTTGCAATACCTCTGATTTTGTCATTTCCTTTCTATTTCCTTTGAAAAACGGTGGAATTTGCTTGTCTTTCTTTGAAGAAGCATGATATGCTGTGAAAGTATTATGAAACTAAATGTCTAGATATAAATTTTTGATGGAGAAAGATCACAGATCGGAGTGTTTTTTTGATGAAGATCCTCCTCTTAGTTTTCTTCTTTATGAGGAGTAGCTCAAGTTTCTTCTCTATCAATGATACTGGAAGTTAGAATCTTGTAAGAGGATGAAAAAGAAACTGAACTTTTCTTGATCAGTGCATCTGAGGGTTATAAAAGAAATATGAAATATAAATGGTAGGATATATACTTAGAAATTCTAGTATTCTCTTAATTGACCTCTCACTGAAGGCTAAAGCACATGGAAATAGTAGGATAGACATGAAAATATCTGTTTCTATGTTAAAGGCGTGTTTGGTACAGTCTTCTTTAGTCCTTTACAGTTATAGTTTTCTGATTTACTCGGAGATTGATCAGCATTGAGCTTGGGGATGCTTTTTTTGGTCTCTTGCTTGATTGGCGTAAGCAGTATTATTCTGAAACAGAACTTAGTTCCATATAAAAGATTCAGCAGGGGCAGCGTTTAGTTGATTAAAGAAGAAAGGCCTAGATTTTGTTTTCCTTCTTGTCAAAGAAATTTTATTTATTGTATGGAAATTGAAACATATAAATGCATTTATCCAGCCATTATGTTAGGAATACTTGACGTTGTAGCATCTTCCCTTCCTCCTTGGGTTTTGGATGCCATCATGCCATGCGGTTTAATATTGTGCTTTGCACTGTCATTTTATATCTTCTTTCTATTCCTACCAAAAAAATAGGGAAAATCCCCTGAAAATATCTTGTGAACTTCAGAATCTCTAAGCGGTCATATGAATAAGGAAAATGACTGATTTTTACAAAGGTGGGAATATGGGATATCAAAGTTTGGCTGAAAAGAGTTAAATGCCCTTATCTCATCCGAAGTCCTAACCTCTACATCTCTCCCCTCCCCTCCTTCACGCTTCATTCTCGGCCTTCTCGCTATTTTTCCCTCCCGCTTTCTCTCTTCTTCACTGTCTTCCCATCCTGCTCACAGAACACTTTGCCGGCCAAATTCCGAACACCACACCTTCCTCTTCTCCCATTTGATCCCTCTCCTTCTCCACTGTCTGATCCAAATCTTTCTTGGTTTGGTGAATTGGGTGTTCGGGGTATAGCTCGAAGATGTTGAATGTTGCAGTTGCGACAATGTTGAAGACATAAACCTCAACATTAAACTCTTCATTCTATATTTAGAATTTCAATTGCGGGTCTGTGGCTTAAAAGCAGTTGATTTTCACTGTGGTTTAATATTTTTTTATTTTCTTTGTCTACTCTGTTTGGAAATGATCAAGGCGCCATTTTTCTTCATTTTGATAGAATGATTGACTTGTATTCTGCCCAAAAAGGACATTCTATGCGTTACATGGTTCTAAACAATGTTATTTGGTTGCAGTATTTCCAACCAACTAGTAAGCACTTGATGCTCTGCAGCCACCTGGACCACCAGGGCAACCACGAAGAAGAATAGGTTTGTCTCATATTTCTGCTAGTCCTTTTTATTTTTCATATTAATGCTTGTGCTTTACATTTCAGTTCTTCAGTAACAAGTTGTTCTCTTTCTCTTTCTTGTGTATATATGTATTATATTATCCAGATTGATCTGGCATGATTGACCAAACTTGTAGAAGACGTACAAGTATCTAAAGCATTGTAGTCAACTTTTTCAGAGAAACGGAAAAGATGAAAAAAGAGAAAGGAAATGAATAATAGGTAGATAATATGCATGACCCTCTATTTATTGACTGCTTGTCTAAATTCCATTATTCTGTTTGAGGTGGTTGCAATTTCTGGTTGTTTTTCTTTTTCTTTTTCCTGTTTTCCAGGAAAAGGTAAAGTCTACTGCTTGGGATACTCATCAATGTAGTTGGCCATTTGGTAACGGCTATTTCACATCATGCAACTGATTGGCAAGCTACATGAACATGAACATCAAAATAAAAGCAAATATGTGAGGATAGCATATGTAATTTTTTTAGCCAGAGCTGATTTAGTTATGAATATAAATTGTATTATCATCATTGCTGATAAGGTGACAGTTTTATACCATTTCTGGCTGACAATATTTGTGTTGCAGAAGGTAATGAGCAGAAAAAGAAACGAGTGAAGACTGACTCAGATATTTCTAGGCCATCTCCTAATATGCGAAATTAACTTGAGATTTGTGCCAGTCTTAAGGGTGAACAGGTATATATAGCCTCAGATATTGATCAATATTATATGTTAATAAGCCATTATCCTGTTGATTGCTCTGCTGTTTTTCTAAGGAATCTTACTTATTTTCTTACATGATAGTTTTTTTAACCCTATTGGTGATGTTAATGTGTTCTCAGGTGGCAGCTAGGATTTATAAGGTTCTTGTCTCTTTTCATCTTTTGTCGTGGGTTGTTTTCTCTCGTTTTCTAATGCATGGCAAGATGTATGGGCAAGTTGGTGGGATTTCAGCTGTTATTGGGCCTCCATTAGTTTATTTATGTGTTTTGTGGACACCACCATTGAGGCTTCACTTATATGTAGGAGCACGTTGCTGATTTTAGGTATAACCTTCATAGTTAATCATCATTTCACTTTTATGTAGGAACACGTTGGTCACAATAGTCACTAGGATTTCAATGAAATGTGAATACTGGTTTCATGTAATGACATTTGAATTTGGCTTAATGTGGTGACATTTGAGTGCTGATTTCATGTAATGACATTTGAATGTAACTTTGATGTTGATAAATTAAATTACAAAATGATATTAACAACAATTCTTTCGGTTTTGACTACATTGCATTAGCTACTGACCACACTTGGGGATATAAATATAAGGGTAATGTATTTAAGCCATTTTCTAACTAATGTATAGTGGATGGTATATGTTTTGTGGTGACAACTAATAGAAAACAACATTAGGTATAGTTGAATCTTTATGTTCACTTGTCATTTAAATATATATAATGCACTTGTTGTTATACGAATATTGGCTTTTGGTAAATGCTGTTAGTGTACTTTTCAATGTTGTTTCAAGTGTGTTCAATAAAGGAAAGTAATCTTAATTAAAAGTAACAGTCAATGGAATTACGCAACTTGTTAAAATGGTTACACAAGTTATCAATCCTGTTAAAATTATGTCAACTTTATAAAACCCAACCCTATTGATTAAATTCTTCCAAGTATTTTACATGTCAAAAGCGGTGGTCAATAGTGTTATGCAATTTGTAAAAATGGTTATACGAGTTGTCAGTATTCTTAAAAGTGTAGTTAATTTCATAAAACTTGACCCCATTAGTTAAATTTTATCAATTCCTTTTTACATGTCAAAAGGGTAGTCAATGATGTCACACAACTTGTTAAAATTATTATACGAATTGTCAATCCCTTTAAAAGTGTTGTCAATTTTATAAAACCAAAACCAATTGGGTAAATTTCCCCAAATCTTTCACATGTCAAGAGTTGTACTCAGTGTCGTTATGCAACTTGTAAAATCATTACACTAAAGTTGTCAATCTCTTTAAAAGTGTTGTCAATTTCATAAAACCCAATCCAATTGGTTAAATTTCCCAACATTTTCACATGTCAAAAGTGGTAGTCAATGATGTTATGCAACTTATTAAAATTGTTATAAGAGTTGTCTATTTCATAAAACCTGACTCAATTAGTTAAATTTTACTTTTTTTCACATTTCAAAAATAGTAGTCAATGACGTTGCACAATTTGTTTAAATAATTACACTTTTAAAAGGATTAACTCGTGTAATGATTTTAATAAGTTGGGTAATGCTATCACCACCACTTTTAATAAATATTACTTCTCTCAATTAACTACACTTGCAACCACATTGACTAGTACATTGAAGCCATTTACCAAAAACCAAGTCCTAGCACCCAACTAATCCATAATCCATATTCCATAATCAAGCTGTTGGTGAATAAATACAACACAGCTTCTTCTACTTCAACGTTCTTCTCTGTCATCATCAGAAGTTTCTCCAATGACAAACTCAAATCCCTTGGATCTGCTGGGTAACACCCACTTTCTTTCTGTTCTTTCCATTGATGATGTATGAAACTCGCTACTGTTCAAAATTTCTTCCAATGAAAACTACCCAGATGGTGAAACACTGTTCATCTTAGAAACATCATCATCATTGTTACTGTGGGTTCTTTTTTTTTCCCAAGTAGAATAAATTTTAGGTGAGTCAGGTCCCGGGACTTCACCAGGGCCAGGGCTTACCTCCAAATTCAAAGAACGCTTACAGAGGTACCTGCCTACTAATAAGGTCTTCACATCAGTGAAATTTGAGCTCACAACCTCGTAATTATGAGCAAACCCCTTTATTATCTAGACCAATCTTTATTGGCTATTGCAGATTCTCTTATTTTCTACCAGCGGTGATTTCGCAAACCACTCTCGTAATGAGAGGTCAGTAGAAATTGAATCAGCCATAATCAGTCCTTGATGATAAGCTATAAAAAATTCTTTTCTTTTATATTTTGTGATAATTTATATAATACTTAGGGCTCATTTCGTTCTATCTCATTGCACCCTCTAGTGCAGCGCGATGCAATGCAAGGGGTTACGAGCATAAGGATTACAACTCATGAACTAATTTGGCACCTCATAAGTATTAGCTGGCATATTTATAAAATTAAAATATTTCACAAAATTAACTTTTTCATTACTTGTGAAATCTTAATTAAGGGATTCATTTTTTTAAAGAAAAATAAAAATATGAAATACATAAGAAGCCAACTAGGATTAATGTTAGCTGAGTTGTTGTATTTTAATTGATCAAATTGTAAATGATGTGACAAACTAGGTTCACATAAGAATTTCTCCTCAAAAAATGCCATAAAAGATGTAATTAAAAGGGAAAAAGACACATAAAGACCATTTAAAATGGTAAATGATAGAGATGTGTTTCCAATTTCAATAATCCTATGAGATGCCATGTCTTTGATTGAAAGCAAATAACAAAAATGCCCTTATACTTTTTTTAAAAAATAAACATTAACCCCCACCCTGCTTATCATTAGCGGTAGCAGCCAACAACCACTGACCACCGCCAAATAGCGGCCACCTACATACCCTTCCAAAGCTCTGGTGGCTAGCGGTCTGACCGCCGGTGAGAATAATTGATTATTTTTAAATGGATAGTTGTCATTTCCATATTCGAAGTTGTTATTTTCAAATCCAAACTTAGTAAATTTATATCGAGTCTATGAATTAATCCATGCATGCCTTTTCATTTTCACAAATAGTCATTTTTTTAATAGATAGTTGTCATTTCCATATCCAAGGTTATTATTTTTACATCCGAACTTGGTAAACTCATATCCATTATGTGGTCATTTTAAAATGGATAGTTGTAATTTCCATATCCGGAGTTCTTATTTTCAAATCCAAACCTGATAAACCCATATCAATTCTAGAAATTAGTTTATGCTTGTCTTCCCATTTTCACAAGTGATAATTTTCAAATGTATAGTTGTCATTTCCATATTTGGAGGGTTGTTATTTTCACAAAAATCATCATCACCTCCACCATAGAGCCTCACCATCTCCGACCACCTCCACCATCTTTGGTTACCTTATTCTTCACTGCCGGCGTCTTCTCTTCTCCATCGCCGGTGTCTTCTCTTCTCCACCACCAGAGAGGAAGTAGAATTTCGAACCCAGCTTAGACCTGGACATTGGAGGTGCAATTTTGAAACAAAAGGGAAAGGGGAAGAGGAAATCAGACCACCGCCGACGCCACAGTCGAGATTCTCCACCCCCGTTTTCTTCTTCGTTCTCACATATCACCGTCATTGGAGATTGCATCCTCTCGCTCCACCACTTCCACCTTCGATTTCATTCTCTTTCCTCTACCACCATCAGACCTTAACCAACATTTCCGACCACCTCTATCGAATCACCTCCAGCCCTCTCTCTTTCACCAGAGCGCCTTCTTCTTCCAAACAAATTTCATTCCAGATTCTCCTTCTTCATTTCCTTCTTTCATCCTAGACTTGGTTTTCATCATTGGTATTGTTCATGGAGAAATGTAAGAATTCCGGAAGTGATGAAATGCCGGAAAACTGAAAAATTGAATGAACGGGGTGGAAAGGTTGAAAGAAGTGTGAGAGCATTTTTATCATTGTTTTCAATTTCAAAAGTACTTAGCATCTCATAAGGATGTTGGAATTGGAAGCACCTCTCTGTCCACTACCTTTTTATTTTTTGATAATAAAGAGTGGTATCCTTAAATCACCACCATTCTAAATGGTCTTTTTGTGCTTTTTTTCCTAATTAAAAATTAAATAAATATATAAGGACACCAATTAATTTTCTAAAAAGAAATAGGAAGGCCCAATTTTTTCAGAAAAAAGGGGTCCCATTTTATTATGACCATGGGAGAACCGAAAAGAAGGTCCCATTGAGTCTGCTTTGATCCTTTTCTTCAAAAGAAAAGGATCATCCTTTTTCTTCTCTAGATCGTTGAATTGAGATCTCAATGGTCTAGATTTAATATATTATAAAAATATTATTATTATATATGTATGTCCATAGACATCTATTTCATTTTTTTTTTCAAAATTAGATTAAAAACTTTTGGGGCAAATTTTTACCTTAACAAAAATGACATTGATGACATGTAAACTGTCAACTTAGCATTTTTGGTTAACTTCCAGTGAAAATTAATTGGAATAACGGCAAAGGCAAAATTACTCTCTTTTTGACACTTTCAGGGCAAAATTACTTATAGGTGACAACTTTCATGACAAAATTACTCGTTAACCCAATATATATTGGTCCTTTGAGCTTTTCTAACACAAATAACGCCTTCAAAGAATTATAGTATAAATTCTTTAGGGTTAAGGTGCATTGAGCACCGACAAATATTTTCTAGAGGGCAATCAGCATTTTAAAGTATTTTAGGGTGCAATTTTGACCCTAAAGTATTTAAATTGGTGCAATTTCACCCTAAACTAATAGAAAAAAAAAGATTTAGAAACGCTGGTTATCCTCTTTCATCTCCATGTCGTCCATTCCTCTCTATCACCAATAGGAACAGAGCTTGATGAAGGCATATGAACTCACCATCAAGAAGCTCGAATCAAAAGTTGAACTTAAGAATCAGAGAGTTCTTTGCTGAAGAAGAAGCAAGATGAGTTTACCAGCTTCATTAAAGCACTTGAAAAGAAGCTAAACTCAAGTGGGTCATTGTCAATGTTTGATAATCTTCAATATTCCAAGTTGAATCTAACCCATTTCCTTGAGTTTCTTAAACTTACCTTGAGATTGATCAAGAGCTTCGTTAAGTTATTGATCAGAGAAATGGAATCTGCTTATTGAGATCTTCAAGCAACAGCCAAATTCATTCACCCACATAGAGTTTTTTGCCAAATTGAATATATACACTTCGCATTTGAATCATTTGTATGTTTAACAATCATTTGATAAATTGAAAAAGCTCAAATCTTTGAACCCCGAAACAGTACCTAACCCACAATCCAACCTCGTCACTCACAAAATTCTTAAATTCCAAGTACTTTCAAGCTGTTCACGCCAAGATAGAGTGTTCCTTGTTTGGGAATTTAAAACAAAGGAAGCAGGTGAATTCAGGGGGGTTTCTAAATTCTGTTTTCTTCACTTCGTTGCTGAAATGGCAAAACGGGTGTGTGGGTTCTGCATTTTCTGGCATTGTCATTTGATGAAGTTAGAATTTTTCAGGTGAAGAAGAACAATAGATTCTCTGAGGTGTATACATGGAACATGTTAATGTCGCCAAATCAGATTCATTAATTTTAGAATCGGGAGTGAAGAAGCTGCTGGTGGCGACTCCAGTGGTGCCGGCGAGCTTCAGGTGGGTTTCACGATTGTTCCCAGTTTCAAGATAAATAAAACAATGGTGCAAAGTCAAGTTTACCTGTTACCGCCAGCAAGCTTACCGGCCACTTCGAGGATAAAGGGTATAAGAGTAGATTTGTTTGCCGCCGGGGGCAAAGAGAGGTCGAAGTGTAGGCAAAAAAGCTTGTTGATGACCTAGAGGAATGGACATTAGGAAGACGAGGAGGAAAACGGGTGTTTGTAACTCCATTAGTATTAGTATGGGGTGAAATTGCATCCATTTAAATACATTAGGGTCAAAATTGCATTCTAAATTAGTTTAGGGTGTTAATTGCACCTTAAAAAAATACTTCGGGGTGCTCAATAGACCTTAACCCAACTTTTGATGAACAAAAGATCATTGATTGGAGTGTTTTGTTGATGAAGAGGATCCTCCTCTTTGGTTTTCTTCTTCATCAAAAATAGCTCGAGTTTCTTGTCTATCAACGATGCTGAAGTTATAATTTTATAGGAGGATGGAAAAGTAATTTGCAGTTGCATTCGGGGATATAATATATGAAATTATACATAGTAGAATAATTAACTGTTCAAATTTTCTGTTAAGTGCTGTTTGGCATGAGGGATTATGATAGAAAGGGATAGAAAATTTTTTTAAATCTAACTCATAAAAATGTTCCCTCCATTTCCCTTCACTCAAATCCCTTCACTCATTTCCCTTCACTAAAAAGCACATAGTAGTAATATATTGCAGTAGTGTTGACTCATGAAAAGCCCTGATTCTATATTAATGGTTTGTTTTATGCGGTCTTTTTACTTCTGTGCGGTTCGGTTTGGGTGCTCATCATCCCAATCTATTAGATTTGGACCATCTAAATCTGATCTTAATAATCCAAATTCAATATTTTTTAAGTGATGATTTATAAATAAATTTATTTTTTGAAAACAAAGTTAAAAGTATCTTTATTTTAAATTCTATGGTTGTTAGGATATGACTTTGATTTACTGACTCATCACCTGATGAGCTTTTCTAACACAAACAATGCCTTTATTTCAATATAAAAATTAGGGTAATGGTGCAAAAATGCCCATGATCATTTCCAAAAGGAGCATCTGGCACTATGTAAAATTTTTTGGTTCAAAAAATACCCATGTACATTACAAATAGAACCTAAAATGCCACAACTGTTTAGGTCCCTTAATGTCCGTTATTTATTCATTGACGTGGATAAAATTTGATGAGTAAGAGGAGGTCGACAGGTGGTGTTGGTGAGGAATTAAAAAGCGATATACCTGTTCTGCCTTTCCATTGTTGAATAAGATCCCAGCTTTGCTGTTCTAATTTTTTTTGAGGTCGAGGGAGTGGTCTTCGATTGAAGCTTCTGATTCCTCCATTAAAAGCTAGCCTGACGCTTTTGTTTTTCCGGTCAAGGTTGTCATTCTATTCTGACTGATTCTCTTCTTCCATTAAATCCTTCGTTATAGGCGGTGTATTGACGACGAAAGCAAAGAATAGGTGATAGGAGAAGGGGGGTTAATTGGATGGCGGAGACGCAATCCTCTTCTTCTTCATCTTCTGGAAGAAGCAGAAGGAGGGTAGCTTTGATGAGGAAACCCAGCCGCGAGGATGATTACGAAGGCCCGACAATGTACTGCCATAACAGATTGGTGGCTCCTCAGTGGACGGCATGGACAAATGGGAACCTAGGAAGAAGGTTTTATGGCTGTCGAAACTACTACTGGGTAAGAACGTTAATGATCTGAAGATATTTATGTTTGAAGGTTTATTGATCGGTGGTGATGAATTTTGGTAGGATGGTGGTCGTGGCTTCTTTGCATGGCACGATTGTGACTTCGGTGAGAGGGCCAACATAGTGATAAAGCAACTACTTGACGACATTGACAAGTTGTATGATGAGAATACATGGCTCCGAGGAGGTAATGATGTCGTGGGGTTATGTGAAGAGCTTGATTCAATGTATAATGAGGTTAGGCGGTTGGAATACAAATATGAGACAAGGGAAAGTGAAGGGAGAAATTGGGAAAGGAAGTTCAAAATGGCGATGGCCCTACTGATCATGACATGGATATGGTTGTCTTTTTTGTATTTAGTAGGTTAGTATGCGATGGTGATGAAGGGAAAAAGGATATCTACATATGTAATATATGGAAGAAAACTAGGGGGCGGGGGAATTTATTTTGTATGCGTATTAGTAAATGAGAAACAGTGCTGTTGGTTTTGGAGATCAATGAAATCTGACCACTTTTTTCTTTTTGCGTTAATTTAGATCCAAGCTTCTAATATAATTTGACTTTACAAATTCATTAGGAGTTCCATCATGTCCCTTATACAAGCGTTTAGCATCAACTCTGCTAAAGTGTGGTTCTGTTAGATCCATGCTGAAAAAATGGAAATGTATCATACATCAAAACAATGGGAATGTATCATCCATAATATTACAAGAATTCAACACTATTAAATCCATTGATCTCGTCTATTTGCAGATGGCCCAGAAACAATTGAAGTAAGGTGTGTTAATGATAAATACAGAAGGTTTAAAATGAATTATGACATTAGATTTGTATATGTTTAAAGAAGAATATGCAAGGTGGGAATGACCTCCTTATACTGTATCATACATAAAAATACATGCAAGAAGTATGGCTTGGCAACATAGCCATATTCCTTATAATAGGACAGCATCCATGTGACTTACAATAGGCAGCGTATTTATCACAATAATGTGACTTATAGAATGAAACCAACAACAAGGAGCTAACCAACAAAAAATAGAAGTGGCCACATTGCCATGCTCCTTACAAAAGGGCAGTACATATTGATCACATATAATGTGACTTACAAAAAGTAAGCAACAACAAAAAGAAAGTTGTGAAGTTAACAACAAATTAACAACAACTATGGCTATATATCATATTGGTTTGAAGTGGACTTGATCTTAGCAACCAAATTTTGTCTCTGTGCGAGAAGTTGTGAAGTTGTAATGCTCGGGTTGCCTCTCCACTGCAGACCTGGGAGGTTAATTGGAAGTAGACGAGGTTGAGGCACTTGGGATGTGAATTGGATCCTTTGTGATCCCTCAGGAGCACTTAAACTTGAACCCCTTGATTTATGCATTTCTTTCTCATTAGGGATTGGGAACTTTATTTATGGGTCAGAATAATGTTGTAAATATTCTTGTTTAGTCCTTTCTGCAATAACAACCTCTGACCTCAATCCAGGCTATTGGAAATAAAAAATGTAGTTTAGTGACAGTGCAAACAAACACATGAAATTAAAATTAGCGATGCAACTCACATTAAACACAGTTCTCCCACTCTCTTCATCAACCCGCATACCCATGCCATAGTCAAACTTTTTGCTTGGTTTCCCCTTTGTTTTAGGAACAACTGGCCGTGGGTATGGTTTGGAAGCATTGGGTGGTTGGGCGACAGTAGAGGGTTGGATTGAATTACATGGAATAGGTTGCTGAGATGGTTAGGAAGGTTGGGATATTTGTTGTGGTTGTTGGCTGCTTAAATATGGTGCATCAAGATGTTTAGCTCTATTATTTATTGGAGGGTTGCTTGAAGGTGGTGCCTACAAAATTTCTGGATCAGTAAACCATATTATTATATAAGTAAAAAAATATGCAAATAAGTCATAAAGTAAACCATGTAAGTTATAAAGTAAACCATGTTCAAACCTCTTTACATTTAGACCTATAGTGTCCGTCCTTTCTACAGTAGGAACACCTTGATATGCGACCTCTATTACTTAATTTGTCAGGTTGTTGCAGCTGCTGTTGTGATTGGACAACATTATCACTTGCTTCATTAATCTGGACAAACACTCTCCTTTTCTTCCTTCTTTCAGATTCTTCAGTCCTTTTTCTCTTCTTTAGTGGTCTCCTAGGTAAGGTAAGGGCAGGGGGAAGTTGTATTGGAAGACACTTGATTGTGTCCCAAAATTGCCTTCCTCTTACTGGTTCAAACTTTGTCCTATAGCTACCTAAGTAGGTGACTCTATGGTAGTAGTGAGAGATATGGATAGTGGGATCTATTTGTGCATCATACATCACACATATTGCATGTTGGCATAGGATACCAGTTAAATCCCATGCCCTATATGTGCACCTCGCCCCCCCTAATATCTACAATATGCCCATTCTATCCCTCACTTACTTCATAACCCATATCTCCATTAAAAATCACTCTGTAAGTAACTGCCAAGTATGAATTTGCTTGAAACATCTCCATACATTTTGGGCTGAAGTCACTCATCCAATTAGTTACATTATTAGCACTATCAACCCATTTTGTCATCATCTTCATCCTAATACCATCAATCATCCTAATGACCGGCAAGTATCTATACTCATCAATTAAAGAATTTAAACTCTCACTAATGTTATTATCTACCATCCACAACTTACATCTAGGAGTGAAGTATGCTCTTACCTATGCTGAGCGATTGTAAGTCATAACTGGTGCAGCTGCTTGTTTATTGATTGCCTCAAGAGCCTTTAGGTTGTCATTAAACTCTTCCTCGAATGAACTCCAAGCACATGCAAAAAAAATTTTCTTCAGTTCATTTCCCCTCCATTTTTTGCTCCAGTTTGCATATGTATGCTTGCACAAAGTCTATGCTCGGCTTCAGGGAACACCTCTTTCACGGCATTGGCTAATCCCTAATAACAATATGGAATCAGTATTATAGTAATAATTGAAATGAACATGGCAGCAGGTTATTTAGAAGCAATGTTCTTTTATACAACTTTAAACTACTAGCATCAGATCATCATTTACCTTCTGCATATCTGACATAAAAGTGACAGTAGCGCTATTATGTAGGTCCAAAGAAATCCGCAGCCATTAAAGAAACAAACCCCAATGAAGACCATTTTCTTTGGACACCAATGCAAATGCCAATGGATACAAGGAATCATTGGCATCCACACTCACAGCAGTAAGCAAAATGCCCTTTGTCTTGCCTTTGAGAAAGGTTCCATCAACTCCAATCAATGATTGGCATCCTTCTTTCCAACCAACCTGGTAAACAGAAGTTGATATTAATCTTACATTACTTTCAAAGCTGCACTGTTTATAATTGGAATATAGAATATTGAATATATAATATATAAACCCCAAGTAACTTACAAAAAAAAATTAACAGTTTAAATAGATCAGCCCCATCACTTACTTAATCAAATTTGATAGCACCAACATTTAGATACAAAAATCCATGATCTATTAACAGTAGGCAGCCACAAAAACCATAAATCTATACAAATTTATAACAATTAATGGAATAAAAGTCAAATCTTAACATACCTTACAAGCATTAAAGCAAATGTACATCTTTCAAAAGACTCTTATGCTGTGCTCCTGCGCCTCAGGACTTATCTCCACACTCACATCTGATCCAGGATTTGAGATATATAATTCATTGCAATACGCCTCCAACTTTGCAAATTCATCTTTGTAGCTCCCTTCCATATCTTGCATTATCCTCTTCTTTGCCCTCTTACACTTATATATGCTCACATTAACTTTCAATTCACGTTGCACCTCTTCTTTCATCTCTTTTACCTTATATTGAGGCTTTTCTTGAATCTTCTCCTTAAAATATTCAACCAGCCACCTTACCGTCGCACTAGGGTTCTTGTACACTCTTGCACATCTATGCTTTAAATACAAGGTCTTTATCATAAAGTCCACTTGTTGCCCATCCCTTGAAGCATACAACATAAAGGGACAACCCATTTGGCAAACTACTTTAATCAATCGTTTGTCACTCTTTGCTATTTTGAGTTTAACTCCATTACTTATGGCATACTTATCTAAGGCCCTTTTAAGTTCTTGTTTGTCCACAAAAGTCATGCCCATAATAAAGAAGGGCTTCCTACCTGAGTCCTCCAACTCACCTTCCCCTCTTACTTCTACTAAAGGCCCAACATAATATTGTGGGCTCAAATCCTCCTCATACTCTTCACTCCCCCTACTGCCTTGCACTTGAAATTCTGAATCAAAACTTTCCTCAGTGTCAGAGTCAGCACTATCAACCAGGTAACTCTCATCCTCACTATTAGATATCTCTAAACCATACTCCCCATCATCCACTGTGTTTTCTGGGTTTGCAACGTCATCAACACAATCAACAAAGGGGTTTTCATTTTTGGTAGCAACTTCATCATTTATATCAATCTCATCCAACCCATCTAGAACTTCTATCTCATCTATTACAACTTGTTCCTCTCCTAACACATTTGGTTCATTTCGTATAAAATAAACCTCAGATTCACTTTTTTCATTTTGCCCCCTCTCTCCCAAAGCTATAGAGTAGTCACCTTCTAGCAAACAAGTCTTCACATATTTCCAACTCTCATTTGCGCGTAAACAAGTTTCATTTACCTTCGATATTTCTCTCGCTTTCTTCTGTTCAACCATTTACTCTTCTCAGTTCAGATTCTCATCCCCATTAAACGACATGAATTCTACGACAAAATATAAAATAAATCAACTAAGGGCTTTGACGCCATTTCACTGTCCAAACTAAACGACGAGAGACTTTGGGACCTATTCGATGCTTACCTGTGATTTCTGATTAAAGCAATTTTGGCTTTTCCCTTCTTCTGTTGTTGGTACGTTGTAGCTCTTCCAACCCGTTTGAAATTGCCAACCTTCTAATCAATTCTCTGCCTCCAACATCCACGATTTTGAGCTCGATTTCCCTACAATCCCAGACTTGAGCAATTGGTTCAGTTTCTTCGACTTGGCTTCTGCCCCAACTATCCCTCTTTTTTCCTTGTATCGTTCAACCACTTTATTCTTTTGCCCAGAGTCTTGCGCCACATTTTTTTCCTTATTCCCCTTAACTGCTGCTAACTGTCCACCTCAACATCCATGTGTATCCATCAATTTTCCCATCTCACAGTTCATGTCATCCCATTTGGTCAGTATTTCAAAAAATACGGTCAACGTAAGGGACCCAAACTACTGTGGCATTTTAGGTTATATTTGTAATGTACATGGGTATTTTTGAAAAAAAAAAATTTTACATGGTGCCAAATGAGATCCTTTTGGAAATGATCATGGGCATTTTTGCACCATTACCCTAAAAATTAAATTGAACACATATCTCATGAACTTTATGTCTTCTTTTCCCTCCTATTTGAAACTTTATAATAAGCCTCCTAAATTCTTGTAATTACATAGATAATTCTCGTGCTACTAATTTTGTTCATTACTTGTTTGCATATAGTTTAGATTTTAAGGGGGTTATGTGTATAACTCAAAGTTTGAGAAATACATATACAAAAATAAAATTTAAAATATATATGATTAATGATGGGGGGTTTTGATCCATCAAATTTCTTTTCGTCTAAAACGTTATTTCCTATAGTTTAATAAGAATTTTGACAACTTTGTCCCTTAAGGAACCAAAAACTGTTGGGACTAAAATAAAATGAGAACAAACTCTAGAGATTAAATATTGTATTAACCCAAAAAATTATTTATACATGATTTAAAGATCAGATGAATTTTTTGTGTTTAAGTTTGAAAATTATAGAAAAACCGTCCCTCCATGAGGTAGATCAGATACCCCTCCTATACCCAAAAAAAAAAAAAAAATCTCATTCTTGTAGCAGCTTCCAATATAGCTTTCATAAAAGATCCTAACTATAGTTGGGGAGAAGCTACATGACTTAACTCGAACATTACTTGAATATAGCTACCTCTTTTAAGTACGTGAATATTTCTTAACTGTTTTAATCCATTCACAATTATTGTTTTTGTGAATGTATTAGCGACCTGTAACCTCTGACAGCTAAATTCAATGTAATAAAAGACTGAATTAGGAAGGGATTAGAGTTATGATTTTTAAACTCTAAGAGTGTGAGTGCAGATTTTTAATTTATTTAAAATAAATAAAGAAATTTTTTATCGCAAAAGTAAATTCTAATTTCAAAAGCTCAGAATCTCATTCAATTATGTTATGATGCATTATAAGCTTCGATAATGGATGGTCTACAACAAACACATAAATAGTTCACGGTGTACTCCAGCGGTCGCCTATATATATATATATATATATATATATGATCCTTTTAACCAAATAAAATCATATAAATATGTTTTATATTAAGGGTCAAAGAGAAAGTATTATTATCTTATATAATTAATATACATGCTAAACATATTGTAAAATTTACCTTATTTGACATATCTTTTCCCCCATCTATTTGACATATCATATTATATCACATTTGATTCACTTGCAGAACGTGTAAACTTTGATATTCTAATTAAACAACTTAAAATAATCATGTAAATTAGAAAACGAGCTTGACTAAAAACAGTAACTCAAAAAAACTAAACATGATTATTTCATTAAAGAAATCATGCAATTCTTTATATTTGCAACGTTATATCACACCCTGTAGTAAAATTGAATAAATACTGAATTTGTAGCCAAAATCATAATGAGCATGTGGAAATTTTTTTACCAAGAGCTATATATTACTAATCCAAATGTTAAACGGTATATATTATTATATTTTAATTAAAAATTATAATGGTTAGAATACGTGTGTGTGTGTGTGTTTATGTTTGTATTTATTCTTAGGGTTAAGGTGCAAAAAAATAACTTATACTCAATATGCAAAAATACCACAAACTTTTCCAGTGTGAAGAAATACACATAAATTTTAAAATCTGAGGAAAAACAAAAAACCCTTTTAAACCATCTAACATCCTTGTTTTTCAGAAAAGGAAGACAGTGAGTCCCATCATAAAAAGTATCAGAAGTTAAGTATTTTTAATGTTTATCAATTTTTTCCGAATTTTAAAATTTATGTGAATTTTTGTATATGAGAAAAGTTTATGAGTATTTTTATATATTGGATATAAATTCAAGGGTATTTTTCTCCTTAATCCATGTTCTTATATTTTAAATTTGGGATAATTAATGTGCAGGTCCTTATAGTTTCAACAAAGTTTTAATTAGGCCCTATAATTATTTTTATTAGGTCCTTATACTTTCACCTGTTTTTAATCAAGTCCTTATGGTTTTTTTTCTTTTAATCAATTCCTTACTATTTTAATAAGGTCCTTATAAGTTTTTAAGATTTTAATTTATTAATTTAATTGAAAAATAAATAAATAATATTAAAATATAATTTAATGATGATAAATTCAATTTTTCTCAAAAAATGTTTATAAATTCAATTAATAATTATATAATTTGAAAAATAACTAATATAATTAATTAGTAATTCTTCATTAATTAATTATAATTCTATTCAAGTTTTTTTAAAAAAATTATTATAATTCAAATTTTATAATTATAAAAAAATAAAAATAAGAATTAGAAATAAATAATATAAATATATGTTTAATTAAAAAATTATGAAGAATATTAAAATAATCCATAAAAATGAATGTTAAAATAAAATTATTATAATAATTTATTATTTATAGAATATTAGTATTTATAGATAATGTTTAAAAATAGAGTAAAATACTCTAACCTCCCTTATGTTTTGTCTTCATTGAATGGGCCTCTCCTCTTTTTTGAAAGCATACATTTAAGTCCAAATCCTTAACTCCGTTAAGAATTATTTTTTAATTAAAATTTATATTAAATTAAATTTTATAAACTAATTTACCCTTAATCATTACTAATTCCCTGATTTTGGCTGAAATTGTTTAAGTAATTTAAGATGGTTTTTCTTAATTTATCTTTTAGTTTTTCGAATAGTTATCCCTTAAATATTTTTTATATTTAGATAAAGACTTAATTAAATTAATTAATGGTTGGCAAAAAAATTAACTTAATTAATGCAAATATAGAAAAATTAATTAAAAATATGATTAATTCTTTTAATAGATGCATACTTAAATAAACGTGTTTATAAATGTTTCTACAAAAAAAAAATGTTTTCAAGAATTAAAATTTTAAATTAATATAATTTATATAATATCACAAATTTACATTATTAATAACATATGTTGAATAAAATATTCGTTTCAAATATATTTTCAATCAAGGTATCATGGCAAGAAAAGAAAGAAAAAAAAATATGTTTTTTGTCATTTAAAAGAATATTAAACAAATAAGTTTCAATAAATATGATAAAAATTTAAAATTTAATAATATAATAAAAATTAAAAAATTTTATAATATATTGGAGATTTTCAAAATATATGTATTAGATTTTTTTTTGTATAAAAAATTATTTTTAGGAAAATATAAACGTTTATTTATTTGTTGAAAAGGGGTATTTTGGTCAAAGCAAAATAATCAAACTTAATGGTCAATTAACAGTTGAGTGGATGGAAATAGAATCTCAAATATGTAAGAGAAGTTTATGTAACATGTATTTTAATTTCAAAGGATGTCTATATATTTTTTTAAAATAAAGGGGATGTTTGTATAACTTAGGTAAAAAGAGAGATAATCAACGTATTTTAGTTTTAATAATATTATAAATAATTATATTATATTTTATATTTATAGAAAAATATTATTAGAATTTAAGGAAAATTGCACTTAAGTCCCAAGCAAGACCATATACGACTTAAAGATCCCTTGAAATCTCTAATTAACGGTGAAGTCCCGTGGGACATTTGAATAATATATTCCAATTGTGAAAAGACCCTAATACCCTTAGTGAATTTGAGAAAAAGGCAGAGAATTTCAAACCCTCAATTGTTTTTTCTCTCTCCCCTATTCGGCTGCATTGGCCAATCGAAGCTGATATCGTCATTGGTGCTGCTCGCGGTTTGTTGCTAGTTGCTGGCCATTGCTTGAGTAAATGCCCTCGATATCCTTGTTCTTCTCATTCAAGCTCCTAGATTTTTCGCCATCGCGTGACTGTGTGTGTTGTCATTGAATGACTGTGGTCGATGCCTAACTGTTAGTGTCTCCCTCTCCCCCACCAACGAAGGCCATTTTTCCGTCCACCATTTACTATGTTTTTGGTATACTGTACTCTGTTTATATATTAAAAGTGGGAATTAATCAACATGATGTGAAAGTTTTATAGTTGTAACTCCTGGTGTATGGAGTCAGAATGTGTTGTTAATAGGGGTAGAGATAGTTGTTAATATAGGTGGAAAACTTTTTAATGACAAATGTTTACAAATTAAGAATGTGTTATTAATAGGGGCGGTGATAGTTGTTAATATGAGTGGTAAACTTGTTAATGACAACTGTATTGTGCAAGTTGACAATGGCAATAGCTCTGGAAAATCTCCTATGTTTCCATTATATAAGGGGACGATTTGTAATTGGTGGAGCCGATGATATAACATATGCTGGGGGTACAATGAAATCAAATACCATTAAGGAAGGCACAATTTATGAAAAGTTCAAAACAATGATATCGTGGATAGTGGGAAAAGAGAGTAATAGGACCTTTGATACAATTACATTTGTGGACCTACTAGATGAGTATTGAGAAAAATTGGTAAAGAAGATGGCTATATGCAATACATCAATGAGAAATTGGAAAAATGGTATTGGGCCAAATATATGTAACTCCCATGAGGCCTATATTGACTCATGATTGCCCACGTCTTGATAGGGGATAATTGTAAATGTCATTAGACACATTTGAAGTTAGGGGGTAATTGGATAGAAATGCAAACCATATGATTTTTTTGGATGGTATGTGAATATTCAATAAATACCTTATAGATGTATTTAAAGATGTATTATATTCAGCTTTCATTTATGAAATATTTACTCTGATGTAAATTCAGTTGTTAATGGATGGACATGAACTTTTCAAAACAAGCCCATAAATTTGTCAACGGATGCCCATGGAGTTGTTAGTGCAATCCCACGCACTTGTTAAGTTATATATAGCATGTTTACATAATATGGTCAAATTGCAATCAGGTTATAAACAATTTCAAAATTCATATTATGTGTGGACATATTTATAGACTAACTTTGTTATTATAATTTAATATTAATTAGGTGGATATATTATTTAGACTTGTTAATGGACGCTCCTAGACTTGTTGATGGATGCTCATAAACTTGTTAATGGACACCCATAGACTTGTTAATGGATGCTATATATGGCCTTGTTAGTGCAATTCCCTATACTTGTTTATAATTTTGGCATATAGCAATGATAACACTTAGTAAAAAAAATGCTTTGATAGTAATAACCAGTCATGTACACAAATTCTGCATAATCTTACTCAACCACTGATATCAAGTTAGTACAATGGGTCTATACGTTGATCATAAATTAAGTTACAAGAAACATTTTATGACTTCAATATCCAAAAAAAATTTCATAAATGCATCTTCAGGGCCTTTTACTTTTGCTTATGTGGACCCAAAGTTCTCTAAAAGATTTTTGCTCAAGTTCTATGAAGGAAATTGCTACGTGTGTAAACGGTCTATTAAATAGTGCAAGTGTACACTATCGTAATCAAGTAATATAGAAGTGAGTAGAGTATCATTCCCATGAGGATTGATCACTAAGTGCCAAAATAGGTAATTTTAATTCTATTTAGTCGATCGATTCGTTGGTGATTAAGAGTACGAAATAAAAGATGAGCAAATATGAATGCAAATGATATGAAACAACAATTAGAAAAAGTCCTAGGGATTAGATTTCACTTAACAAATTCCGGATTGAATCACTTATCTAATCTAGTCCAATTTATTCCACATGATTTATAGTCGAGTTTCCCTAATTTAATTACTAGCCTCTTCCAAGGTCAAGCAAATCTATAATTAATTGCTAATCCAATATATTCCTATATGAATTTAAGCAATTAATTATGCATTAAAATTTATGAAACTCTATAAGACTACACAACTCATATGAATATATTCCTATTTCATATGAAAGTTATGGTTTTAATTATAGGGTCTACACACATGTATCTCCTTCCGGTCTCAACATATATATTGAAATCATTCAAAAGATGGCCAATCAAATGAAAGCATTAAGAATAATAATTAAAACTCAATCATAAAGGAAAAATAAAACTAGATTTAATAAGTTAAGATTCAATCCGTTATTAGTAAGCTACGTCATCACCCTAGGAAAATGAAAATTTAGCTCATGATAAAATTAAAAACAAAACCAAAATAAATTGGCATTATATAAAGCTAGAATGAAATCCTTATAAATACTGCATAAAACTTGAATATTAAATTCTCAAACATAAATATACAACCAAAAGATGCATGAAAAAATATAAAAATTTATCCATCCCTTTAAGAGGTAAATCCTTCCATGTAGGTGGCATATAAAGAGTAATACAATCCTAAGTCTTCCAAGATGGAGGCATGCAAGAAGATAATACAATGCATAAAATTAATTCTAAGATGATGTAGTAATTGGAGAAGAGATGAGAGTAATGAAATGGTGTGTAAGTAAATAAGAGAGGAGAGTAATGGAAATGAAATGGTATGTGTGGAGAAGAGATGAGAGTAATAGATATGAATTGGTGTGTGTAAAATGTGAAGGAGAGGGTGGCTATATATAGGGAAAAATGGAGTAAGGTAGATAAAGTGGTAGATGAAATGTGATAGGTGGATTAATAGATAGAATGTGGTAGATGGAGTAGTAGATGAAATGTGGTAGTTGAAGTAGTAGGTGAAAAGAAAGATGAAGAGGTAGATGAAATGGTTGGTGGAATGGTAGATGATTCCCTCTCTCAACTTTCAAGCAAAATTCAAAACCCTTGGAGATAGAACTGGAATTTCGTCTCAACATAAAAGTTGTAGAGCTCTTTCTTAGCTTTTTATCCATATAAAGAATGTCCAGATCCAACATCTAGAGCTCCAGATATTGTCTGAAAACTGAAAGAGGGTCTAATTTAGTATTTTCCAAGAAATTCTATTTTATGCCAAAATCATTATTTATTTATAAATTACACCCAAATTTATTAAATTGAGCTAAAATATCATCCATAAAATCATCATATAAGGGAAAATAAATATGCAAATATTTTACTTATAAAAAATATAGGAGATTTTTCCTAGACATACTAGCCATCACCATTGTCAACCTGCACAATACAGTTGCCATTCATAAGTTTACCACCTATATTAACAACTATCGCTGCTTCTATTAACAACACTATTTGACTTGTAAACCGTTGTCATTAGCTAGTATACCACTTATATTAACAACTATCATTGCTCCTATTAATAATACATTATGACTTCGTACGCCAGGAGTTACAACTACCAAACTTTCACATCATGTTGATTAATTCCCACTTTTAATGCATAAACAGAGTACAATATATCAAAAATATAATAAATGGTAGACAGAATCAATAACCTTTGTCGATGTGGGAGAGGGAGATGTCGATAGTTAGGTGTCAACCATGATGATTTGGCGACAAAGAATTTGGGCGTTTGAACAAGAAGAACAAGGATATCAGGGACGTTTACTTAGGCGACGGCCAGCAACTCAGGTGAACTGTGAGCATCACCAATGACGATATCAGCTTCGATTGGCCAATGAAGTCGAATATCAGGGAGAGAGAACAAGGCTATTGGGGAGAGAGAAAGAACAATTGAGGGTTTGAATTTCTTTTCCTTTTTCTCAAATTCATTAAGGGTATCAGGGTCTTTTCACAATTGGAATATATCACCCAAATGTCCCACGAGACTTCACTACAAATTGGAGATCTCAAGGTACCTTTGAGTCATATTTTGTCTTACTTGGCACTTAGGTGCAATTTTCCTTAGAATTTATTGAATAAATAATAAAAAAGTATAGGGACCTAATTAAAAATCTTGTGAAATTATAAGAATCTAATAAAAATAAAAATAACTACAAGGATTTAATAAAAAAAACGTGAAATTATAAGGACCTGATAAAAAGGAGCAAAAAATTATAGGGACCTAATTAAAAATGGGTTGAAACTATAAAGACATGCAGATTAATTGTCCCTTTAAATTTTAAGTTTAAACTAAAAATAAGCCTAAATACAAAAAAAGATAGTCCTAGTGTCCCACCGAAATGATTATTGATTAAGGGTGTGTTTGGATTAGCTTTTGAAGAATAACTTATGGAAAAAATAAAAAAAGTGAAAAAATTGATTTTGGAAAATAGCTTCTGAAAAGGGAAAAAAATAGTTTTTGGAAAACTATGGTTTGCAACCCCCAAACTATGATTTTCTTACCAAACCATGTTTATGAGACTTTTTGATCCTTATCTGGGTAGTTTAACCCCAACCATAATTGTGGGAGTTAAAAGTTATTTTTTTCCTTGTTTGGTACACAGGAATTGAGTTGTTGGAAATAGAAATAGAATTTAATTCTATGCCTTAAGTGTGTTTGGTACAACTGAAATAGCCACGTGGAAGCCAAACCCACCAATTCTATCACATTGGCTTCCATAAAAAAAAGGTAAAGATTTCCAATTCTATCTGACCAAATTCCGTTTTGCCCTTTAACCTTCATGTGACTCATCCCACCGCCGACTATGTTCTCCGTCGTCCTTCCACTGTTGGCAATATCCACCGATGGCTTGTGCTCGCAAACATGACAACGATGGCGACCAGTGGTAACGACATTTCCATGGATCTCTAGCTTCATCTTCTCCCCAACTTTATATTTTCACCTTCTTTTGCTTTTACAACGAGATTGTGCGATGGCGTCAATATTGTCTTCTTCCCCTTCTTCGGATATGGAAACCAACGACGAACCCATATTTTGCACCAACATCTTCTTCTTCTTCTCCATGGTCTCCGGTGATCACAACCCTGCGCCACTGGGACTATGATGGTTCTTGTGATGTTTGTTGGTCCTAGTTATTACAACTAGATTGGGATATTGGCACTATTGACAGTTATTCCAATGAAGTTGAGGCCATAGAAGGAGGATTAGAAGGTGGAAGATGACCACGTTGTCGTCAATGGAGGGAACTTGGTTCGACAGAGATCTTGCAACTCCAAACGGTGTTGGAAGATTTCAAATCTACCATGGAGTGAAGTTCCTGAGATGTCCCAATTTAAAAATTTTGAATAGTACAGTTTTCGGGATATAAATGAAGATGTGTTCATCATTCTTCTGGGAAGATTTTTTTTAATTCAGAAGGGTATTTTGGTATTTTTAATTTTTTATACCAAAATTAGATCACATTTTTATGGCCTATCAATCATACTTTTAAAACTCATATCTAACTCTATATCCATTTTCATATCTATATCGATTTCTAGTTCTATTTCTATCAAAATCAATTCTAGTGTACCAAATAAACCATTTGAGTTTTTGACTTTAAGAAGTATTAGACTACTTTACTTGTAAAACTATGATTCAAGTCAGAACCAATCAAAACAGTGTTTCAAATAATGAAATGTTCGAAATAAAATCAATATTTACGCCATTGGATGAGAAATCGCTAACTTCACTTGCTCAGTTTCATGTTTCTCTCATCACACTTCGGCTTCATAGTGCTTGTTTGGATTAGCGGTGGAGAAGGAGTTTTTTTGCAGATAGGCTTTTGAAAAAGTCAGATTGTAGATGTGATTTGTATTTGGATTGGTGGTGGCAGAAGTGACTTTTTTTCTAACTTTAAACCTGTTTGGATTAGTGTTTGAAAAACCCGTTTAGATAAAAATGATTGAAAATGGCATGAATCTTAATGAATGCTACATACATACATACATACATACATACATACATATATATATATATATATATATATATATTATTTGTATATATTGTGATAATTGAAGTGAGAAATATAAAAAAATTGATAAAATAAAGTTCAATTATTTTATACTTCTTTTTATTATTGTTCTATTTCTTTATGTTTTGTTTACCCTATTATAAACAAGTGTATGTTTGAAAAAATTTATTTTCAACAATTTTATTATTTTTAATTAATTTCTTAAGTTATGTAATTGGGTTACCTTGTTCTTTTAAAAAAACCAAGGGAGGATTTTTTTACTAAGGTTTCAATAAGGTTTCAAAACATCAAATTAGCAGCCTCAATCCATATACTTATGGGTAGTGGGCCTCATTTATAAGACCGTCCTTTCTGATAATAATTCTGATTGCAGCTTTAAATATTTTTTATCTTTTATGACTGGTGACGAGCGGGATGGCAGCAGAAGCTCTCTCAGCCATGTTCTAAAAAAAGTAGCTTCTTGAGTTAAAGCCTATCATCATGTTGAAACGCTTTGCCAAACACTTCCTTCCCACCCAACTAAGCTTTTAGGTCTCAATTGGGCTTTTTTTTGTGCCTGCAAACGAGTTCCCAAAGAAACCCACACTCTCCTTTAGGCGTTTTTTTTGGACTGATCCTTTAGGCTTCAATTTAATTCATTTGGTGAAGTAAAGAAGCAGTGAAGCATCGCAGATACTTCTCTTTCAATCTGATAGGTCCCAATATGCTTTCTTCTTCTGCAAGGTACTCCTTCTCCAGATTTCCTCTCTTTGGTGCTTGTACCTTCTTTCTCTCTTTCCCTTCTTCTTTTACTCTCAAATGTTATCTTCATTCCCATTCCCCAAATCCCAACAGCCTTAATGACACTGTTGCTTCTGTCAATCGTATGCTAAACATGCGTCCTCCACCATCCAGACGCCATATCACTAAGATTTTAGGATCTATGGTGAAGATGAAACATTATCCCCATGTTATCTCACTTCTTGCACAAGCCGAGTCCAAGGGACTCAGGAAAGATTTATTAGACCTAAGCATCTTGATAAATTGTTATTTCCTAGTTAGTCGGATGTACTTTGCTTTTTCTACATTAGGGAAAATTTTCAAGTTGGGTTATCAACCAAACACTGTAACTTTGACTACACTAATAAAAGGACTGGGCTTTAACCAAAATGTTGGCAAAGCTCTAGATTTCTATGATGACATAAGGGCAAAAGATTTTCAGTTAGATGAAGTTACTTATGGACATGCTTTATGGCCTTTAACACTATATCTTGACAAGTTTCCATATGCAGGGAAGTCATTTATAGTATAAAAGATCATGGCTCGCATTTTAAAAATCTCCTTCTACTATATCGTGACAAGTTTCCATATGCAGGGAAGTCATTTATAGTATAAAAGATCATGGCTCGCATTTTAAAAACCTCCTTCTTGCTCGCATCAAAAACATCAACACCTTCATCCCACAACTCTTTTAAGTCTTTAATCAAGGGTTCTAAGTAAACATCTATGTCATTTCTAGGATGTTTTGGTCCCGAAATCAATATAGACAACATGATGTACTTTCATTTCATGCATAACAAAGGAGATAAGTTGTAAATTACCAACAGAACAGGCCATAAACTACATATACTGCTCAGTCCACCAAAAGCATTCATGCCATTCGTGCTAAGCCAAGCCTAAGGTTCCTAGGTTCTTCACTGAAGGTAGGAAATAATTGATCGATTTTCTTCCATTGAGAAGAATCAACCGAATGTCGAAGATTTCCATTGGATATCTTCTCATCTACATGCCATCTCAAATTATTTGTATCATTTTCATTAGGAAACAAGGCTTGAACCTTGGTATGACTGGAAGATACCACAACACTTTTGTAGGGGAGTTATTTGATTTGTACCTCGAGGTTTCATATATCGGACACTGTTGTTCCTCTTCATACTCTTTTCTATACAATATACAATTATTAGGGCATGCATGGATCTTTTTATATTTCATCCCTAGTATATACAGTATTTTCTTAGCATCATAGTATCGAGAAGGCAGCATATTATCTTCTGGAAGCATGTTCTTAAAAGCCTCAAGCGTTTCTAAAAAACTCTTGTCACTCCATCCATACCGTGCTTTCAAGCTTACCAATTTCAATACTGCTTTCAACAATTGGTATTTTTGACACCCTGGGTATAACGGTGTCTCAGCATCACTGCACATATTACCATATGTATGTGATTGCTCAAAAGCTTCTTCTCCTATATCACGAATAATATCCTTTATCCAATCATCTGTAGTCGTGCCATTATCATCAAAGCCTACTCCCCCCTGTTCAGATGAACTTGGCATTTCTAATTCTTCACCATGCCATACCTATACTGTATAACTCTTACAAAATCCTTCACAAATTAAATGTGTATATATATCTGCAGCACTTAGTCGCTTCTCATTCAAACATACTGCACAAGGGCAATAAAACTTTCCACTACCATCATCGACATTTCTTCTAGCGAAATCTAAAAAGCCCCTCACCCCATTATCATATTCAACACTCATTCATTTAGCTTTTATCCAACTATGATCCATATATATCTCAACACTTGTAGGACCCTATATCCAACAGCAAAAGGATAGACAAAAAAACAACCGCCATGGAGTTTTAGAGATTTCAACAAATTTTAACATGCACCATTTGAAAGTAGTAAAAAAAAGCAGAACATAGAATCAAACAATCACACTAAACACTGACAATCAAACAATCACACTAAATTAAAACAAAGTTAAACTTAGAATGGTATTACTCCAAGCCAATTATCACAAGTCAGAGAGCACCTTATTTACTTTTAGTCCAAAACAAGAAAAACGTATATAGTAATAAAGTCATCGATCACATAGTTTTCCCTTTATCCTTGATTACATTTTTCTGCAATTATTTCGTGTCTAAATACTATATAATGTCAGAGTTAATATTGTTGAGAATAGCAAATGCAAGCTGAAAGTTGAGGGCTTTAATTAACAGAACACTAACCTGATTGAAGACCAAGAAGTGAGCTTCTACCCAAACTCACGGTGGCAAAGGGAAGTCATGGCAGAGGAGAATGGTCACTGGGGAGAATAGAGGTGGCGGCGGAAGAGAGCGACGATGATCGAAGAACATCGATGAGGAACACAGCAACAACAACGTCAATGACGGAGGATAGTGGAGCAAAAGAGGAACTGCGAGCGATGGAGGAGTTTAGAACAAGCAGCGACATAGCTTACAGAGAAATGGCGACAAGAGAAGAAAGGGTTCAAAGAGCGGGATCTGGGCACGCGGCAGTGAAAATATGCCGAAATATCTCACCTTTTAGACCTGTTTTCCATTAAAACCGGTCTTAAAATGGGGAAGAAAATAATTTTAAAAATTTTTCATCTTTAAGACCGGTTTTCATAAAAACCGGTCTTAAATATAAAATTTAAGATCGGTTTTCATAAAAACCGGTCTTAAATATAAAATTTAAGATCGGTTCTCATGAAAACCGATCTTAAATATTTTATATTTAAGACCGGTTTTCATAGAAACTGGCCTTAAAAGTTAAAAATTTTAAAATTTTAAAATATTTTCATATTTTAAGATCGATTTATCTATAACCGGTCTAGATAAGTTTTTATTTAAGACCGTTTTAATTAATAACAAGTCTTAAAAGTTAAAAACAATTTTACATTTTAAAATATTTTTATATTTTAAGACCGGTTTTTTTATAACCGGTTTAGATAAGTTTTTTAAGACCGGTTATTTTTAGAACCGATCTTAGAAGTTATATATATTTACAAAACTGCTACCGGTCAAATTTTTAAGACCTTATCAACTAAAACGGGTCTAAATGTGGCGGTCTAAAAAGGAAATTTTATACTAGTGTTCTTTGTTCTTCAAGATGGCTATTTCTCTTTGTTTTTTCTTTTTTCTCTTCTTTTCTCTATTTTTACTTGGGCTAGCCGAATTTAAGAGTGTGAAGAGAGGGGGTGTAATGTTCTAATATTCATTTATGCCTCCTTGCAATTTACTTGGTCACAATTTGCCTATGGCATATGTGGTCAAAATTGTGGCTTCTTGAAAAAGCTTAAAGTTAATTAACCTTTGTGACTTTGGTTACATTAACTAGCTCCTTCCCTCTCACTTCCTTCTTACTTGGCCGAATTTTTCCCTTCCAAAGAAAGAGGAAATGTTGACAAAATTTGGTCCCTTAGTCTTGCTTTTTGGTCAACCTTCCAAGTTGTAACCAATTGCAAATCTTGTTGACTTCTCTTCTTTCTTTGCCTTTTGACTTGTCAATGGTTATGGTTTAATTGCATATTCTCTTTCTCTTTTTCTTGGTCTTGGCCAAAATTTAAGAGTCCAATAGAAGAACAAATTTGTTGACCGAAACCTATAAGTGTCTAAGTGCAAGTTTGACTATAGTTTTCTTGCAAAAAGGGTTGACACTTTGACCAAACCCTTCTTTCTTCCGTCTTTACCCTTTGTGCATTTTTTAACCATGCGTGAGGAGGTTTAAATTAGCTTTTTATCCTCATGATTACTCTTGATTTTCAAGAACAAATCCTGGCTCTTCATTTTGTCTTCCAATTTTAACCTCAAGATCAAGTAACTTGTCTCTTTTGCCCTTGATTATGGCAATATTATTTTTTGTGCCATTAGTTCTTTTGGTTCTCTTAATTTCTTCTTTCTAGGTACCACTTCCCATTTCCTTTGGATCCAAGTTAGCTACCACTTCCCTTTTCCTTTGGATCAAAGTTAGGTTTTTTATGTCATATCAACACACCCTAAAAAAATCGGGTACTTTCTTTCGACTAATTCGCATTGAAATTCATACTTTATTCCGGGTGCGGTTTGGGATTCTTTCTAAACTAGACTTAGAAGTTTACTTTATTGAGTATTATTCTCTATCCTCTAGTCCTAAAATTTGGTGTATTATAGTTCTCCCCTTTTCAATAAATTTCATCCTCAAAATTTGCTACTAGTTTAATTCTTAATAACACTTTAAAACGATCACTATAGTGACGGTTTCATTTCCTTACTTCTACACCTTTCTGACACCTCAAATTCCAGAGACACCTCAAATTGTGGAGGTTTTCTCGTTCAATTCTATTCTTATAGACTTTACTCGTCTATCATGCATCTAAGCTTCTTCAATCTAAGCTCGTAGACTATTTTTTCTCTAGACTAGCATTGTAGCTAGCAAGTACTATTTGAATTAAACAGTTCAAATTTCTAGACCTTTCTATCAGTTTCTGTTCCTGTTTCACCATGACCACTAACTGCACCCTTTTTTTTTCAATTCAACGCATCAGTGACAACAATTGTGTCATTGCTTTTCTTTTCATCTATATTGTCCTATATCTAATTTTCTGATTTTTTAAATATTCAAAATTTATGTGGTCGTAGTATATTTTCACAATTGCACCATACAAAAATAGTGCTTCTTATTTTCAAAGAAAACAAAATCGCTGCCAGCTCAAATTCATGAGTGGGGTAATTCATCTCGTGAGGTTTCAATTGTAGAGAGTCACACACCACCATTCTGTCCTGCTTCACCAGGATATATCCCAATCCTTTCTTTCTTTCTCATTTTATTGTAGACCATAGTTGTCGCTTCACTGCAAACCTTACGAGTCACAATTCTCTGTAGACCACACAGGTTGCCTTATTCATTCATTACGGATCACATACGAGTTGTATTCTCAGATCGGGAGTATTCAATACTAGTGTGAGTTTCAACCTCTCTTACACCTCTATGAAATCCTCTCGTAGACATCATCCCACTTAAGAAATTCTTTATGTGATTCTTTCTTTCAATTCTTTCATTCAATTCTCTCTTTCAGTTCTTTCTTTTAAGTGAGCTTTATCAATTGCAAAGCGATTCAAGAAAAATTCTGAATTCATCTGGCAAGACCCAACAAACTCAGTATTTCTGTAATAGTTTTTGGCCTCTTCTAGTTCTGTACTATTTCCTCTATTCTAGGTTCCTCTAAGGATCCCTTTTTTTTTTAAGGTAACATAGTTCAAAAATGACTACTACAAACTGGTCAGAAATTATGTTCAATAATTCAATTCTTGAAAAATGCTTTTCACAATTCTGTTCATACAATTTATGAAAATAGCATGTGCAGTAGTCAGTTCAAAATTCAATTTTCACAGATACTCAGGAACCAGATAACTGTTCTAGAAGGTCATTCATTCTGTATACATTCCAGGCTTCACTCTTGCTACTCAAGCCATTCATACTCTTATGTAATGTTCCCTTAGCATGCAAAACAAACTATCCCTTCTCGAGCATTCATATTCATTCATAAGACCTAACCGATCAAGTTATTCATTCATAGGAGCTAACCAGTCCAGTTCAGTATTCATATTCATTCACAAGACCAAACCAATCAAGTTTTATATAGATGGTAGATCAGGTTTGACAACCTACTTCGGGCTACAACCCAATATCAATTTTCAGGTTTTCACCTACTTCACGTTCCTACCCGGTATCATTCTTATACCATCTGAATGCGTCTACCAACCTATGGACACACCAGTCCCACAGGACTTAGGGCTTCATATGAAACGCTTCTGCCAGCCTTTGTACACGCTTGTCCTACAGGACCTTGGGCTTTTCATTGAATGCATATAAGGTCTGATGGCCTAAGGACACACCGGCCTAATAGATCTTACTACCTACGGTATATTCATAACACGAATATACATAATGGTAAACACATATATGTAGAACCATTACATAAGATACGAGAGCAAGAGTTGCTCTCCTTTATACCATCATGCCTATTCTTTCTTAATTCCCTTTCTCAACTTTCTTTCTACAAATAACATTGGAGTAGCCCATGATGATTCACTAATAAAAAAATAAAATAAAAAAGAAAATAAAAAATCCTCTTATTGATGATTGTGGTCCAAATTGACATTGTCATTCATTAAGGAAAAATAAAAAAAAATTCAAAGACAAAAGTAAAAAAAAAAATCTCTCATTTTGATAGATTTAAATTAAGAATTTACTTGTAGGGGAAATTTTAAAAAAAATTTAAAAATGCAAATAAAAAAAAAATCTCCCATTGATTGTGATTAGGTCAAGTTGAGAAGTTTTATTAATAAAAAATAAAAAAAATGAAAATTAAAGAAAAATCTCCCATTGATGGTGATTGGGTCAGGTTGGGAAGTTTTATTAACATAAAATACAAAAAAAAAATGTAAAAAAAATGAAAATTAAAAAAAAAAAGAGCATTTATGAAGAAAACCCTATTTTGAGACTATAAATAGGGGAGCAAGGGTTGAATCAAGACATAAGAATTTTGGGAGAAAAGAGAGGAAAGATAGAGAGCTAAGATGATTTTCTCATTTCATTAATCAAGCATAATTTGTATGGGGAAGGGTAGTTACAGAGAGAGCCATTTCGTCTTTGTTTTGAAGGAGATTTTTTGCCAAGTCAATGAATATCTCTATATAGAGATAGAGGCATTCTTGCTGAAATATTGGGCAAATCTCAACAAATATATTACCTCTTGTTGCTCATTGCTTATAATATTTTTGTTCCTTTCTCTATTCTCTTCTCACCTAGCAACATTTGTTTTCTAACATAATGGCTTGTTGACTAAGTTATACTTGTGGGCCACGTGTACTTCTTGAGGTGCCTTATTTGCATTTTGATGACTATTGAATGCTTGTATTACATGATGAATATACATCATATATTAGTTGCACCTTCATCTATTTTATTGCCCATGTTTGGGCCCTTTAAATTTTTTTTTTGGTGAACAGTCGAATGACCAAAAAGGTGTGTGTGTGTGTGTGTGTCCTATATCATAAATGATGCCCCATCATGTGTTTATTGGAGTCCCGAATAAGTGAGAGCATGATCAAGCAATAGACTTTTTATCTTTATTACATGACACAATAATTTCCATTTTGATGGATATGAATTAAGGGGTGAGTTTGCTTATGAATGAATTGCATATGGTCGTATATTTCTTCTATGATTCTTTTTATCCCCTTACTTTAGTCCCTCATTTAGCTTACAAGTCATAAGTATGCAAGGATAAAAGGCATGCATAAGTCTCTTTATCTTTGGTTTTCCTTTCTTTTTAACTTGTGCTTTTTTATTTCTTTTTTTCTTTATCCCTTTCCTTGAAAGAGAAAAAAATATTTTAACACAATTTTATAAATGAAAATAAAATGGAAAAGCTCTCTTTCATGAAAAATAAAGAAATCCCTTTCATAAATAAAAAAAATTCAAGCCAAACAAAAAATTATTTTTTCATATAAATTAAATAAAATTTTCCTAAAAAACACCAACCAAGCACCATGCTTTTCTACTCCTAACGAACTACATGGGCTTTGATCTATCTAAAGGGTATATAGGCCGCATAGGTTTTCATCTTATGTCAAGTCCAATACTGTAAATAATTAATTTTTTTCTTCATTTTGTAAATATTTTATTTGGATAATTCTAATAAAATTAAAAGCTATATTTATTTTTAAATAATTAACTTAGGGTAACTGTTATTATGAATGGGTGTTGTGGAGTGTCTAACACTTTCTCCACACACAATCAACTCTTAAACCCTATCTGGTTTTCTTTCTTTTTTTTTCAAAAAAGGTTTCCAAAATGATCATTTTCTAAATTTTGGTGGCGGCTCTATATTTTTTAAATTTCGGGCGCTACACTCATATTTTGAAAACTTTTGATTATTATACTGTGATTTGAATACTATGCAGAACTGAATTATTGATCTTGGACTTTTGATGCATGTTATATTCTGAGTTTCGAGAAACTCAAGGTCCAGGTGTTATTCATGATTGCTTGAAATGTTTATATTGTCTCTTTCTTGTCATGGATGACTTTAGTTTGAAATGAGAATATTTCTATAATCATGGTAAAATCTTAAATTGTTTGTTAAACTTTAGTTCTACTATGATTAATTAGTATTTGAAAGACTAGTTAATGTTATGAAGTTAGGGAAAAGATATTACAAACCTTACTTAGATAACTGTTGTGGCGATGTTGCTACTATTTGGTAACTTTTAGGGCATCATTGCTCTTAAGTGAAAACTTCTGAGGTAAATTTGCACCTTAACAAAAATAACGTAAATGACATGTGGACTATTAGCTTAGTTTATTTGATTAACTGATTGTTAAACTTAATTGGGATAATGGCAAGTAAAATTGCTATGATTTAAAAACTTTCAGGGCCACATTGCACCCCAAAAAATCCCAATGGAAAACTGCTCCACCGTTACAACTTTCGAGGCAAAATAAACCCTTAACCCTTAAAAAAAGGTCCCATTTTTTTATTTTAAATTTAAGGGAAAATCCTTTAAAAAGAACTTTAAAAATGGTAAAAGACAAAAATGTGTTCTGAATATTCATAATACTATATAGGTGTTAAGGCCTGATTTGACATTTTCAAAATTAAAGGGAAATGACAAAAATTGTCCCTCTGATTTTAAAAATAAGAATAGAAAGTAAGGCACGAGTTCTAATCAAGAATTCACAAATTTAAATAAGGTTTTCATAAGTTCAAATATGTTTTTCACAGGTTTTTAAAAAAATTTCACAACTTATAAATCAAAATTCATCATGAGTTCTAATAATGGGTTTACAAGCTTTGCTTTTATAAGTATAGGTAAGCTTTTTTACAAGTTCTTAACAGAATTTCACAACTTGTAATCAAAATTCATCACAAGTTCTGATAAAAGATTCACAACTCTACTTGAAGACATTTCTTTGCACATAAGAAGAAGAATTAAGGGAATGGTACGGGCAGGAGATCTATTCATTATACAGATTCTGCGCGGATTGCCTATAAATACTATATGAAATTTGAATAAGCTTTTCACAAGTTCTCAAAAAAATTTCAGAATTTGCAAATCAAAATTCATCACAGGTTCTAATAAAGGATTCACAAGTTCGATTAAAAATTTCAAAAATTCAGATAAGCTTTTTATAAGTTCTCAAATTAATTTCACAACTTGCAATTCAAAATTTATCACAAATTCTGATAAAGGATTCACAAGTTCATTTAAGGTTTTTAGAAGTTTAGATAAAAGATCACTGATCGATTCTTTTGCAGATTATGGAAGTTAGACAATTTAATAACTTCTTGGAAAAAATCTTTTTCAAGTTCAGGTTCCAAAATTGAATAAAATCAACGGCAGCTATTTGTCTTGATCTTATGTCTTAGAACCTTCTGGAACAGTAGGGAGACCATCTTCTCGGATAAATGATGGATAGAGGAACTTTGCTACAAAAGCCTACAATTTATACACATCCTCAAAATTAGTCAGAAATTATAGAGAAGCGAGAACAACTTCAAGCCTAACAAAGCCACATTTTCCATCATGACGACCATTCACCATAGGATGTGAGCTTGTCAATTCTCTAAGTCATGCGAGATTTGCCCATGGAGTAGGTGTCATTGAGGACTTAGGAAGCAAGTGAGAGGGCGACCATGGGCTTATAGAATTTCTGAATGGTTTTCAACTAAGGTGGCGATGGACAGTTGGGATGTGGTGGTACTGGTGGAGGAGAGGGAGGCGAAGAAGTTGGAGACGATGACTCATTGGGAAGGAGTGAACTTATCATACTAGATGAGGTAGATAGAGATTTTGCTAGTAAGGAGAGGGCCTTTGTGGTAATAAAGATGGACGGATTATTGAAGCTCAAGCTATATTCGCTGGGATGGTGAAGAGTGATAAGAGGCCTGATGTTGTTACCTACAATTGTTTGATGAATGGGCATTGCTTATCAAATAATATCATTGAGGCTAAGGAAGTGTTTAAAAGGATGATTAAAAAAGGTTTGACACCTGACCTTATTAGTTATAATATTTTGATCATTTTGTACTTTAAATGAAAATGGTCGATGAAGCCATAGATCTCTTTAAGGAATTGTGTTACAAAAATTTGGTTTCTAGTGTTGTAACTTATAGTTCTGTTATTGATGGCTTGCTCAAATCACGAAGAATATCATGCACACATGATATTATTTATGAGATGCATGATAGGGGTCTTCATCTGAATATCATCACTTACAATATCTTGTTAGATGCATTTTACAAATGGGGACATCTTGGCAAAGCAATTACATTATTTAGGCAAATTGTTAATCAAGAATTTCAACCTGAAGACCTGCACTATACTTATTGATGGTTTATGCAAAGGTGGTAGACTAAATGATGCGTTGAATATTTTTCAATATCTTTTGGCCAAGGGTTATCAAGTAGATGTGCATACATGTAATGCTATGGTTCATGGACTTTGCGGGTTTGCTTGATGAAGCCAATTCCTTGCTTGATAGAATGGAAAAGAACAGTTGCCTGCCTGATTCCGTAACTTTTGAAATTATTATTCGATATCTTCTTGAAAACAATGAGAATGACAAGGCAGTGAAGCTTCTACGTAGAATGATTGACACAGGCTTGTTGAAGAATTGAAACAAGGTGAGATACTAGCATGTTTGATGATAACTTGAAAAGTAGCTGCCTTTATGGATATGATCAGATGAAATTGAAATTATCCAGGATTTTGTTGAGCACTGGCCCAAGTTCACTTATTTTAGGCAGAGGAAAAGGCCTAACCCATGAGTTTAGCACAATTCATGTGATGGTGATTTTACTTATATTTGAACCATTACTTGTTAGGGATTTTAACTTTTAAGTCTAAAGTTTGGCCTTTGATGTATATAGGCTGTCATTTGGTTATGGGTACACTTGAAAATTGCAAGTGGATCAGTTTTCCTGATTAGAAGGTGAGAACTTCTTGTAATGAAACTAAATAATTGGATGACATTAATACTTTGGAGATGGGGGAATATTAAAGGGCAGCTCTTGGTAAACTGATGAGGAATTCCATTACCTGAAAGTTTTATTGATGCTATATACTGATTGCTGAAGTCATGTTATGTCCAAAATCTCTTCTTGACAGGCATGTGATAGTTCAATACGTTCCTGCATAATGGCTAGTAGATGCAAGTTCAGTTGAGATAATGTCCTCTTTTGACAAATATTTTGATAGCCCATTCCCCAGTGGTCTTAATACATGTATTATTCTTTCAGTTTAAAGTCTGTGCTTGACATCCTATTGTCTCTTTGTAGACCCTATAATGTTATTTCTTACAAGGATGATCCTCGCTTAATGTCTGCTTTAGAAATGGTTTGAACTTCTCACGAAATAGAACCGCGATTGAAAGAAGTATGCCGATTTCCGACCTTGACGATATCTTTTTTTTTTTTCTTTTAGAAAAAGAAGAATAAACTACACCTTAATGAACAATGAACAATATGTTCCCTAAACTGTTTTAGGAGATGCTTCAACTGCAACTTCGATAAAAGGTACAATATTTCTTATGTGAACTATCACCACCTTGTGTTCTGTTTCTGTGCAGTTAATCATTCACTTGCTTCTGAAAATGTTTCTGTTGAACTGTGAATATTGTTAAAAAATGCCCATGGGCGGAATCAAAATGATCAATAGTCATTCCATAACGCTAAGAACATAGTAAGTAACTAAATTAACGAGCTTTTTAGTTAGGAAACATTGGTTTTTTTGGAGGATTGATCTTATTTCTCTAGAATCCTTATTTGGAACATAAAACTATATGAGGATTTAGCCCTACAAGAATAGAGCAATAATATTTAATAGCCTGACATTTGACCAAATAGATTATAAGGAGTCTTCTAAGAAGGGGTGGAGGAAGATCAAAGCAAACATTCAATGAAGTTATTGAGTAGGACCTCTTGGTCAACAATTTATTGAAAGATCTGGTTGTTGGTTAAGCATAATGATGTTGTGGAATCCATATAGCTGATTCCATCTAGTTGGATAAGATTTGTTGTAACATTTATTGGTTATGATTTGCAGGTTTCACTACCATTGTTAATCCTTCATAGGGAGGCTGATACTTTAACAGATCCTTCCGTGAGCAAACTGTTGCACAAGAAAGCAAGCAGTTCTTAGAAGAAGCTCAAACTTTACAAGCTTGCTTACCATTCTCTTCTTGAGGGGGACCCTGATGAAGTAATTCTTGAAGTTTTCAATGATATCGTCGCTTGGCTTGACGATTACAGCTCAAAACACAATTCATCTTCCTCTTGATGAATGAAGACTTTTGATCTGGATATCTCATTGGTGAAGGTTTTATTCGGATTGTTTTCATGTGAAGTCAAAGTGAATGCTGTTGTTGCTTCTTCAATCAAATGAGGCAAAGCATCCAATTAGGAAGTTACATTTGTTTAACCTATTTGTTTGACGTGATGATAGATGTTGTAACTGAGCCTATAAAAAAGGATATCTCTAAATGCATGTTTGTGATGGATGATATAGTTCTGTTGGTTGAATTCAGGGAGGAAATTAATTATAAACTTGAGATATGGAGATGAAATTTAGAATTGAAAGGCTTTCATATGAGTAGGAATAAAACTGAATATATATATATATATATATTGCAATTTTGATAAGAGACAAGGTAGAAGTAAGTGAAAGTTAAATTAAGGGGCAAGTCATTTCACAAGTGACAAAATTTAGATATCTGGAATCAATTATACAATAAGACGGTGAAATTGATGGGGATGTTAATAATAGAATTCAAGATGGATGATATAAATGGAGAAAAGCTACTGAAGTTATTTGTGATCGGGAAGTACTTAATAAGGTAAAAATGAAGTTTTATCATACTGATATAAGACCAGCAATGCTATATAGTAGTGAGTGTTAGGCTTTAAAAGGACAACATGGCGACGTAAAATAGGGGTAGCTGAGATGAAAATTTTAAGATGGATGTATGGTCATAAAAGAAAAGACAAGATTCATAATACTCGTATATGCGAATGAGTTGGAGTAGCCTACATCGAAAGAAAAATGGTAGAAATTTGTTTGAGGTGGTTTGGACATGTTCAACGAAGGCTATTGAGTGCTTCAGTGAGGAGGGTTGATCAAGTTGTATGGAGTTTTGTAGAACAAAGTCAAGGAAGGCCGAAGCGAATACTCAATGAGGTCATAGAAAGGGATCTTTTGGTTAGTAATATATCTAAAGATATAGTTTTTGATAGAACATAATGGTGTCATGTGATTCATGTAACCGACCTCATCTAGTAAGATACAGGCTTTGCTCTTGTTCTTGTATTTGTTCATGACAATTTAAGTCATTTATTAGAGATCATGTCTATATTTTAGTCATTGTATGGAAAACTGGACCGGACCGGCTGGTTCAAACCAAAAACCAGTGAACCGGTCGCTGGTCTGGTCCGGTTGAGGGAAAAAATTGATGAATTAGTCAACCTAGTCTGACCTGGGGTAAACTGTCCTGAACCAGGATAACCTGACCTAGTCACGGTTTGGCCTTTTATTTTTTATTTTTTACACTCCAAATGAAGTTGTTTTGGCTTTTTTGTTAAAAAAAAAATATTTTCCTAACATTTTTTTATTTATAAGGAGCTTTAAAAGGATTGTGGAATACTTTTAGCATTGGTTGGGGAAAAATCCTTATGTTCTTAATGATATTTTTGTATATATTAGGTTCAGGAAGTTATATTTGATTATTATATAAAAAATAACTCTCATATAGTTTTTTAAATGATATGTAGGAACATTGAATTATATATATATATTTTTTTAATTGACCCCGATCTGAATCACTGACCTTTAACCCAGTGCCCGACCGGTTCAATATCTGGTCAGGTTTTCAGTACATTGATATTCGTTCATGTTTCTATTTTTAATGATAAAAAATGAAATTGTAGGCAAGAAAATATATTTCCTGTGTGTATGACATCATGATGATTTGTTTGTATCATATTGTTTTATTAAATATATTGTTGATTTGCATTCTTCTTTTTTTGATAAAAGCTGCTTATATTTTATTATTATAGTTTGGGAACCATCATATCGACGGGTTCTTTAAGTTGGATCAAGTTTTACATTAGGGACTAGAGGAAGTATGATAAAAAGACAAAGTTATATTCCTTTGAATTGAGAAAATTAAAATGATTTTTATAAAATTAGTGGATGAAAAATATTTTTTAAGCATTATTTTTAAGAAAATTAAAGAACCCAAATCCATGAGAAAAAACTATGAAAAAGAAAACTTTTACATTTGGTTTAGTATTCTTGGAAAGTATATTTTTAGCTTTTAAAATGAACCACAGGTCATGTTGTTGATCTCTTGGCTGATAATCTATCTAAAGATTTAGTTGTTGATATATCATAATGACATCGTAAAATTCATATAGCCAACTACATCTAATGGGATAGTGTTTTGTTGTTGTAAAATGAACAACATACCATATATGTTCAATGATCATTGTGAAATTCTTCTAATATTTAAAAACGTAGAGTTAGTATTTTTTTTTAATGAATTAAAGGATCAAATTAAAATGGGAAAATCCCTAAAAAAACCATGGAAATAGGTAAATCCCAAATTAGTGTGTCAACATTGCAAAATCCTGGTTCAGTGCTGTATCAGTACGGACGTTAGATCTGTGTCGGCAAAAAGACGAATTTGCCCTTCAGCCCTCCCTCTCTCCACTTTGGAATAACAACACCCCCCTCTTGATTAACAACATCTCATTCTACATTAACAACTCCGCTTTATTCTTTCACACCTTCGTATCTCAAAACATGGGATTGTTAATGTAAAATACAATGTCGTTAATAAAGAAAGAAGTGTTATTATTGGCCTTGAAACTTAAATTATGAAGTTGTGAAACAAGAAATGGGAGTTGTTAATGTAGAATATGGTGTTGTTAATAACAAGACCGATATTGTTATTGTGAAAGTATAAAGCGGAGTTGTTAACTGTCAAAGAAGAAACTAGAGTTGTTAATCTAGAATCCGGAGTTGTTAATGAAGAGTCTTGTGTTGTTATTCCGAAGTGGAGAGAGGGAGGGCTGAAATGCAAATTCGTCTTTTCGCTGACGCAGATCCTCTGATGTCCATACTGACACAGCACTGAACCATAATTTTGCAATTTCGGTGCACTGATTTGGAATTTACCTATTTCCATGGTATTTTTTTAGGGATTTTCCCAATTAAAATTGATTTAAAATTAAAGAATTAAGAATGTACTTTTTCTTGAAAATAATGTCTTTCATAATTTAATCCCTATGATTCTTGTAAATATTATTTTTAATACTAATTAATTAAACCAACGAAAGAAATAAACTCGCATTATTATTATTATTATAAAATTTTTGAAAATTTTTTTTTTGAGTAAAATACTCTGACCACCCTCCTGTTTTGCTTTAATTACACATACCTCCCCTCTATTTTGAAAACATATGCTTAAGTCCAAATAGTTAACTCCGTTAAGAATATTCTAACAAGATTCCAAAAATATATATTTTTTAATTAAATTTTATATAGAAATATAATTTATTTATTATTTTACCCTTAACACTAAATCCCTAGTTTTACTTAAGAGTTTGTAGACTTCCGGAAAGAAAAAAAAACACGAGCTGCAAGAATAGCTATGGAGAAGACAACTGTACCGGATCATGGACACAAAAAAGTACAAAACTTATCAAATTTTCATTTAAATTCATTAAACAATGACTTTCGCATATTCCATAATCTTTTATTACTCTTAAAACTTTTTCATTGTACATGATATATGAATATATAATTATTCACGGTAAGTGTCGTGGTTTTTTTTTTATATATATATATTTTCATTCAAACTTTTTCAATGTGCATGATATACTTGAAAAAGACATTGATCATGGTTTTTTTTAATTAAGTGTCGTGCTTATCAAATTTCCATTCAAACTTTTTCACTGTGCATGATATCCTTGAAAAGGCATTGATTTTTTTTTTTTGAAAAAATGGTTCATTGACTAGAATTGTTTTAAAGAATTTAAGCTTATCAAATTTTTATTCAAATTCATTCACATGACTGGTGTATTTATTTTTTCTTGCACATTTTGACTAAAAATGTTTTAAATAATTTAAGAGTTTTATCTGTTCCTTAATTTCTATTTTTATTGATGATTTTGGCATTGGTTAATGTAAATATCACAAACATTGAATATTCAAACAAGCTTTTAAATAAAAATGTGCTTGATCAAATGTGTTTATAAATATTTGTGAAAAAAATATTTAATTATAAATTTAAATGACACATACAATCTCAAACTTATATAATTTATTATATTTGATAAAAATATATGTGTTTAATATATAGTTTAAGTCAAAATTGATTTATAATATCAAAATTAATAAATGTTTTAACAAATTAGAAAGTTAGAAAATCTATTAGAATAAATTTTTGGTTGTATAAATTTTTATTAGCCTCTATATATATATATATATATATATGTTTAAATAATTCTAATAGTGAAGAGGGGGCATTTTGATTAAAAAAAAGTTTAAAGGTCAAACTTAACAGTCAACTAACGGTTTAGATGAATGGAAATAGAATCTCAAAATAAAAGGGAGGCTTGTGTAATATACATTTTAGTTTTAAGGGAGGTTTATATGGGTTTTCAAAATAGAAGGGATGTCTGTGTAATTAAGACAAAACAGAGGGGTGGTTAGAGTATTTTACTCTTTTTTTTTTTTTGATAAATCTGTTCTTCCACAAAATATTATTTAGAATTCTTCAAACCAATATTATGATTTTAAATTGTGAAAATTTCTGAAAATGTTCCATTACAAAGTTTATTGTCTGAAGGTATAGGAAATTTATTTAAGAATTTAAATGCAACCAATCTTTAGTAGCTATCTTTAATAGGTGCAATTTTTATTTAGCGGTGTTGAGTTGCATTATGAGGACGACGTAGATTCTTAGGTATCTTAAGGCAATAAATATTATAATTGAGGATTTTCACTAATTTTCCTATTTAAATTCTTAAAAGTTAAACTGCAAATTGTAATAATAAGATATGATTATATATCAAAGCATCTGAACTAGTGTCTAGTATGCGCATATCATCCAACAAAACACTTTGCCATGAGAATATGGGATAAGGAGGCCCTGTATTGTTAACACACACACACACACACACACACACACACACGTATGTATTAGGGCTCAACTGATGACCAATAAAATCAAGTCCACCTATTGTCACACATATTTTATAATTTATTTTGATAATATTTATGTTTTGAATTCAGAATTTTTTATTTTAATTTTATTTGAAAAAAATAATATTTTTCTAGTAAAACAGGCCAAAGGCTCATAGGCCCAATCTTATCCTACGAGCTCAAGAGCTAGCTAAAATTAGGACATTTTACAAAAGTCAAGCCTAAACGGGCTAACTGGTTTAGGCCTGAGCCAGTGAGAGGCTGACCTTCTAGAGTCGACTCAGCCCTTATTCCTAGGATGATTGAGAAAATAAGGGTTAAGGTGCAACCAACACCCTCAAATAAATTTTTTAAGTGCATTCAGTGCTCTAAAGTAACCCTGAAGTATTTCTTCAAGTGCATCTATTACTCTAAAATACTTTTTGTGCTTTTTTTGCATTTAATAATTTAGATAATTTAAGGTGTTGGATTTACCTAAAAATAATTCAGGGTGTTAGATGCACCAAAAATACAGTTTATGGTACTGGAAGTACTTAAAAAAATACTTTAGAGTGTTGGATGCCCCCATAAAGTTCTTTAAAGCATTTGGTGCACTTGAAAAAAATACTTAAGGGTGCTAGATGTACCTTAACCCATAAAACAATAAGCACTAAATATAAAAAATTATAGCAACCTAATTCAAAATTAAGTAAAATGACAAGGAAACAAATTAATTTTTTGAAAAGAAGTAGGAAGTAATAGGAATTAGGAGGGCCTCATTTTCTTTTAAAAAGGGTCAAGGATCTATTTTGCCCTGCAAGTTGTCATGGTGGATCAATTTGTCCATGGAATTTTTTAGGGTGCAATGTCGCTCCTGAAGCTTCCAAATCATAGCATTTTTGCCCTAATCTTATCTCAATTAAGTTTGGGAAAGGAGTCTTTCCACTAACTTCCCCTCTCCACTTCCTCTCTACTTAATATCTTAACCATTGGATTATGTTTTAGTGTGTGAGATTTAATGCAATATAACAATATTATAATTGTAGATTTTTAATATGCTGAGTTGAAAGTCCACATGTCATTTTTGTTTTGGGTTTTGGTGCAAAATTGCCTCTGAAGTTTTCACTCATAAGCAATGTTGCCTTGGAAGTTTTCAAATCATAACAATTTTACTTTGACTGTTATTCAGGTTAAGTTTACCCATTAATTGACCAAATATGCTTATTTGGCAAGTTTATGTGTCACCAACTTCATTTTTTTCAAAGTCAGATTTAAAAATAAGTTTAAGAAATTAAAAAAATTCATCCCATTTGAAGGACTAGAGACAATCAAAGAGATGAAAACACCTTGTGCGATTAAGAGAAAATCAAATAGGTGAAAACATATTGTGCGATGAGAGAAAATCAAAGAGATGAAAACATTTTGTACGATGAATAGAAAATCAAATAGATACTTGCCTATCTTGGTTTTACTGGGGTTACGACGACAGAGTTTTTGATGGCCTTGTTCTTGGCAATCATCCTTCATGTATTATGCATATAGTGATTTAATCTTTTTCTTAATTAGTCTGTTATGAGTGTGAACTCCTCTTCCAAATGTAACTTCTTCTTTTCAATGTTGTTCACACTGTCAATTTAATATATTCGGTTAACTAATAATCAAACTTAACTTAGATAACTATCATGGCAGTGTTGCCACAATTTGGTAACTTCTGGGGTAACATTATTCTTAAGTGAAAACTTCCGAGTTAAATTTACACCTTAATAAAAATGACATAAATGACACATGAATTGTTAACTCAACATATTTGATCAACTAATGGTCAAACTTAACTAGGATAACGGCGGGTAACCTTACTATGATTTATAAACTTTCGGGGCCACATACATCCCAAAAATCTTCCATTTGAAAATTGCTCCACCATTATAACTTTTGAGATAAAATAGACCCTTAACCCTTAAAAAAGGGTCCCATTTTTTTCTTTTAAATTTAAGGAAAAATTCATTAAAAACAACTTTAGAAATGGTAAAAGACAAAAAAGTGTTTTGAATATTCATAATACCATTGAGATGTTAGGGGCTGATTCATCCTTTTCAAAATTAAAAGGAAATGACAAAATTGTCACTATGATTTCAAAAATTAGAATAGAGAAGAACACGCGAGTTTTGATCAAGAATTCACAAATTCATATAAGGTTTTCACAAGTTCTTAAAACAATTTCACAACTTACAAATCAAAATCATCACAAGTTATGATAAAGAGTTTACAAGTTTGGATAATGTTTTCACAAGTTCATATAAGCTTTTCCTAAGTTCTTAAAAGAATTTCACAATTTGCAAATCAAAATTCATCACAAGTTATGACAAAGGATTTACAAGTTCATATAAGCTTTTTACAAATTCTCAAAAGAATTTCATAACTTGCAAATCAAATTTCATCACAAGTTCTAATAAAGGATTCACAAGTTCGGATAAGGTTTTCACAAGTTCTCAAAATAATTTCAAAACTTGCAAGTCAAAATTTATGACAAGTTCTGATAAAGGATTTATAAGTTCATATAAGCTTTCTACAAATTCTAATAAAGGCTTCACAATTTCACAACTTACAAATCAAAATTCATCACAAGTTTTGATAAAGGATTTCCAAGTTCGGATAAGGTTTTCACAAGTTCAGATAAGCTTTTCACAAGTTCAAATAAGCTTTTCACAAGTTCTCAAAAAAATTTTAAAACTTGCAAATCAAAATTCATCACAAGTTCTAATAAAGGATTTACAAGTTCGGATAAAGTTTTCACAAATTTGGATAAAAGATCACTCACGATTCTTTTGCAAATTATGGAAGTTAGACAATTTAAGAACTTCTTGGAATTAATCTTTTTCAAGTTCAGGTTCCAAAATTGAATAAAAATCAACAGCAACTATTTGTCTAGATCTTATGTCTCAGAACCTTCTTGAACAATAGGAAGACTACCTTCTTGAATAAATGATGGATTAAGGAACTTTGCAACAAAAGTACACAATTTATACATATCCTCAAAATTGGTAAGAAATCCCAGAGAAGCGGTAACAAGTTCAAGCGTAACAAAGCCACCTTTTTCATCACGACAACCATTCTCCATAGGATGTGAGCTTGGCAATTTTCTGAGTCATGTAAGATTTACCGATGGAGTAGGTGTCATCGAGGATTTGGGAAGCGAGTGAGAGGGCAACTTTGGGTTATAGAATTTCTGAATGGTTTTCCACTAAGGTGGCAATAGACAGTTGGGAAGTGGTAGAGGGAGGCAAGAAGTCGAAGACGATGACTCATTGGTAAGGAGTGAACTTACCATACCAGATGAGGTGGATAGAGATTTTGCTAGTAAGGAGAGGCTTTTTGTGGTAATGGAACTTGAAGTTTTGGGATGATTGGGAGAGAGATATGGTAGCGGAGCGAAAATGGAAGAGAGAAACAAAGAGGAGCGGTTGGATAACAAGAGAGAAGGAAGGGATATTTATGTCATTTTCTTTCGATTTTAAAAAAAGACATATCAAGCCCTCACATATATATATGGTATTATTAATATTAGGAGCATCTATATGTCTTTTAATGTTTTTAATGTTGTTTTTGAGGGATGTTTTTAGGGAAAATCACTAATAGGTCCCAAGGATCCAACAAAACCACAAAAAAGTATCAATCCAAATTCCCAAATCAAAAGAGTCCCTAGGGACTTGTGTGTGGTTAATTGGCAATGAGAAATGACTAACTTGCCCACAATGAATTATAAAAAGAAAGGCATGGGAAGAGAAGGGATGGCACGTTTTTTCTCATTAAGGCACAGAAGAAAGAGAAAACGAAGGAAGCCTACTGTGGTTGCAATTGCAACGTTGAAGGGATTAAGTGTGGTGTTTATGTCTTAGGTAAAGGTTTGACTTTGCAGCCTTCATCTACTATTAGAGAGCGTGAACAATGATTTCGAAAGTTTTTTTTTCTTTTTTACTGTGTATGTTGGTTGCATTGAGATTGAGGGGTTGGTCAAATGTTGGAGCTTGAACTCAATAGTGGACTATGTGCCAGGAGGTAAATAAGTAATGCTAAGGTTTTGGTAAAGATATGATCTTGACCATTGAAGTTAGGGTTTCACCGTGGTTGGGTTGTATGAATAAAATTGTGTTATGCTTTTAGGCATGGTAACAGAGGGATTGCTCTGTTTTAAGTGGGAATGGTTGAATGCTATGGTGTTTTGTTTGCTAACAAAACATTGATATGATATTAAAAAAGTGTTGTTAATACGTGCATTTGTAGTTGTTAATATTACTGTAGCAATTGTTGATATAGAACCTGTGCTATGTTTTTGGACAATATAACAGAGGGATTGCTATGTTTTTGGGCAAGGTAATAGAGGGATTGCTATGTTTTAAGTGGGAATGGTTGAATGTGATGATAGTTTGTTCGATTACAAAATGCTGATATGAAATGACAAAAGTGTTGTTAATATGTGCAATTGTAGTTGCTAATATTGCTATGACAGTTGTTAATACAAAGTTCATGTTGCAGATTGTCATGAAAGATGACAAGTAGTTCAGGGAAAAATCTATTATGTTTATTTCATATAGGAGGGAAGTTTTTAAATAATGGAGAAGATGAAAATGACTCATGGACTTGTAAAAATGGTGGAGAAGATGAAATGCAATATGTTGTCAGAATGACTCATGGACTTGTCAAAATAGGCACATGAAGTTGTTAAAATTCTGATAAGCAGTTGTCAAATTAGGGACTTCTGAAATTTGTAAATACCTCAGTGAGTGAAAATGATGTTGTTAAAATGACTCATGGACTTGTCAAAATAGGCATAAGAAGTTGTTAAAATTTTGATAAGAAGTTATGACAGCTAGGACCTGTGAAATTGATAAAGTCCTCGAGGTATGAAAATGTAGTTGTGAAAATGACTCATGAACTTGTAAAAATGGTACAAGAAGTTGTTAAAAACCAATGAAGTAGTTGTAGAAGCTGGGATCTGTGAATCTAATAAACTCCTCAGGGCAAGAAATTGCAGTTGTGGCAATTACTCATGGACTTGTAAAAATGGCACAAGTAGGTGTTAAAAACCAAAGAAGTAGTTGTAAAAGATAGGACCTATGAGACTGATAAACTCCTCGGGGTATGACAATGCAGCTTGAAAATGACTCATAAACTTGTAAAAGTGGCACAAGAAGTTGTTAAAAACCAAAGAAGTAGTTGTAAAAGTTGAGACCTATGAAACTGATAAACTCCTCAGGGTATGAAATGAAGTTGTGAGAATGACTTGTAGACTTGTAAAAATGGCAGAAGAACTTGTTAACAACCAAATAAGTAGTTGTTCAAGCTAGGACCAGTAAAGCTGATTAACTCCATTGGGAATTACAACTCAATTGAGAAAATGACTCATTCACTTGTAAAAAGGTAGAAGAACTTATAAAAATTGCCACAGGGTCTTTTGCAAATTAAACTTGATATTGTATAATTTGTTCTGAGAGTTCGGAGGAGCGATGGACGAACGGACGAGCAAAGGATGCTTTGAATAAGAGGGGAAGATACATATCAAAACTTGCGAAGAAAATTATAAAGACTATTTTGAAGACACACTATTTTAAATCCTAAGGGCAACATAGTTGTTTTACATTCCCACTTACTGACATTTCAGTCCCTAGTGACCTTGTTGGTAGAAGAATTTGGATTGAGATTTTTTTATGGTTTTTTTTGTTCCTGAGACCTGTCAGTAATTTTCTCATTTTTTTATTTTGTAAGTCAGAAGACCAAAAGGAAGGTCCCATTTTAGAAAAAATTTTGTGTGCACTGAGTGCACCACGTAATCTGTGGACTGGCCAATCAGAACTCAACAAGTCCCATCCTATCACTCTGATCTGGCGCCTATATGTATCCTGTCCTTTTTAGCTCTTTTGTGAGAAAAAAATAATTATAATAATAATAAACAACCCTCCTAATGCCTTTTTTCTCTCCCGCTCTTTTTTTTTCATTTTCTCGTTTAGCGTGTTATCAAAACCTGACGTAATGCACCATTGCTCAATACACATCTCTTTCCCTCTTCTTTTTATTTTAACTTTTAAGGAGTTACTATTACCAAAACATAAAAGACAAAATTGCCACTCTATGAGAGCAAAGCACAAATACATCACCAGTAAAAAAAGAATATATACCTCAAAATAGTTGTTCAAAAATATATAGTAATCTTTCTCATTGTTCAATACCCCTCTCTTTCGCCCCTGTATTTTTCACTTCACCACTAAAACATGAGAGAAAAGACTCTAGCAAGCAACTGTAGAATTGCTGAAGAAGTGAGAAGAGAATATATCCCTACATCAAAACAAAAAGGTTCAAGATTGATGAGATAGGTATTTATAACTTTTCCCTTCAAAAAATAGTACATCCATATTAACACAGTTGTGATGATTCGCTAAACCTGGGCATGCTTTTTCTTTTGTTGTTTTCTTTATGTACGACTTGATACCTAGGCATGTTTTTCTTCTATATTTTTTTTGATACCTAGGCGTGTTTATAGGTTAGTCATGTATATTTTTATAATTATTTTTTATTTTAAATGAAATGGAGAAATGCAATAGTCCCCAAGTATGAGGTGAACCAAATTCAAATATGGAAGAAAAAGAAATTTTAATGACTAGCTTTGACTCTGAAGGTGCGTACAATTATGATGTTAGTAATATTTATTTGGGTGAAGTTTTGTATAGTGAAGAAGAAGCCTATGCTTTGTATACAAAATATGTATATCATTTGGGTTTTTCTGTAAGGAAAGGAAAACAAACATATTTTGCTGGAACTAAAAAGATTCGTACAAAAGAGTATAAGTGTTCAAAATATGACCAAGAAGGTAGTAGTAGTTCATTTACTAGAATGAATGCAAGAACAAATTGTCAAGCTATGGTTCGGTTTACTATTGAATTAGATGGTATGTGGAAAATCACAAAGTTGATTTCTGAGCATAATCATGAATTTGTAAGACAAGAGCATAAGCAACTTATGCGTTCTGCTAGAAATATTCCTACAACCAAGGGTGAGCTTATTAGTTCTATGGGGACTGCTGGAATAAGAACTAAATATGTATGGAGTTATTTAGGTGAAGAAACACATGGCTTTAATAATATTGGATTTTCGAAAAAGGATTGTTATAATTATGTCAATAAGCAAAAGTTGAAGTTGATAGAAGCTGGGGATGGACAGAGTTTAGTTTATCTCTTACAAAATTATCAAGTTGAAGATCCAATGTTTTACTATAGTGTTCAATTTGATGAAGAATCACATTTGAGAAATGTTTTTTGGAGGGAGGGGAGATCAACAATTGGTTATGATTGTTTTGGGGATGTAGTGCTTTTTGACACAACTTATCGTACAAATAAGTATGATTTAATTTATGGACCATTTGTTGGGATAAATCATCATTGACAAAATGTAATGTTTGGTTGTGCTTTTTTGATGAATGGAACAGTAGAGTCTTTTGAATGGTTTTTTGATCAATTTCTAAAATCCATGGGAAATCTGCCACCACAAACTATTGTTACTAATCAAGATGCTGCCATGGCTAAAGCAATTGAAAACGTATTCCCTAACACAAGGCATCTCTTGTGCTTGTAGCATATATCTAAAATTGCCCCATCTCATTTAGGTTCTTTGAACTCTAACAATGAGTTTCAATCATTATTTCAAAAGTGCATGAAACTATGTGATTCAGAAGAGGAATTTGAAATTACATGGGAAGAAATGATTAAGAAATTTGATCTCATTGACCATAGCTGGTTGAGTAGAATGTGTGCAATTCGGCATACATGGTCAACTGCATTTGGTAAAGATATGTTTTCTATGAACATAAAATCTTCTCAAAGAAGTGAGAGCACTAATAGTATGTTGGGCGAAATATATATCTACAAAAAATACTTCACTTATAGAATTTTTCTTAGCTTTTAAAAAGATGGTGGAAAAATGAAGATGCTCTAAGGGAGAAGAAGATTTTCACAATAACAAAAGCATTCCTTCATGTGCTATCAATAGGAATAAGATTTTATACCATACATCAAAATTTATACTAAAAAAAAAATTCAAATTGTTTGAGAAAGAATATTTGGATGGAGTGGGAACTTTGTTTAAAGAAATGAAAAGGGATATGGACATTTTTTATTATGAGTTGTGGGTGGAGGGAAAACAGTCAAAGAGGTGGGTTTGGCAATTTGATTCTTCTAACAAGGTTGTGATTTGTAGTTGCAAAAAGCTTGAATCAATGGGTATTCTCTGTTCGCATGCACTAAGAGTTTATAACATTAATTGCGTGATAAGAGTACCAGATAAATATTTCTTAAAGCGATGGTCAAAGAATGCAAAGTTTATTGATTGTCAACATAAAGGAAACAGTAAAACTAGTGAAGATCCAAAAATTGTATACTGTAATTCAATTATGCGGTCCTTTTATAATCTTGTGATGGCCTCGCAAGATCACAAGGAAACTCAAGATATCTTGTGGGGTGTTATCAAGAATGGATCTCAACAAGTTTAAGAACACCTATGTAATTTGACTAAAAGCAACAATGTGGAGAAAAAGTAAAGAAATTCATGCCAACAATCAAGATGCATCTCAAGTAAGCAAATTCTTGATTCCCCTGTAGCAAAGCCAAAAGGGAGTGGAAGTAGTAGAAGAAAAGGTCATTTTAAAAAACAATACAAATCCAGTAAGATATAAATTTTATAAATACTTGTGTATGTGCATATATTAGTTATACATTTATAAATTTAAATTTAAACTCTCTTTTGGTAGAAAAACAAAAAGGAGTGGAACATATTGTTTCAACTACGCCAGAGCAAGCTTGCGTTCCCCAAAGTTTTAGTTACACTTATCCACAAGTACGTAGATGTGCCTACAAAATTAATAAACATGATCATTATGTTTTAAATCATTCTTATTGAATCTAATTGAGTTATATTATAGGTCAATTCTTCTCAACTGGTACCTAGTAGCCTTTCTATGATCCTACATGTTTTTTATGGCACTTGGAACATTGGAAGCCCATTCACATGAATGACATGAGCAACAATTTAAACTAGGTATACTTTAACTAGTTATATTATGTTGATAGAAGATATGCCAATTAATTATATTGAATCTAATTTATATCAATGCGTTTTTCAAGAAACACAGTCATCAGCTTGGACACCACCAGCTATGTTTACACCAAATTAGTGATTGCCTTCAATCCTTTATCCTATGTTTGAATGAAGAGAAAAGTAAGGGAAAGATAAGGGGAGAGAATACTATAAATGAAAATATTTTACTCTCATTATTTTTAAAGTATATGTTTTTTTTACCAGTTATCAAGTATATGTTTTTATTTATGTTATATTGCAAATCGATTTATGTCATTGTGACAACAGTGATAAATTCATTTATGTCATATTGTAAATTGGTTTATGTCATTGTGATAACAATGATAAATCGATTTACAATATTATAGGCAAATCGATTTATGTCATTGTGCAAATCGTTTTATGTCATTGCCACAACAATGATAAATCCATTTATGTCATATTGTAAATCAATTTATGTCATTGCAAAAATTGATTTATGTCATTGTGCAAATCGATTTATGTCATTGCAACAACAATGATAAATTCATTTATGTCATATTGTAAATCGATTTGTGTCATTGTGAAAATCGTTATTTGTGTCATTGTGCAAATCAATTTATATTATTGCGACAACAATGATAAATCGATTTATGTTATTGTGAAAACCGATTTATGTCATTGTTTATGTTTTGTCACAATGACATAAATCAATTTGCACAATGACATAAATTGACCTAACCTTCTACCCTTTTCTTTTTTACCAAAGCGTCTTTCTTTGTCTTTTTCCTTTTGAAGCTGAAGCGTGCGTGCGTTTAGTGGTGAAGTGAAAAATACAGGGGTGCAAGAGAGGGGTACTGAACAATAAGAGAGATTACTATATATTTTTGAACAACTATTTTAATGTATATTTTCTTTTTTTACTGGTGATATATTTGTGTTTTGTTCTCATAGAGTGACAATTTTATCTTTTATGTTTTGGTAATAGTAACTCCTTAAAAGTTTAAAATAAAAAGAAGAGGGAAAGAGATATGTACTGGGTAATGGTGCATTACGGTTAGGTTTTAGTAGCACATTAAACGAGAAAATGAAAAGAGCAGGAGAGGAAAATTGCATTTGGAGGGTTGTTTATTATTATTATAATTATTTTTTTCTCACCAAAAAGCTAAAAAGGATAGGATACATATAGGCGTCATATCAGAGTGATCAAACAGGATTTGTTGAATTCTGATTGGACAGTCCACAGATTACGCAGTAGGCTCAGTACACACAAGAATTTCCCCCCATTTTATTGCCTCGAATTTGATTTCCAGAGTAAGCTCCCAGGGGTATAGCATCACGTCATTTTTAGGGATTTCTCTGTTTGTGGCAATCAAGCTTCACCGGAGATCTCTTTGAATCGGAAGCTAAAATGCTTTCTTCCTCTGCTGTAAGGTACTCCTCCTTGAATTTTACTCTCTTTTCAACTTCGCACTTTCTTTTTCTACACGCAATCTATTTCAATAATTTTAAATATACTTTATTTCTTTGGTTTAGTCTGAATTATTAGAATTCCTTCTTTATTGATGCTTCTCCTGAACCATTACTCTATTTTGAAATGTTAATGCTAGGTTTCTGGAAGATTCCAAAAAATTAACTGTCCTCAGTAAGTTTAACGTTCAGCTAGGGCTGCTCCATAGTTTTGTGTCCATTCTCTGTTACAATTTTATCATACTATTTTGTCAGATTTTCAATCTTCAAGAACTTCACTTATCCCTCGAGCAACACACCTTTGTACTTTTTAGAGGAAGCTGCTTTTGTCATGTTTGATTATTTGCTCCAATAAAAACGTTAAAACATAGAAGAAATAAACAACTTTCCCATCATATATACCGATGAATGCTTTAAAGAACTTAGGGATGAATGTGGTTAAGGCCAATGTCTTCCTGGATTCCTCTGGCAAGCACACAAAATTTTCCATAACAAAAGTGTTAGTGTGCATCCTGTGTTTTGCCATATATATGTATTTTTATCACTAAAATTTATGCCTATAATATGCTTTTGGATCTTGGTTTTCAGTCACACTGATAGAAAAGTGGAAGAGCCAAAGTTGCTAGAGGTAATTTGCTTAACAATTATAAATAATATACTCTCTCCGGTCCTAATTATAAGATAAAGTTGACTTTTTCAGAGAAATTAAGAAAGCTAATTAAATTACTTTAGAGTGTTTATATTTTTAGTATCCTTAGATTATATATTAGTTTATTAGTCAAATTAATTAGTTTGGAGAAAAAAATAAAAATAAAAATACTCTAAAGCAATTTAATTGGTTTCCTTAATTTCTCCAAAAAAAAGTCAACTTTATTTTATAATTAGGACCGGAGGTAGTAATTCAGTAGCATCCTGTATGCTTCCTAATTACTTTCATTTACAGTGAACACCTTCCAAAGCTTTTATGGTCTCTATGCTTGATGATTTTTTGGCCAGCCATCCTGAGGTGAGTACGTTAAGTTAGAGTTTGATGTATGTGCAAGAATTTGGATTTGAATGCCAATTTCCTAATTAGTGACAAGTACATCTTTCATATCTTGATTCTGTGAAGTATTTTTAGCATGAGGTTAAAGTAGTTACCAGAGGTGCTCTTTGGACATATGTTTACCATGAAATTCTAGTAACGTATCTATTTAATGTTTATATTGGTGTGGTAGCTTTTCTTGAAAATTTTTAATTTGATTAGTTATATATGTTTTTTTGGTTAGATCGGATACCTTGAATATTGCAAGAAATGTGGTTTTACTAGATGTTATATTTGGGTGTGTCCTCCAGTGAAGCGAGAAGATTATATATTGTATTGTTATCCAAAATCTCAAAAGTCTCCTAGATTTGATAAGCTTTGGGCTTGGTGAGTTTTAGGGTGTGTTTGGTTTAATGGAGGTTAGGTTAAGTGATGTTTATTTAAGTTAGGTTAGAGGAGGTTATAATATTGTTTGGTTCAAAAAGAGGGTAGGTGAAGTTTGGTATCTTGTTTGGTTTAGGAGGTTAGGCTAGCTGAGTGAATTATAAGTGGACAAAAATGTCCTTCTACATATTTTCCTTCTTTTACAACATATAATAACAAAGTTGGAGTTAAATTAATTGGAGAAAGGAACACTGTGAGATTTTTGAAGGTATTACTCGAGGCCCTCGAGTAATGGTCCTACATTACTCGAGAGATTACTCGAGTAACATTTCAAATAACTTTGCAAATTACTCAAGTGATCCCTCGAGTAATGCCATTCTCACACGTTACTCGAGTGATCACTCGAGTAATGCTTCAAATAACTTTGCAGATTACTCGAGTGATTCCTCGAGTAATGTCATTCTCACACATTACTCGAGTAATCCCTCAAGTAATGTTTCAAATAATTTTACAGATTACTCGAGTGATCCCTCGAGTAATCGAATAAGCATATTATACAAAAAATTTATCTGACGGTCTCCTCTTCATCACCTCCTCTTCAAGCTTCAGCAATCTACAATCTCATCTCTCCCCTCTTCGCCGCCTCCCACCCTTTTTACTCTCTCCTCTCCCTCTTCAACTTCACGGTCTCTTGCAAAGAGAGGTTTTCACGATCTATCCTCGATACAGTGGAGAAGCAGCGTGGCAAAGCAGCTGACTCGATACAAGAAAAATGACCTGCAGCTACCTTCGATGATCAACAATGGTGGCAGCTGAGGTAGTCGACGGCGACGGTAGCTGGAGGACCGGCCGGAGACTACGCTCACTTGTAGAGCGCGCAAACAAGACGAGAGAAAATGGGATTTCGCGCTGGAGAGGGAATGAAACAAAATGAACTACAGATGGAGTGACGAGTTTAGGGAGGGCAGTGCTGGAATTTTAAAAAATTGCCATGGGCAATTTAGTCACAATTGGACACAAAATTTCCCTCACCTAGAAAAAACCCCAAATTTGAAGGTTTTGTGAAGTGGAAGAGGTTACCACTAGAGGACAAAAAAACCTCCCACACCTAACCTAACCTCCTTCCAACCAAACACCTATTTTTAATCTTCAACCCAACCCCAACCTAACCTAACTTATTAAAACCTCCAACCAAACAAAGCCTTAGTGTAAGTGTGTGTTTGGGTAAGCCCCAAACCATGGTTTCAAAAGCCTTTTACTGCAAATCGAGACAAAACTCCTTTCATATACTTACCTCGTAAATCGTAAAAGCTATTCTCCAAAAGCTAATCCAAACACACTTAACAGATAAAAGGGAAACAAGTGTAGTTGTGCTACATATCCGTAGTGGTTAATTTGTTTATTAAACTTATGTGGACTTGTTTCTTCAGGTTCTTATCCATGCTGAAAAAAACTGTCAAAGAAGATATTGTGGTCGATGACACAAGCATGTATGGCCATTTCTTTGCACCTACTGGTGAATGTAGGGCAAAGGTTACTGTTGCAAGGCTTCCATATTTTGATGGAGACTACTAGCCAGGTGTTGCCGAAGATTTGATTGCCAAGCTTCATCAAGAAGAAGTTGGAATTCCTCTAAAGATGTACTCCTAATGCATAAATTAATTTGCAATTTTTGTTTATCACACATTATTGTTCTTTTAGGCAAGTTTTGTTTGAATGTGCTAAATGATCAGATATTTGAATGGCTAGTTTCTCATTGCATAAGTGTAAAGAAATTTTATTAATTTGTTTTCTTATGTGAAGATAATATATTTTTCTTCTTACAAAGGTTTTGATGTTTCTCTAGCTCCAAAAAACCATTATACGGAGAAAGAGATATTTTATCTTGGTTCATTTGCAGCATGCAGCCACTCTTGCATTTTAATGGTGTCGACAATCATTGGGTTAACCAGTGTAGTAATTTGCAGATTTGTGACAAGTTAGAAAATTTATTCTCATTGCCTGTCATGCCATTTGCTGCAAATTATATCTGTAGTTATGCATACAGTCATATAACTTCTTCAATTGAAGTGTGAAATTTGGCTTCAACTCTAATGTTCTTAATCTTATCTTATGCTATGATATTATCTACTTAAATCTATATACTGTTTGGCTTAGCCAAGCCGATTTCTACATGTGGCTCCTCTCTTAAATCACTGTTCATATGAACAGTGATGCCTTTTATTTGTCTCCATGATGCAACTGCATTTTTACTTGGGCTTTGTGCAGTCTCATTAGTTGGACATCTTGGTTTGTATTTAGTTGAGATTGGGATGGTTTGTGTTGGAAGTCCACGTCATTCTCATTCTTTATTTGTTCATCTTTGGGATCCAATCCATTCATCATAAATGAAGGGGGTATGGGGACGTGTAGCTCTGATTCGTGAGTTTGCAAAATGTTTTCCTAGGAGGGATGCTAGCTCTTTATTGCTCTCCAAACTTCCCCTGTATTATAGTCTGTTTGTTCTTGGAATGTTTAAGGTTCATTGGTTAGAGTCTCTATTAGGCATGTATACGTTTTCTAGGGCATATTTTGGTTCCATGCTGTCTTTCCAGCTCTAGATACTCTTTAAGTCATTTATTGTAGTAGTTTGTGTGGGTGGGTTTCATTAATGAGGTGTGATTTCTTAAAATACATGGATGATGGTAATACATGTTCACATCATCATTTCATCTTCATCCACGACTTTTTGTTCCTCTTCTTCTCTTGTCTGAAACTCTTCAACCTCTGCTTACAAATGGCTAGTGTTACAGCATGTTGGATAGAATCTCTTTGGATACGACCTCATGGAGAGTCCTGGTGAAGGTGGACCAATCATTTGCTCAAACGGACATAGAATTATTTGGTACAGACTGCGGTTACCCAGAGCTTGTGCTAGCAATTGACCTGATCATCTTCGATGATGGGGTATACTTCTATATTAGGTGCATACATGTTGTTTTTATGTGTTTCTAATATTTGTTGATGTCAAACAAACATAGGGTACATGAATGTTAATGAGGCTGGGTAGTGACATGGCGATCGACCGTTTCACCAACAAACTAGACGTGGACAGGGTCTTCTATTAAAGGATTTTATTGTGGCAGAAGCAGATAGGGTATTATGACAACTACCATGTCGAGGTGCTCCCGACTACTTTTGTTCAAGAGTATTATGTTGACATGGGTTTAAGTTGAGGGACGTTGTTGATTCAAGGAAGGAGTGGATTCCACCTTGCAGAGCTACAAGTTTTCTATTGTTTCTTTTGTTTGGTTCTTATTTGTCTGTCATGGTATTTGTTTTTTGTTGTTTATTTTGACATGAAAATCGTTATGAATGTATACAAATGTGTGTAGTGTGCTCTGTTCTCCTTTCCAGTTTTGGTGGCAATGAGTTGGAGGCAATATGTCTCAAGAGCCGTCGTTTGAGCTTGAGGACAAGCGGTTGAGCTATTTTTAGTTTTACTATTGCTTCTTTTAGATTTACTTTATGGTATTTGGTAATGACCTTTCCCCCCCATATTTCTTTGGGCGGGACATGATCTCCGTGTCCATCCATGGTGAAAATGGAAACAGGCGTGATTGGACTATACCCGTGTTAGGACTATGGTGAACCTGGTGGTTATTGTTCAATATGGAATGGTACACAAAGAGGGAGGTATGGATGAGCAGCCTATACCTAAGTATATACTGATTGTAGAGTTATTTTACTTCTAATGACTTTGTTTTTTCCCTTTACTATTTGATTACATTCAGACGAGGTGACCATGGTGAGCTTCATTCGTGCAATAAGGATTTTCTGGAACTTCACTTTTAATGAGATGCTACCTGTTAGGAGGGAGCTACTTGGAATATCATGGAGGCATTGAGGGCTAACGTTTCTATCCAGTTAGGGTAGATTAGCTTTTGTTGCTTTGGGTTGGGATTCAGATGGGATGACTTCCAGTTGTCATTGCCTTTTATGGTTTTTGCTGGGGTTAATGCGAATTCTTGATGTTTTTTGGTTTCTAATTATAAGACGACTTGGTTTATTTTCCACACGATTAACTTAAGGTATTAGTTTCCTCACCCTTAATTTGAATACGTTCATACATATTAGTGTTCCCGCCCTTAATTAGAATATGCGCGTAATTTGAACAAAATGGTACATAACAATTATGGATGCTCGCATATATGAAGTCAAGGATTGAGGATGCTGCACTAATATTGTATTCATCTAAGGATTTAATTAGTATCATGAGATGAACAAGCACAAGCATTAGGAGTTAAGGATGTACTTTAGGATTTTGGTTTTCATGGGTTTCCATTGCTTAATACTACACGACTTGATCGGTTGATCCAGGAACATAAAGGATGATGAGAGGGATAGTTTAAATCGAACAAGTGGACATTAGACCAAGTAAGGATTTTAAATGTCCATTATGAATGTTTCTATTTAAGGGAGTGAAGCAACCTCATAATTAAAGATGGACGTCATACTTAATACTTCCTAACTGATGGCTATGATGGCTAACATGTATCAGGGATAAAATAATAATTAGCAAGTTACTATTGGTTATCTGATGTTAACTAAGGAGTTTTTGGGGCTCAATGTGCTGGAAAAAATCAGTCTTCTTCTCACGTGTGGGGCTCAATGCACTAAGAAAATTATGTGAAGTAAAGCAAATCAAGCTTTTGTTTCCAGAGGCAAGCAGGTGGTTTACATTTATCTGAATCCCTAAGTTATTTACTAATTAGTCTGTTCTGTAATAGTTTTGTCCGTGTAAGTTTGATATAAAACCAATGGGCTGAGTTTAAAATATGTACCATTTTATACTCCAGTCCCTTATAATGCTTATAAATGGGTAATGATAATTTCCTTTTTTGGAAAATTTGGAATTTCATGCTAATGGTAGGGTTGTTTGATTGATGAGCTCCATTGTAGAGTGTGAGGGTTTGGGGCCCAACTATAGGGAGAGATGACAATGCAGATTTGGCCAAGGAAAATGAATGAGTTTTGATACTCACACAAGAATGGTGATTGGCGGTTATGGGATGTGATTTGTTGACATGAAGGGAATCACTACATGGAGATTTTTTCAGCTTTGACTTTTAAGGTGTGACATCTATGATTTCCCAAGGAGGTTGTAGGCCATCTTGTAAGTTGTTTAACCTATAGGTATTTGCTACCCCCATTGTGAAAGTTTTCTTTTGTGCAGTACATTGTTCTTGGGTGAAACTAATGATCTTTTGTTGAAGATCATAATCTTCCTCACGAAGTGATATCAATGCAAACCTTAAAGATAACCCCATCTGTAGTGCTTGATTTAGATCGACTCCATATATATATATATATATATATATTTCACACCACACGCCTGCACATATTTCCATCATCATTGCCTGTATCTTGAAGTTAGACACCATAATATGTAGGAACTAATGATCTTGGATGAAACTAATGATCTTTTGTGTGATGCACTTTTTTGTCCAATGTTTCCAATATGCAGTGCATCCCGTGCATCGCACAGGGGAATTAGTGATTGTTTGGAATATATTTTGATGATGATGCTAAAAGCTTCAAAATTATTTGAATTTGTCAACAGTAATTTCTCTATAGGATTGAACAGAACAATTTTTACCTCAGTTGCATTTGATATTGAAATTGCTGTCAAGTGTTGATATTCTACCTTGTTAAGGGCTTATGACTTCATGTTATTCATTAATGCCTACTTATTTTTGTTAAGGTCATGTTGTTGTTGAAGTGATTAGCATCATTGTACAGTGAAAACATAGTTTGTCTTAAATTGATATTTTCTTAATATAGTTTTATATTGTCTATCTTTATGGGTTATCTATGGAGTGAAATTCTGTAAGGACTTCTAATTTTTGAAATCTTTATATTTATTATTCATTTTGTTTCTTGTGCCATGGACCATAATTCCAGTAACAATTGACATTGTTTACGTTATTCATTCTGGTGCTTTGTTACTTGAAACACTTCAATTTATGATATACTAGTTTTGGTTTCCTGCAGGGGCAATGGTGTGGGATGTGTGGTACATGGAGGAACATGATGTGCTTGCATATGCACTGAATGAATTAGAGGGGATACTATAAAACATAGTGGGGTTCTGAGAAAGAGTGTAACATAGTTACTACTAAGAGGTGAGTGTGCAACTTGCCCACAGGCAAGAAAAGAGTTGTACTAACTTCTATGATTTAGTTTTTTTCCTTGAATAGCATATTTTGTTTCGTTTTCAGAAGCCTGTGAATCAAGATTTTGAATTTTGTCATGGAATGTCAATCTGTTGTAGTTTGTCATTTGTTTTCATCAAAATTACCCAATTGTCATTACCATGGGACTTGGCTAGCTAACATCCTGTGCAATCATTGTGTTTTACTCTATCAAGTAAGAGCTCATTGTTTGTAGGATATTTTACCTATGCAATGGAAACTCTCAAAATGATATTCTTTTGACTCATAATGAGATTGTAATTTTCTGTTAAGATGAGAATTCCTGTTGTTATGAGTTTATTTTGTGTAAATTCCTTGATTAAAAAAGGATGCATTTCTGGTCTTATTTATAGGGAATAAATTTATCAAAACTGTCTTGGATTGGAGGTTATTCTAACACAAGAAAAGCCGTTTTAAAAAAAAAAAAAAAAGACTTTCCACATCTATTTTTAAGAAAACAGATGTGGAAAGCATGATTTACCACATCGAAAGTATGACTTAACATGTGGTAAGTCATACTTTCCAAGTCCATTTCTTTGCAAAATATATTTTCTATGTCTATTAAAAAACAAACATAGATAAGAAAACTTACTACATCATTTGTATAGAAGTCCTCTTGAAAACGGACATAGAAAGGTGAAAATAACATGTGACAAGTGTTTTTTGTAGTAGTGGTGTCACAAAAGAATTTAACACATCTTAATCAGATTTACTATATCAATCGAGTCTGTAGCTTATGTACTAGGATTAAAATAGCAGTAATAGTACTAGTATTAGCCGTATGATGACAAGTATTAGCATATTAGATATTGATATAACTAATATTAGGTGTTACCACAATATATTACTCAGACGTTAATTACAAGCAAATATGAAGCACTTGCATCAGTATAATATGCTTGTGTAGTATTACCACCACGTGCCCCATGTGAATAACTAGAAGCCTCATTCCTGAAGTAACATTTATCTGCCCTATGACCTATTTTATGACAGATCTGGCAAGGTTTGGAGTTGAAAGGATAAACTCCACGACCTCTACCTCTAGTAGCATAACCACCATGAGAAGGAGGAGGAAAAGGTGGCCTTCCTCAACCCATGGAACTAGTTGCAACACTATTAATTAACAAATGGTTGCGCAACATAAACCATTGGTTCTTCATACAACATAATACCTCTATTCAGTAGAGGATGGAGCGAGCATAAGCATGGTGAGCCTCAGAAACAGAGTTATTCAAGGACGCCTGCTGTCTTGCTTCAGAATCCAATAGCATTGTTGATATTAAGTCTAAATCAATTCTTAACTGAGACACATTGATGATAGCAATCACTGACTCATACTCTACTATAATACCATTCAAAATATGAGAAATCTTAGTAGATTCCGGTACCGAATTACCTAATAGTGCTAGATGATCACAAATTGATTGCAAGATAGTCTCTTATGCTCAAATCTCAAATCTCCCTTTCGCTGATTCGTGAGAAGATTCTTGCAAGGAAGAATCTTTGAATCAGACTTTGCAGAGTACAAACGATTAAGTTTTGACCATATCGAAGCTGATGTTTCAAGTTCTACCAACTCAGGAAGCATCACGTGAGTCACTGATGCCACAAGCCATGAAACAATAGCTAAATCCAGTTGTTCATAAGCATCAAACTCTAGATTGTCCACTTAGTGATCTAAATCATCTCTTATTTCCCTCAAAAGAACTATAATTGAAGAGTTTGTACTGCTCAGCCATAAAGAAGACCTATTGTTTCTAGATCAGTTGGTTTGAATCATCCAATTTCACATTACTCTTCTTATTTATGAAATTGCGGCTGATGTCCAGGTTCAGATCTATCACCGCTAAAGAAGCGTTCATTCCAGACATTGATATGGGAACCGTCAATTTACTACGTGGGAGAGAGATTACCACCAATGTCAATTGTGTATTTAGCAGATTTCAAAGCTTTGTCGGCATGACTTGGCCTTGATACCATGCCAAAGTAATTACAGAAAATGTATAATAAAGGAAAAAAATCTTATTGATTGCATCGACTTGTACATGTTTATATAATTATAGATGGTTACCTAAGTGACATGCTTACATTAATAAACACAAACCTCAGAGAACTAGTGTGTCTTAAAAGTTGTAGTCTCATTTCATTACACCCACATTGAGTTTTGCATAATTTTGAACGTTGCAGCATTTTGAAACAAAAGGAATTGGGTTGAGTAATGACGTTTGATCTACTAAGGTATCAATTCATTAATGTTTCGAGGATCAAGAAACACCTTCTAGTCTTCAATGTAATTAACGGTTCTTGTTCTTTTCTCTATATGATTTTCTCTCAAGATTCATGAAAGTTTTCGGTGGGTTGTTGGGTGTTTTGAATTTACTGAAGTTTCAACCAATTAAACTTTGCTTAATTGCCTTCTTCTTGCTTCTAATGTTCGTTTATGTGGTATGGGTGTGATGTTCTACATTTTTTGGCCAAAATGCAAACCTACATTGAAAATTTGGAATTTTGTTGATAGAATGCATGAGAGTGCGAGGAAGAGATTGTTTTGATGGTTAAGGGCTTGTATTACATCTGTCATTAACTCTATTGAAGCTTAGAGTGCAAAATATTTTTACGTCTCCCAATAAATGCACTTCTTATGGTTTGAATTTGTATTCTTCTCCTAATCGGGTAAGACTATTTATGATCTCAACTAATAACTTGTTGATTTTTATCATACATCTAGAAGCACTATGATCCAGACGATTTGTTATTGGAGCCAATAAATTAAAATTCACATTTTAATTGTCGGTTACTACTCATTTAGTATTTTCAGATTTTTTGGTATAACTTGGGAGATTCAAAACTAATTATAGAAAATAGGAAAATCGTATGAGGGTGATTCAAGGCTATAACTAAAGCTCTTTAAATGATCAATGAGGGAAAATACAAAATCGGGACCTTGATGGTACCAATTTATACAATTGCTTGTGAAACTTCACTGAGCCTCCTCTTTAAATCTACTATGTAGATAAATGGGAAAAAAAGGGCAATCTATTTTAAGATTAATTCATATTTATAAAAATGGTTTTATGACCAAGAAATCGAGAATTTAATTTGAAGAAGATTTTACTGAAAAATAGGCCATTTTCTTCTCATTAAAGAATTTTAAACAATAATTGAAATTCGGCTAATTATTCTTTAGTCACCAAAATTTTAATAATTCTTTAAAATTCTTTTTAGGGTAATTTTCTCATTTAAATCTCAATTAAATTCAGAGTTCCACTGGTTGGCCCACATGAAACTGGGGTTGTGCAGCCCCCCTTTTGCGGGTTGACAAAATATCAACCCTAACCTATAGTGGTGGATTGGTGGGCCAGCGGCTAACACATGTTTTTGGTTTTTCCCCCTTATTTTTTAAGACAACAGAAAGTAGGCAACACATGTATATAAGCTATCCAATTTGTCATACTAGCATCAAATCATTCCACTTACCAAAAAGTAAAAAACATAATATATAATTCAAAAGATAAAGACATCAAATTTGTTAAAGTTTATAATAAAAAAACATTAAATCATCGTCAAGCAATCAATATATAATAATAATTCCGTTTAAGGAAAAAGGAAGGAGGCTGCGAGTTTTTCTTTTTGAGATTGAGAAATACCAAGGTGGGGATGTGGGGCTTTAGGGTTTTGTGACATTACCATATTTTTTTGTTTAAAAAATTTGTTTAAAAAAATTAGTGTGGGCCAACCTGGGGGCTGGTGGGTTGAACCCACATTACATGCTCTAATTGAACCTCAAATATCCTACATGATTATTCACCTTGTTTTTGATGCTAGCTTGTAGGCTATTTTGGCAAGTAAAAAGCAAGTTGGCATTTTTACATGTAGTTGTGTGAACTAGCTTAGCGTGGGTTTTTTATCGAGTTCTCTCTCCATTTCCCTCCATTTATATTAAACTGCGTCGTTTTGCATAAAAGATGGGTCTTGATGTTATGTTTTTTTTTTTTTTTTTAAAGAAAAAGAACTCAAACATCATCGTCGTCCTCTTCATCAATGGATGTTTGATGTTGTTCATCAGTTGTCTTGAAATCCTTTGCTGAAAATACTGTCCTGGCCTTATAGTGATGAAAATAATGCCATTTATCAAGAATGACGTTTTGCGATGCACAAGCCATTGAATACCAATTCTCTGTTGGAGATTTATCATTCAAACACAAAACTGATAATCAAAGCACCTTGAACATTGAACACTTTGTTAACTATTGAGATTGCAACATTCATGTAGAAAACCATTAATTAATCGTAAAGCTGTTTCTGGCCTTAGCTGATCATTATTTTGGGATGCACAAGCCATTGAAAAATCTAGCAGACAATTGATTCTAATCCCATTGTTGGACTATAAAGTTGATTGCTTGAGCAAAGGCCACGAAAGAAATACATGATCACTTGGTTCGTCTTTAACAGAACAAGACGAACACACTTCGTAAATATATAGATGAGGCCTGAGCAATGTAGACTAAGGCCGACGATCCTGTTTGAGGTAAAGGATGATGGAAGAACCCCCTTTTTTTTTTGGGTGAGTTTTTTTTTTTTTTTTAAATATAACATCTGGACCCATCTTTTCTGCAAAACCACGTAGTTTAATCAAAATGGAGGGAAATGAAGAGAAGCCTCGATGGGGACACCCCACGCAGAGACTAGCTAGTACTAAAGGCCTACAAAGGATTAGCCTAAAAATATCTTTGTGACTCATAAAATGATCACGATTTCATGCTTGTAGGGAAAAAAACAACAAAATAGAATAAAGGGGCAATTACAATGAAATTTCATATAAGAGAAAAAAAGAAGAAATGGTCCTTGAAGTTGTCAGTGTAAGCTCTTCGACTTGTTAATGGACACTCCTCGACTTGTCATTAACAACTTCAAGGACCATTTTTTCATTTTTTCTCTTACGTGGGACTTTATTATAATTGTCCCTAGAATAAAAGCCAAAATATGGTTGAAACAATTGGGACAAGTTTTAAGAGAAGAATGCTACAAATACCTATGAAATATGCAAAACCCATATTAGACCACGAATTGATGTAATTCTTCTGAAGTTCCTATGGACTTCTTTCATATTAATATTTTGAAAAGTGATATTTCAATTGAAGTGTTAATGGTGGCTTGGACATCAATAGCGACCACTTTACTTTAAGAAAAAATAACTTTAATTATATGAAACAACAACAAAATTTTAGGATGTGACAACTAATATCTTAAAGTAAAGTAGTTATTGATCATAATTCATGAGATTATGATCTTACTAAATTTTGAGTAGGCACCACAAATGTAAGGGCTGTGGAAATAATATAATAGTAAATCAAGATCGTCCCAATAAAACTGAATCAAATTAGTGATTAGGCATTAAATTTTTTTATTTCATTTAATTAAGTTGAACATATCAAAATTGATTTCAATGAGTGAAGAGAAATAAAATTTAAAGCTAAAAATAGCAGAGGCTTTTTACCAAGAACAACTTCCAATATCAAAAAGAATAACCTAGAGTCACCAATCCCTTATTTTTCTTCTTAGATTTTATCTCACAAAATTAATTAAACTCAATTTAATAAGCTAATCTAGAGTCTTAATGTCTATAAATGCCCATCAGGTCATTTATACACTTACCTCAATTAATTATATAATGTCTCATACAATTAAACAAGGTGCAATTTAGATTGAAATTACTCTAGTTTAATTATGCGAAGCTTTAAGGTATATATGCAAATTATATTAAAATCTAATTCCATATTATTTAATCCCATGGTTAATTTAAGATTCCCTTTGTCAAGTTCAATCCTAAATCTCTAAAACATGTCCAATAATGGCCAATTACTGAGCAATAAACCATTAAAATAAGATTAAATAAACTGAATTAATATTAAACAATACTAATTAGTGGAAATAATCTCTAAGTCATAAATACTTTAGGTTGCAAGTAAAATTTAGCCACACAAGGCTTTGAACAAATTCATCACAACACAAAACAGATTCAGCGTCAAAACTCATGTGGAAAAGGTAAAGGGAAGAATAACAAAACACTGATAACTCCTCATCTTGACTCCAAGAACAGAGAACTTAGACAATGAAGCTTCAGCTCGTGTTAAACTCCCTCCTCTTTCTTGTTGCCTCCGTCGAGCACACCAATTGAAGAAGGCAAGACAAAGATTAAAGCTCGGAAGGCATCCTCTGGTTCGGTGCTGCTGGTTCTTGTAGAAGAAGACGAAGACTCCGCTCTGGTTCGCTCCCGTTCAAGATGTTGAAGACGATGATGATGACTGAACTGTCTAACAACGGCGCCTCTCTCCTACTCTTTCTTCGGTTCTCGCTGGTTCTGAGACGATGGTGATGGCTACAATTTCTTGGATAATAGGTCTTCAAAAGTCTAATCTCCCCCCTGCACAAAACGGTGCCGTCTGCACTTAAAAGGCAAAGCAAGATAAACTAAAATAAAATAAAAAGATGACAATAAAAATATGGAAAATTGTGAAAATTTCTTTGCATGCATATTATCTTTTCTAGTGTGCAGATAATCTTCCCTTTGTACAATATTCTTCTTTATACGTGTGCAAAAATCTTTTCCTGTGTGTACAAAATCTTTCCTCCATATGCAGATATCTTCCCTCCGTGTGTAGATATCTTCCCAGGTCTCATTTGACAATTAAGTTACCAATGAGATCTTTTTTCATAATTCTCCCTAAAAATATTTATAAAACTGAAACTTCTTCTCCTTTTTTTCCTTAGAAAAATTTATTTATTTTTTATTTTTGACCTAAACTTAACTATTTAAAATTATGATATTGACAATGCAATCCCCAAAACAACGTATCAACTTAATTTGCTCCTATAATTCCATAGAAATCTTTTAAAATTGTCTAGATAACTTTTTAAATATTCCTAAAATATACTTTAAATACACTAAAATTGAAGAGTTAGTTATCATATCACTTTCAAATAATTCTCTGATGGTTATGGAGGAGTCCATTTTAAGATATTATTATCCGGTATCCGATTTGGGGGGTTTGTGGTTACCCCTTTCAACATAAGTGTCCCTTCTAAGACTTGAACTCAAGACTTAAAAGGATTTAATGGGGCCTTACACTACTAGACCAACTCTGTGTTGGTGGAGGAGCATTTTTTTACACAAAGGCAATATGGTCATTTTGTAGCAAAAGTTAATGCCAATGCCAAATGAGTTTCTAAAAACTCGAGGAATTATGGGGCTGTTTGATTTTGTTTTTAAAAGATGATGTTTTTTTGTTTTTTAAAACAATAAAATTTGTTTGGTAAACTGTTATTTAAAAATTATTTTTAAAAACAAAAAAGCAAAAATTTGTTTTTAAAAACTAAAAAATAAAAATAGTTTTTAGTTAGTTTCTTGTTTTTGTTTTCCTATTTTTTATTTTTTGAGGTTGCTACTTATCTACTAACGACACTACATAACTAATGACAATCACCACCACGTCACCATCAGCAACCGCATTGTCACATCACTTCAAAAACATATTTTTTAAAACAATCGATCTATCTAAATAGATTTTTTTGTTTTTCTATTTTTAAAACTTGTTTCTAAAAACTGTTTTATAAAACTGTCTGTGAGAACAAAAAATAAAGAATAGAATCAAATAAGCCCTATTTCTTTTCGTGATTCTTGTAATGAAATTTGCATAACCTTTTTGTGTATGTTATTCTCTCAATTTTAAACGGTAAACAAACCGCATAATGTAAACTGGGGGAATGTCTTTAGCGCCTTTTTACAAAAAAAAAAAAAAAAAAAAGGAAGGACTTTGCCCCCAAAACTAATATACTCCCCTTCAAATACTTCTCTGGTTCCGCCAAGTTATACATTTCTCAATTCCTATTTCATGTCACTGCTTCTTCTCCTTTCTTCATATTGAAGACGACGCTGGACGAAATCTCTCCCTTGTCAACGGCAAGCCCATGACGTATTTAACAGACATTGACGTGACTCACACAAATGAGATTAAAGCTAGAGAAATTCTTACTGTCATTTGTGGTCTAACTAATTAAAATACAATAATTCAACTAATATTAATTCTAGTTAGCTGTTCATGTAATTTACATTTGTACTTTTCTTAAAAGAATAAATTCTTTAATTAAGATTTCACAAGTAATGAAAAAGTAAATCTTGTGAAATCTTTAATATAACAACTAATATTTAGAAGGTACCAAATTTGCTCATGAGTTTTTCTATTTTAATTAGTTAAACTATAAATAATATGACAAAATAGGTTCATACAATAATTTCTTTTAAAATTGGAATTGACTAGGATGCCACGTGCCACATCATTTCTAATCTAACCAATTAAAACGCAACAACTCATGAATTGATTTGGCATACCTTCTAAATATTAGGAAAAATTCTTGTATGAACCTGGTTTGCTACATCATTTATTGTCTAACCATTTATAATACTACAACTCATGAACTGATTTGGCACCTCCTAAATATTAGTAGGTATATTAATAAAATTAAAATATTTCACAAAATTTACTTTTTCATTACTTGTGAAATCTTAAGTAAGGGATTCATTTTTTTAAGAAAAATAAAAATATGAAATACATAAGCAACCAACTAGGATTAATATTAGCCGAGTTGTTGTATTTTAATTGGTTAGACCACAAATGACATGGCAAACCAGATTCACATAAGAATTCCTCAAATATTAGTTGGCATTTTAATAAAATTAAAAGAGTTTATAAGATTTACTTTTTTATTGTGAAATCTTAATTAAGAGATTTATTTTTTATGAAAAATAAAAAAAAATGAATCACATGAGTAGCCAACTAGGATGATTAATATTAAGTGAGTTGTTGCATTTTAATTGGTGAGATCACAAATGATGTGACAAACCATGTTGCACTAAAAAAAATAGAACATTAGTGACGGAATTAGTCACTAATCCTTCACTAATATCTCACAAATTTCATCACTAAATTAGCGAAGGAATTTAGTGATGGAAATTTTCGTCACTAAATTAGTAACCGAATAGCAACAAAATAACATTCTATCGCTAATTTCCGTCATTAATCCGTCTCTAATTCCTTCATAAAAAAATATTAATGATGGAAATTAGTGACAGAAAAATTTAGTCACTAATCCGTCACTAATTTTTGTCAAAAATATTTTGTGATGGAATTATCGACTGAAATTTTCCGTCACTAATTTCTGTTGCTAATCCGTCCCTAATTTCCGTTACTAATAGTTAACTTTTTCAATAGTTAGATTTTTTTTCATAATTATAAATTTGTTAAATAATTTAAATTTTAAAATTTAAATTATTATAAAATTATAATATAAGTATTAAAATAAATAAATCAAAATTTTAATTCATATTTATTATTGAAATTATAATATAATATATTTGAATTTTTAATAATATATTATATACAAATATAAATATAAATTTTGTAAATACAAAAAAAAAATATAATAAAATGAATAAAAAATATATTAATAATGAAAAGTTAGGTAGAATATTTACATAAAATAAAATAAAAAACTAAATTGAAATATTTAATAATATATTAAATTTTGTATTTCTATTTTTGTTTGCAACATAAAATATATATACATATATATGATTTTGTATTTAAATTACACAGATTTTTCTTAGTTGAACTGGCAAAGGCAGTAGTACTTGCGTGAGAGGTCTTGGCTTCGAATTCTAACTTGGTCACAAGATGCAACCAATTTGTGACTTGGACACGTAGCAGGTGATGGAGGGTGACACACGGCGTGCGATGGAGGGTGACACGAGGTAGTTGACTGGGACACATGGCGGCCGGAGGTGAGGTGGTGGTGGCTGAGGGGGACACATGGCCGACGGTGGGTATACGTGGCGGTCGTCGATAAGGGACATGTGGAGGCTTGTGGTGAAGACATGTGACTATTTAAATTATATAAAAAAATATTTGTGACAGATTAGCTGGAAGAGAAATTCCGTCTCTAATTAGTGACAGAAAATTTCATTGCTAATTAGTGAATTTCGTTACTAATTAGGGATGGAATTTAGTGATGGAATTTTTCATCACTAATTAGTGACGGAAAATTTCTATTGCAAATTAGCGATGAAATTCAAAATTCTATCACTAATCAATCAGTAACAGTATTTTTATCGACGGAACAAATATTGTCACTAATCTAGTTCTGTCACTAATTGCCGTCACTAAATTGATTAGTGACTGAATTTCCGTCATCAATTTGATATTTTTTTTTGGTAGCGTTGACATAAGAATTTCTCCTCTTTGTATACATTCTCATATGGATATTACACTATTCTCTCATATCTCTCTCTCAGCTTACCTTCTGTTTGAAATATCAATGGAAAATCACACAGCGTCGTCTACCATGGATCCCTTAGACAACAACAATACAGCTTCGCCTTCATCGTCAACCTCACATACTCCTACTGTACGTATAGATACACTCCATTACTTTTCTGCTATTCGTTGATTTTTCTGTGATTTAACGTGATTCTTTAATCTTTATTCAGTTTTATCCTTTGGTTTGTGGGTGTGATTTCTGAAAATTAGAGGGAAAAATTAACTTCATCCCACAAACGAACATCTTCAAGAATGGTTTTTTAACAATAATGGAGTTCAATCAACAAAATACATGTTACTCTTGATGATTCTCAACCTGAATGCTATCTTTCTTTTAAGTTTCTTTTTGATTCAGTACGAGAGATTTGAGAATTTTCCTTTGATTCACTTACGGGATTGAATTTTCGGAAAATTTTAATGTGCCTAAACTTCTCTGGTTCACTCATCTTCTTTAGCCCAAATATTCTTCTTATTTTGCTTTTATTGGACATAAAACCGATATATATAGTCTTCTGATCGATGCACTTTCTTTTTTGATGCAGAGTGGAATGGACAGTAGTGTCCCCATGTCACAGGAATTTTCAACAGTGACGAATTCTGAAGCACGTGTTACTTATGAATTGTTGGGAATTTCATCAAATGGGAATGGATTGGACTGTCCTTATATATTCAGAAATATATTCTATTATTGTTTCTGTAAATGAAGATGGCAATTTTACGGATAATGACTTGATGGTTATGTTTAAAGATTTCCCACTCATTGAACAAAAAAGATCTCAAGATTATTGTGATAAACAAAGAAATGTTTTTGCCTTTTAATGATAAGAAGGAAAAGAAAGAAATAGTGGGTGAGAATTCTTGTGCTGATGAAAAAAAGAAGAATAAGGATGAAAATTTTGAAGCTGATAATAATAGGGGAGAAAACGACAAAAAGGCTTCTGAAACTGCTGAAGAAAAAGATCCTTCTGTTAACGTTGTTGTTGTTGTTTCTGGAGAGAAGAAACATGAAGCTGCTGAGAAACGCAAGATGAAATTTCCATTTGACCTCAACGAGCTTCCTTTTGGTGGAGATGATGAAGATGAAGGCGTTATGCATTAAAACTTGTAATAACTTAGTGTTTGTATCTAGATTAATATTCCAGAGGCTGGTCTCATAATTAAGAATAATACTCATCAAGTCTTTTCTGATATGTGCTAGTTTTATTGTTCTCCATCGACTTATATAATTATTCCGGAGGGACATAATTTAGTAACAATCCCACTAATTAAGCTCTTGATGTTTAATTAAACATATCTAAGAAATATATGAAGAAGTTCATGATAAGTGCTCTAAGATCTCTTCTTCTTCTTCTTGATAGGTTACGTTGCATGGATAATTATAGTGTTGATTCTGAACCATTCACCAAAAGCACACCAAAAGAGGATCCTATTTTGGTTGAACCAAGAAGATCACAAGAAAATTGTCAAAAAGAGGATCGAGATTGTAATGGCAAGCAGGTAAATGACCCTAATTAAGCTCTTGATGTTTAATTAAACATATCTCAATATTCTTGGTCTCACCATATATTATTTATAAGTTCATTGAGGTCTTCATCATCATCATCTTCTTCTTGATGATGGGTTGCGATGAATAGGGATGGTGTTGTATATGAACAACTCATGTTTGAACCTCATTCTACAAACACCAAAAGGAAACTGACTAGCGATAATCATTTCTCACAAGAACAAAGATCGTCAAAACCTCCCAAGATATTTGGCCATTCTCAGCAACTCAAAACCCAATTATCAAGTCTTGCAAATGTTTCGTTACTTCATTCTGTTATAATGATGATTTAATGGTTTTGACCTTAATTATTACTCCTTCCGGTCCTAATTATAAGACAAAGTTGACTTTTTTGGAGAAATTAAGGAAGCCAATCAAATCACTTTAGAGTATTTATATTTTTAGTATCTTTAGATTATATATTAGTTTATTAATCAAATTACTTAGTTTGAAGAAAAAAATATAAATATAAATATTCTAAAGTGATTTAATTGGCTTACTTAATTCCTCCAAAAAAATCAACTTTATCTTATAATTAGGACCGGAGAGAGTATTCTCATTTGATCCTTTACATGCGAGCGGGAAAAAAAAAAGAAATTGATCCTTTACACACGCGCGCGCACACACTCACACATAAATCCCTTAAATTTTGTGCATTGGATACACACCCCACGAGAGCCATTGCGAATCCAAGCCAATCTAGCAAATTTTCAGCACCTAATAATTAATATCTGTAGTCGTCACCGCAAACTTATCACATATTAACAATTACTTAGATTTTACAAAATATTTACCGATAAAAAATTTTAAGAGAAAATGGGAGCAATTGTAAATCGGAGTTCATAAGTTTGTGGTCATATAGATTTCCATTTAAAATTGAAAATAATTTTTTTTGATTTTCTTTTATATCTACACAGAAAATGTTATGTTCGAAGTAAAATTTAACTGACTTCTCTTGGATTTCGTTGGAATCAGATAAGTGTGTGTAATTTAAAAAATGATATTAATGAAAATTTGAATGAGTTACTCTGAGATATTTCTTTCAGCGATTACTTAAGTTGAGGAAAACAATTTTAAGCCTAAATTATTAATTTTTTAGGAACAGTGGAAAATGACTCATCCTTAAGGATTAAAACGTTAATATACTCCTTTTTATTATTTCCTTCTCGTCTTTACATAGTAATATATGTGTTTAGTTACAAACCTTGTTTTAACCATTTCATATTATTTTCTTAGGCAGAAGACATCAAGCGTGAGCCAGTGCAAGTGAGTCTACACCATTGTTTCCGGGTTGTGCATTTATTGAAAATTTGTTTATTGATTTCTTTAAAATATTTATTAAAAGACTATACCATTGGGTCTTACAAGAAATTATTCAAAAATTCAGTACCAAAATTTGAAATTAATTTCTATTAACATTTTTTTGTCTTTTGCAATGATCGCTAAAGTTGAATGTTCCAGCAAAGCATGTGAATGCCAAGAATGACAGAACATCCACAAAAAAATGGCGTGAATCTTTTAATTTTTAGTTCATGAAATTCATTTTTTTTAATAATTTAGTATATGGTACTATGTACTAAACTAACTAATATATAAGGTAGAATTTGAAAGCTCAATTTAGGATATTGATGAGTTTCTTACCACTTAACCCTATTATCATTTCTGTAAATTCTTATTATATATTTAAAGTGACATAAGAGATATTAGCAAATTGACAAAAAGACCAGTATGTCGTATCACGATAATAACAAACCTTTCTCCCCCCCCCCCCTATTTTAAGCATATATAGGTGAATTATTGGAATTAAACCTGGAGAGTATTGATTTGTGCTTGGTGATGGAATTAGAGCCGGTAATATGGGTTCAACCCGCGGGCTCAACCCGTGAGCCCGTGGGTTTTGACGGGTTAGGGTTGGGAAAATCCCAACCCGTAAAAATGCGGGCCGCACAGGCCTGCACCGCATAACTCGCGGGTTAATGCGGGCCAGCCCGCGGGTTGGCGGGTTGGCCCGCAAAACTTTTTATTTTTTATTTACATATAATAATTTTACAAAACTTATAAGTTTTTCACTCTTATCTTGATACCTCCCAATCCAAAGTAAAAAAATATTAGCTTCTTCCCTTCTTCTTTAAACAAAATTATTATATCTTAGTTGCTTGAGGATGAGTTTATGTTTTGTTTATAAACTTTAACAAATTTGATAACTTTATCTCTTAAATTTTAGATTATTTTTTAAATTTTTATAAAAGAAATTATTGATACTAGGAAGGTAAATTTAATTACTCATATATATGTGTCTCATATTTATAATTCTCTTTAAAAAATATGAATTTTTTTTTTCAAAAAAAAAATGCGGGCTCGCGGGTTGGCCCGCATCTCGCATACTGCGGGTTAGGGTTGGCATTTTGCCAGCCCGCAGAAGTGCGGGCTGCACAGGCCCGCACCACACGGGCCACGGGTTGGTGCGGGCCAGCCCGCAGCATTCCCAGCTATGAATTGGTGCCTTTATATACACATTTGTTGTGGATAAATAGTTATAAAGTATCCCAACCTAGTTAGTTGATTTAAAGTATAATAGACAAAACATGAAAGTTAAAATTATATACTTTTATATATAAAAACTGTTCCGTTGCAACTGAATCTATCATCATCTATTGTTGAAACAGGATCAGACAGACAACTTCCCAACAACACAGTAAGAATGATGAACAACCAGAGAGTTATATTTCATGAATTGCCTCAACCAACGGATCCATTTACAATTTCGTTAAAGGTGTGTATTTGTGTGTGTGTAATACCCAAAACATAAATCCTTATACATTTGATGTAAAAGCATGGATTAGATTTGATATTTCATTTTTTGGTCTGATTTCATAGTTTTTGTCCGTGGGTCCACCCAACTAACAGAGCTTCATTTCATTAATTCCCCAACTACTCCTTTGCAGCAATGTCGTCCAAGTATAGCTGGGAATACGGGCCAACCCACGGGTTGCGGGCTGGTGCAGCCCGCACTTCTGTGGGCTGGCAAAATACCAACCCTAACCCGCAGTGTGCGGGTTGCAGGTCAGCCCGTAGGCCCGCATTTTGTTTTTGAAAATAAAAAAAATCATATTTTTTAAAAGGATTGAAAATATGCGACACATATATGAGTAATTAAATTTACCTTCATAGTATCAATTATTTTTTTTATAAAAATTTAAAAACATAATCTACAATTTAAGAGATAAAGTTATCAAATTTGTTAAAGTTTATAAACAAAACATAAACTCATCCTCAAGCAACCAAGATATAATAATTTTGTTAAAAGAAGAAGGGAAGAAGCTAAGATTTTTTCTCTTTGGATTGTGAGGTACCAAGATAGTAGTGGAAAACTTATAATTTTTGTAAAATTATTATATGTAAATAAAAAATAAAAAATTTTGCGGGCCAACCCGCTAACCCGCGGGCTGGCCCGCATCAACCCACAGGTTATGCCATAGGCCCGCATTTTTGCGGGTTAGGATTTTCCCAACCCTAACCCGTCAAAACCCGTGGGCTCACGGGTTGAGCCCGCGGGTTGGGCCCATGTTATCGGCTCTACGTCCAAGGGATATATACGATACCCCAAAACATAGCTAGCAGTCAAATTGTAACTTCCTTTTGATTTTCAATTCTGACCAATAATATTTGGCCCAAACAAAAAAAAAAATCTGACCAACAGTATAATGTTGGGTCCACCTTGTTGCTCTCAATTGTTGAAGTCTCAATGCTCTTTCACTCTCCATCTATAATACTTCTGTGAAATCTTTCCAAGTGAACATCTTGTTTTAGCGTTTCTTTGTCAAAAATATTCGTTTGCCTTAGAAATTAGAACAAGAAAGGAAATATATCACTGTTATCTACTTAATTAAGAGGTGATCAAGTGATAAATATAGCGTGGAGTGTTGGCACAAGTCAAATGTTTGCCTTCTTTTTCTTTTTCTTTTTCATTTTATACGTGTATAATATGTGGTACTACCAAGTTTGTATCAAACTTTGTTAGGCCCCAATAAGAATAGCGGTTCCAAAGTGCTCTTTTTTTTTTCAGATTTAATCTTTTGATAAATTTCTGTACATAATAAAATGTCATCCATTCAATAAAAAATAGCCAATAATAATTGGATTAAGGGGAAAGAACTCAACTCCCACTACGAGGTAAAAAAAAAAAGCATATATCTGCAGCGGTTATTTAAGGTAGTATTAGTGACATACAGGACAGATAGATACTTAACAAATCCATCACTAAAACAACAGTTTTGATAAGTAACTTTCTAGTTATGTTCTTGGTGGTATTAAGTACCTATCGCTGTACATGAGCTTTACGCTTTATTTTTTGAAGGAAAAATATACATTTAGCCCTTTCACTTCACGCAAGGTTTCATTTTGTACCCTACAATTTTTGTTTTTTTGTTTGTTTGGTTTTTTTTTTTTTTTTTTGTGTATGCATCAGTGGTCTCAGGCCAGCCTCTGGTCACTAGAAATTCCACGAGCCTAGATTAATCCGATTTGAGGTATAACAAACTACCTCGCATTACTGTATTCTTGAATTTTGAATTCAAGCCCTTTGGTTAAGCTAGAACCAAAAAGCAGATTTCATCAAAATATCTTGAAATTGAGGAAATACTAACTTTAATTATGCGAAAGGACAACAGAAGTTTATGCAGCAACAACTAAGTGCATGTTTGAGTTAGTATTCAGGAAGTGCGTTCACGTAAGTTGAGACAAAATTCATCTCCCATACTTATCTTATACACCGTAAATTATATTGAAAAAATAACTTCTACCGCTAACACAAATAGGCACTAATATATACTATCTTAAAGTGAAGTAACCTTTGATCATTACTTTCTAATAATTCTATATGATCGTTCATCATTGGAGTTCCGGCTACTGTTGATAGAAGAGTTTTTTTTCTACACAAAAAGTAAGATTATTTTTCTTAAAAATAAGATAAAATTTGAATTTTTTTATATGAGTCAAGAACCAACTAGGATTAAAATGATATAAATTGTTATATTTTTATTGAACATAGTTCAAATGAAGTAATACTTCTAGAGTATACAAATATTTCTCTTTAAAAATAAATGTATCTGACTGGGATGCCACGGGTCTCTAAACTAGTTCTCTCTCTATATATAATTCATTCTCATATGGATATTGCACTATTCTCTCATCTAGTTCTCTCTCTCTCAATATTATCATACTCTACTATTCTCTCTCGCTCTCGCGCTGGCTGTGGAGAAAATCACACACCGTCGTCTTCCATGGATCCCTCAGACCAAAACAACAATCCAGCTTCTTCTTTATCTGCACCCTCACATACTGTACGTATGCATTAATTCCATTACTTTAATTGCTGCTATTTCGTTAATTTTTCTGTGCTTTAACATGATTCTTTAATCATTATATTCAGCGTTTTCCTTTGGGTTTGGGTGTGAGTTCTGAGAATTAGAGGGAAAAATGAACCTCGTTCCTTGAACGAACGCACATCTTCAAGAATAGTTCTTTAACAGTAATGGGATTTAATTAATATATACATGTTACTCTTGTTGATTCTCAACCTGAATGCTACTTTCTTTGTAAGTTTCTTTTTGAATCAGTATGAGAGCTTTGAGATTATGTATACGGGATGAATTGAGAATTAACTGGTTTCATGGGTTTCTTGAAATTTTATTGTCCCTATGAGATTACTAAACAAGATCAGCCAATCTTGCAGCAAGAAAGTTTTCTGGTTCACTCATCTTCTTTAACCCAAATATTTTCTTCATACCACTCAACTCACTTATCGTTAATAGCTTTCACTTCTTGCCTCTTTTACTTTTAATTCTGTTAAAATATTGAAATTTGTTCGGTGTGTATATATCTATATATATATGTATATTCTTATGTGTTTATAACTTATGTGTTCACTAAGAGAATATGTAATCATCTATCGTTGAAACAGAATGAACTTCATTCCTTGCACGTCTTCAAGAATGGTTCTTTAATAATAATGATATCTTTCTTTTAAGTTTCTTTTTGAATCAAAATGAGCTTTCAGAATTTTCACTAAGGAGGATTCGATTAATGGATGAATTGTGAACTCATTGTTTCAAAGATCTCTTGAAATTTTAATGTGCCTTTGAGATTAATCAAAACAATATTTTTTTCATTAGAATTTACCCCACTAATCCTTAATGTTAGGCCTAATTAACAAATGTAAGTAGATACCAATTAATATGACATTTTTTTAAAAAAAATCTCTAATTATCTTCCTTAATTTCCTCATTCCTTATCTTATTTGATTATTGTTAAGGGAATATTAATAGGATTAATTTGAGAATAAATTGGTAAATATGTAGAATAGGTCATGCATTTGGAAAAGATGTGTACATTATTATTGAACTTGCAGAAACCCAATTCCAATCAACTCGCATATTGTTGATAGTTTTCACTTCATGTCTCGTCCATTTTTAAATATGTTAATTTATTCGACATATTCTTCTTGATTTATTGGTCAAAAACCAATATATTAATCTGATGAACGGTAGAAGATAAATAACAAAATTTCATTGTGATCATCATCATCACTGAGAGCACTGAAATTTTCTTTTGATGCAGAGCGGAACGAACAGGAGTGTCCCCATGTCACCACAAGATTTTCTATCAGAGAATTCTGAAGCACGTATTTCTAATAATTTTTTCGGATTATCCAATGAAAATGGACCAGACTGTCCTTATTCAGCAATATATCCTATTATTGATCCCCAAAATGAAGATGACTATTTTGCGGATAATGCCTTGATGGATATCTATAAAGATGCTCCACTCATTGAACAAATTAGATCTCAAGAAAATTCTCAGAAAGTGCACCAAGATTTTTGTGATACCCGGCAGGTAATTAAGCATATCTAGGAAGTATATTAAATTCTTGATTGCTTAGCTGTGATTTAGTTTGAAACTAAGCTTCAAGTGATAATATAAACTAACGCCCATAATCATCATTATTGACATCTTCATCATCATCTTCTTCTTTGATAGGTTTCTATAAATAATGGTAGCGTTGAATCTGAACTACTCATGTGTGAGCCTCATTCTGTAACTATAAACACGAAATCAACACTAAGTTACGATAACAGTTACTCACAAGTTCAAAGTTCAAGTCCTATTATGGTTGAACCAAGAAGATCACAAGAAAATTCTCAAGAAGAGCATCAAGAATGTAATAATGCCCAGTAGGTAAATGATCCTAATTAAGCCGTTGATGTTTAATTAAACATATCTCAATAACAATAATGGATCACTTGGGTGTCAGATTTGAAATGTTTGTATATATATAAGAGGGAAAAAAATGAACGTCTCTTCAAGAATGGTTCTTTAACAATAATGCTATATGTTTCTTTAAGTTTCTTTTTGAATATATATCATGTGCTTTCAAAATTTTCATTTGGTGGGCTTTAACGCTATATGGATGTTAGGAGAATTCGATCACTGGATGAATTGAGAATTAACTGGTTTCATAGATCTCTTGAAATTTTAATGTGCCTTTGAGATATTTTAATCTGTTCGATATATATACATTCTACTATTTGATGCAGAGTGGAATTGACAATAATGCCCCCATATCAGAAGATCTTCCATCAACAGTGAATTCTGAAGCACCTGTTACTAATGAATTGGACAGTCTTTATTCACAAATAGATTTTTCATCATCAGCAAATGACGATTTCGACTATTTTTTGGATAATGACACACTCATTGAACAAATAAGATCTCAAGAAAATTCTCAGAAAGAGCACCAAGATTGGAAACCCAAATAGGTTCAAGATTTGAATCCCGTCAGGTAATTATCCAAATTAAGCTCTTGATGTTTAATCAAACATATCTCAACCTACTACTTATATAACATATTCGTTTTGTGGATAAATAATTATGAAGTATCCTAACCTAGTTAGTTGAATTAAAATATAATACAAAGCATATAACTCAATTATGTATATGCATATATGAAGACTGTTCATATTTTCATTAAGGGTGTCAAATGTGAAATGTTTGTATATATTTTATTACTTCGCAACTGATTATGTCATCATCTATCGTTGAAACAGGATCATATATATATATATATATATATAAATTCCCAACAACCAGAGAGCTATATTTCATGAATATCCTCAACTAACGGATCCACTGGAATCTCGTTCATGGTGTTTATATGTATAAATCCTTAAATATTTGATGTAAAAACATGGATTAGGATTTCATGTTTAATTTGTTTTGTGTTGATTTCATAGTTTTTGTCCGTGGGTCCACCCAACTCAAGAGCGCTTCAGTTCATGAATTGCCCCAGCCAACTCAATTGCAATTTCGTCCAGGGGATATATATATGATACCCCAAAACATCATCCAACTATTTTTGGTCAACATTGATGAAGTTTGTTTCTTAATCCAGTGTAGCACAGCAAAATTGTAATCTGTTTTGATTTTAAATTCTGACCAATAATGTTGGGTCCACCTTGTTGCTCTCAATCGCTAAAGCCTCAACGCTCTCTTACTCTCTGTCTATATAATACTTCTATGAGATGTTTCCACGTGAAAATCGTGTTTTGGCTCTTATGTGTTAACATATTCGTTTCCGTTAGAACAAGAAAGGAACGAGAAGTCTTGTCGCATTCTACTAATCATACATCCTAGGGCACTTTTAATTTGTGCGGAAAATAGAGAAAATTAGTCAATTATTTCTTTGGCAAAAGAAATTATGCTTTTTAGCTTGTGCCTTTGATGATTGCATATTCTGACTTGTTACTGTCATTGAGAATGTGATTGTTGGGTGGTTGCGTAAGGTTGGTTGCTTCTTTGAGTAATGACTATGTCCTTCCGGTACGGACGGGGAGCTTTTACATATTGATATATTTTTCTTTTATTTTTATACTTTGTTAGTAATATTATTTTCTTTATGCAATATTAGTTGAACCATAAATAATTACAACTGAATTGTAATTACTAATTAGCAACAAAAAAATCTTCTTCATCAATAACTCTAAACATCTCCTTGTATTATAAACAATATTTATGTGCTTCTCTGCCTGGGGAGATTGTAAATGCACACAGGCTCGATCAATCGGACCTGATTTTCTAAATATAAATTGAATTAAGAAGATGGTAACAATCACTCCAATATATATATATATATATATAATAGAGATGAGAGTGCCGCACCAACATTATAACATGATCCAATACTTTATCAAGATATGTTAAGTTTTGATTGTCCTTCCTTTTTGTTGATTGCGGCTATAGCAAAAGATAGAGTGATTGTTATTTGGGGAACTAAATTTTGCATCAGCCAAACCCAATTCAATAAACAAACCTTAGTGTGATATATTCACATCTTCTATGCCAAATAGATACCTCAAATTCTATATTATTTCATAATTAAAATTTGTCATAATTGTAGGTAAGAAAACAATTATGATTTTCCAAGCCTGACCAATATCTTAAAATGAAAGTTACACATTACAAGTAGTGTGTTACTTTTCCATGCTAGGTCGCTGAAGCTTGTATGGTTCAAACATGACAATGTCAACTCAAACAGTAATGAGACGTCATTTACATCTATTCATTACTTAAGTGTACAATGTCAGGAAATTAATTTACACCTCTTATCAATATAGTTGGGTTTCACCTTTATGCTTGCTTGAGCAGTTTTATCTTTTTATTATACAATAACATCGAAACCATGCAAGTTCATTAGGCCAATAAGGCTACAGCCCACCAGGCTTAGACTAAAGCGCATTGTATATACAAATGATTTTGCAACAAATTTGGTATAACAATTATACATGGATACAAATTATACATCATAACAATTTGATCTCATGCTTTATCAAGATGCTAAGTTTTGGATTGGATGAATGAACAGAAATGAAGTTCTTTCTTTTTGAATGAATAATGGTATCTATTAACTCAAAACAATTGTAACTGAAACATATTTTAAATTGTGTTGACCTCGCACTCTCCCAAAAAATTAAATGAGTACATCAAATATTTGAAGCCGTAAGGGAATTAAAACATTTGTACATAAAACAAAATGACCAAATAATTCAAGCTGCCAACAAATACAAAAGAGGTAGAATAACTTTGGAGCAAAGCTAAGCTCTATGACATCTCGCCCTCCTTTTGCAAAAAGAGGCGGAATAACTTTGAAGTCCTATGCTCTATCTTCGTCTCTTTCTTCTTTTCCCCTGTATTACATCTCTTCCCCTATTGCAGAAAAAACAGTAAGGGGTCATTTTTCCTAAATATGTGAATGATACAGTGCTTTGGCTCTTTTTTGACCAACTAACTTTCTTACTATTTTGATCTTGTTTGTGTCTCAAGTCTTAAGTCTCAATGCTACACATTCAATTCAATGCCTGATATGTAGCAAACATTTCAGCTCAAAGAGGATGCTAGGCTCATAATTCCAAGATTTATCTTTCCAACAAGGAATAAAGATAGCCTATTAAAAGATAAGAAAGTTAATATCAGAAGCTATATAAATATAAACATGGTAGAGCTTTTTGACCTTCACGCATCTACCCTTAAATAATACAGTCACTATTTATTATATCAAATAATTAGAGTAAAATATAGGAGCAGAGTAAAGTAGGACCCTCATATGAAAACCTTTTAAATTTACCGTAAGCAAAAAAATCCAGCTCCAAGTCAGGTTGGTCAATGACCCACTAAAGTACAAAGCAATGCCTTTCTTATTGGAAAGTACATTAATGTTAAAGAAGAGATACAAAGATGAAACAACAAGTACACTTATTGTCGGTGAATTACTCTTCTACATTTGTCATGGGAAGTTAATAGACCATGAGTCATTAATGCCATCTATGGGGATTTTGCAAGTGAAAAGCTTCACACATATGCTTTACTGATATAATACAATTTCTAGACCGCGCTACGAATTTTCTTATCCAACAATATGAGAAAACCATTCAGATCTTTTCATAGCTAACATATTCTGATGGAACCTTGCTCCAAATACCAAAAATGTGACAACAGAAAAACAACAATTGAATGATACTATAGAGGTTTGGTATTAGATATTTAAAAAGAATCAGAATTACAAAATGGATACTATACTACAAAAAGTGCATGTCACTATCCCCAAATCATTTTTTAGCATAACATCTAATAGCAAGCCTACAACTACCTAGTGGTTTATTCCTTTCTCCAAATTGGTAGGAATCTCTAAGTCAAAATTCTGTGTCTTAAAAAGCAAAATGTTCCACTTTCATGAATCTGCCTATAGCAACCAATGCTCCACTTTGAAAAAAACACAGCATTGTCCCATTTGATTCAAACCACTTTCTTCTTATTTACATGTTCTTTTTCAGATGCTGACTCTTCAAAATACTATTTGTGCCCAGAGCAAAGAGTTGCATCTCCTCTAAGAAAAGAAATATATATATATATATTCAAAATTAACTTGAAATTTTAACTGATGATGTTTGCAAAGCAATACCCGCCCAAAGAAAAAGAGATTAATATGTTTCAGAATGTTATCACCTAACTTAGCAGAAGCCACTAAGCAAAGAAGTTTTAAGTGGTGATATCAAAACCTTTGAAAGTGGAGTCAGGGGGATAATCCAATTTCTGACAGACATCAACAAACCAATAGACACCTACTGCTATATGTGCTGCTACTTCATCAACAATCCTAGCGACTATTTTTAAAGTGCTATTGTCTCCAAATCCCACAAACTTTTGTACCAGCCACGGGCCAATATCAAGTCCTCTAGCCTCCTACAAGTATAAATTAGTACATTCAGAGCATCAAGAATCAAGATCGTAAAGATCAAAGCACTTCTATCTCTGAAGCATGAGTTGTCTGAGGGAAAACACTTCAAACAATTTGACATGAAAAACTTCTACCCCATTATGAAATTAAGCCAATTTTATTTTCATTTGATTAGGTTTTTGTCAAGGGAGGTGATAGAATCATTGAGCAACACTTCCCGAATAATATTGTTTACTTGATAATAAACACCAATAATTTACTCATTTATCTAAAGATGGAAATATCTAGGGAGATATTAAAAAATGATCTATAAGCACTACCCATCTTTTTGCAAATAAAAGAGGATTGAGAAATCAGAATTCTCAGAATCGTTCCAATAGCAAGATCAGTCCCACACTTATTTGAGAGTCAAAAGTAGTTCAAATCTATGATGATGTATAACTTACTAAGCGGTATCCATCATTCTTCTTGTCCCATAATCGTCAATTGGATAACACCCTAATGCGTCGATTAAAGAGCCTAATGTATTTTCTGCCTATGAATATCACCCATGACTTCATATTTCATCATGTTAGAGGAAGAAACCGCACATAAATAAATGTAGCTTAATTGTTTTTGAAGCATCCTTTCCTTGATTGAGGGAGCACTATTAAGCTTTTCACCACAACAGAAAAAGTTTCTGATGTTGGACCTTTTTCTTTTTTTTATTTATTAATCTATTTTGCATATTGGGAGGAGTAAACAAATTTTTCAAGGATAGTGCTCTGCTAGAAATGATTTAATTGAGGTCATAGAAAACATGTATATATATTTTGACAAAAAAGAAAAAAAAGAAAACATGTGTGTGTATATATATATATATATATATATATATAAGCTAAGATCCTTTAAGACATTACACTTTTACTAGCAATATCTCCATGAACTGTTTTGCCACTTAGCATGCATAAAATCTTGATCATTCAGGTTTTCTCTTGATTACCAAATTCTTGCAGTAATAGCACATTTACAATTTTGCATTCTAGAGACCAACATAAAGTGAAAACTGAAAACCATGCTTGTTATTGTAAATATCCATAAACTTATACATCAGGCAATAGAGAAGAAGTCAACAGAAGATATACAATAATAACCATTCCCAAAAAGCGTGTTGATCTGATTGACATATAACATATTTTAGGCCATTCTCAGCCATAATAGACTCGAACAGTTCGAAATTGCCCTCAGTACGTTCAATTGAAGCGAAGAAAATTTTCTAGCTAATTTTCCCAGAGCAGAAGATAAACTTAGCAAGAAAATTACCTGAATTTGAAACCCTTCCAACGTGCCAAATCTAACAAAAGAATATACCACCTTTAGCATGAACAACATCCACAATGGGTTTCCATGCTGCTACTTGCTCTTTTGTCCATATACTTGGTGTTCGAGGATATATTTACATTGAAAAGGGGAAAAACACTTTGTTAGAATTCCTAGCAAAGGGAGATAAAATTAAAATAAAGAATTATAAAGTACACAAATTACCCTTAAGTAGTGTCATAAACACTAGTAGCTTTAGCTATGAGAAGACCCCCTTTGGAAGTTCGCTGAGAGTAATATAAGATAGCACTACTACAAAAAAGCAAAGTTGTGGCGCTTATAATTGATTAGTTATGGCGCTAGAGAAGTGCTACATATCTGGATGCCACTAAAAGAAGCTGTGGTGCTGGTAAACGCCACAGCATTATAAATTTTTTTTTTAAAAAAATACCTTCCTGTGGCGCTTGTTGGAGCAAGTGCCACAGGAGGGGGGGTCTCCTGTGGCGCTTACATCATCAAGCGCCGCTAGGGACCCCCCTCCTGTGGCACTTGCTCCAACAAGCGCCATAGGAGGGTATTTTTCTTTTCTTTTCTTTTCTCTTTTTTTCTTTTTTTTAGGCTCTTCCTGTGGCCCTTATTTAAAAAAGCGCCACAGAAACTCTTTTTTATTTTTTTTTATTTTTTGTTCAATCATATCTCCCATAATTGTACAATATTTCACACTGTATGGTCTAATAAACATTTTGTATCTATATCCACAGTATTGCAGAATGAAGAAAAGCAAACGACAATAATAGATAACTTCAAAATGATACAGACAAATGATTAATTAGTTAAAGTAGAACATAAAATAATTATACAATATATTATACGTGAATGAATTATATAACAAATTCAACTTGATTACATGCATGCATGACACAACAATTGCCAAGAAACAACACAACAAAGGCTAGCAGCTAGTGATGAATTAAATAGTATAGCTACCTAGAGATTTGCCTAAAAACATATTCACAACATTCCTCGATCACTTCATCAAGCTGATGGTCAGTCAAAGTGTCACAACGTTGATATTTATAATACTACACATATATACAATCAGCCACAAATTAAAACGAATTAAAATCAGCAAAACGTAATTATTAGGAACTAATTAAATTTAATTAAAACACAATATGGAGTGCAACTAAATGACTTACTTTTTGAGGAATAAATGCCTGATCATACGTAATTACATCCTTCATAAATTTCATGATGTAATACCCATAATCATTGTCATTGGGTTGGAAAGGGCACTGCAAAAATATAATGCAATATTTAACTCTGTTTATGAATAAAAATTGTTTACTAACAAAATTTGAGTAAATTCATATATCAATACCAGTATCTTCTTCCAAGGATAGCTAAAGTGAGGGTCAGCAGCTTTAGAGTAGCTTAACGAGACAGAGGCCCGATACGCAGTCAATGCACTAACAAAACAAATAGAAACTGATGACTTTTGATTATTCAATCATATATGCAAATATTTACACATACGCACGTACGCTTACCCATTGAACAATAGTAACATATTAGAACGGTTTTGTGGAATACTATCTTTTAGAGGATCCACATAGTATTGCGAGGGCTTGAAGGTTCCGTTGGATTGATAACTATCAATATCCAATGGCGCTTAAAATATTTTAAAAAAATTAGTTTCAACAATCATGGTATGATAAAAGTTAAACAATAAAAACAAAAATTGTACTACTAATAACTTACCATGCATTGTATGGCACTAAAAATAGCGTAGTCGGTGTCGCTCTCTTTCTAAAGTAATCTTTTAGCTCATTAGACTGCGCATGTATATCTACTTTACACCCACGGTAGCCAACAAGATAAGGGTTGACAAATATGAATTGGACCCTATTTGTATCCATTAAGCAGTCATTATATAAATGCTTGGTATAAAACAAACAGTGTCTTGAAAAATAAAAGAAATGGAATAAGAAATATTAATAACAGTGATAAACAATAATGGTCAAGTACCTTATCCAGAAGTTGATAGCTGAAGCACTAACCCAATCACGAGTACATATGTCGTGCACGACCTCGGCAGTAACATATCAACTAGATCGCCAACATTCTAGATATGTCTTTCAAGACATATTTCCTGTCCTCCTGCACCGATCAATTGTGGTGTAATCAATACTAATTGATCACGATATGAGGTCAGTCTCCTTCTGCTCTGTTGGATAGCCGAAGCTTTAGACTTGGGTTGTGATGTCGAATACTTTGATATCTTGCCCTGCGAAAATAAAAAAATTAAATCACAGTTTTATATGGAAGTACGAAGGAAAAATGCAGGGAATTGTAAATGAACGACCTTTTCATATGGCTCTATAAGACCTATTGGCCAAGCAACATAGCCACCTACAATATCTTTCACCATTATTTGCTCATCCCGAGACGGGATCGGTAAGAGGGCGTCTTCATTCGTGTAGACGTCAACCCTCACTCGGAGTGTGTTGTCAGGCAGCGATGAATTGTGTAGTGTGTCCTTATTAGTGTTGTAGGCAGCACCTACTACAACCACATGCTTGGAAGCTTGCTCGGCATATAACTTACATAGGAATTCACCCTATAGAAAATAGACTTAATATGTCATAGTTTGCTAAATTATAATGTAACATAAAGTTAAGTAGAGAAGAAATTAATTACCAAAGGAAAAGGGACTTTAGGCATGGAAGTGCAACTATCTCTGATACTTGAACTATCATAGAAGGGAACATTTTGTGTTGGCCTACACTACACAAACTGTTGTATTTGCGTTGTTAACAACACATTCTGTTCTTGCAACAAACGCATTTGTTCTATGAATTGTTCTTCTCATTGTTCCTTATGACGCATTTGTTCTTGAAGTTCTTGAATTTGATGCTTGAAACTAGTCATCTCATCACGCAGCTGGGAAACGTCACCTCTACTATAGCGCTTCTGACGTCCGAAGTATGCTGATGGGGTGACAGCAAAACCAGTACCCCAAACACGACCATCATACTTAGGTACTCCAAGCGCTTTGCTCAACAAATCATCCTGACCAACATAGCTCACCAACGCAGGATCCTCCTGTGACACTTGTCGCTATCAAAAAAAGAATTACAACAATATTAGTTATTATAAATCAAGTTCATTTAAGTAAAGCCAATTATTTATTGTACATATAATCCAATACTTAAACAATATTTAGCTACTCTTCTTGCTTCCTCACTATGAATTTCACCTTCCTTATTTATGACACCGGCTATCCACAGATCATGTCGTGGAACCTATGTAATACCTGAACTTGATTCTTCTATTTGCACAGCAAACTTAGTTGAAGTTAAATGATATTCATACAATTTATCTACAAATGAAATAATAATTAGTTCGTACCATTTTTCTTTCTAACTGTGCATATGAAACAGGTCCTTGTGTGTACCTGTATGGCATATTGAGCGCGTTAGCGCGAATTTTCTCGCTCAACTCCTGTTTAGATCAAAATGATTCATATCAATGTATAAATATTAATTACAAATACGTACATTACAAGTAATAGGGAAAGTAAAACAAATTATATTACCAGAAATTCTTGAGTTGTATGTGTTCTGATAAACTCATCCCACATTTCTTGAGTGATGATTCCTTCGTACAATGGATAAGGCGGAGTATCAATGATATTGTCATCATCATCCCTCAAGTAGTATTTGACAAGATCAGAACGAAACTTTCTCATAAGTTTTCCGGCTTTTCTTAGCATGAAGTTCTTCCGATCATCATCAATAATAAAAATGCTCTGTAACAATAAAAAACCATATATAATATGTAAGATTGAAATTAAGTGAAATAAAGCAAATCAAACAATAATATAATTAATGTGTTACCTGAACTTCATCCCATATGTCATCCTCATAATCTCTTTTTGCCATTTTCTAGTTTTGAACTGTAATAGGGACTCTGTCTCGAACTGTAGTCCTAATCAAGTTATTTAATGACTTACCGTTCTCGCCGAACGGGTTTCCATTTTCATTCCACTCCAGTTGTAACTTGATTCCCTTACTTCTATATTTGATCAATCTCACCATAACTGTCCTGCCACGTCTTACATTCGCCTCAAATCTTTGTCTACCAATATGCTGAGGAACATCATCAGTTTCATCGTGTGGTGAGTCCATACTCCTAGAAGTGAAATACACCAAAATAAAACATCAGTGTATAATGTCAACCATATCAACGAAAGCAAATTATTTTGAAATTTATAAAAACGTTTGTACAAGTAAACAAGTCAAGGCATTTATTATCTTTTCCTTTTTCTGGTTTGATTTAAAATTTTATTCTTCAGAATTCATGTTGGATTGAGAATTGTGTTTCTCTTGACCCCAGTTCCCTCTTCATGATCATGTCTCACTCATACAGGTCCATCTCCATCTCTATCTTCATCTTTATCTGCATCTCCATCTATATCAATCTCTACTGACCACAAATTTTCAAACGAAGGATCGTCATCATTGATGTTCAAATTTTCATTACTTTCAAGATCAACTTGTTCTTGACGATTCTTGTTGGATGGGAGTACAATAGACCAATTCTTTTTAGCATGATTCAAAGTGAAAAACGCTTGTTCTGCTTGTGCTGCTAAAATAAAAGGAGCATCTTCATACCAAACTTTAGAAAGGTCTACTTGAACAAAGCCTAAGTTATCTATCCTCAAACTACTGTTGTTGTTAACCCACTTACATTTGAAGATAGGGACCCTAAATATAGAGTAATCTAACTCCCATATGCGTTCAAGGACACCAAAGTATGACATTGATGCATAGATAGGGTGTATGTATTTAGCACTGGATCTATGCCAAGAATCAGCAATAAGTGTTACCCCACTATTCTGCATCGTGCTCTGTGTATCATGATCTTGTGTATAGAATGTGTAACCGTTGATTGCATAACCATTGTAAGATAATACATTTAAGCTCGGTCCTTTCGACAACGACTTTAATTTTTCAGAAATTGAATCAGGATTCCGCTCCATCTCATCATTAATGTGATTTTTCAACCAGCCTGAAAATTGTTTATTGTGTTCTTTTGTTAACAAATTTTCATTCCTATCATCATGTACCAATCGAAGAGCATCCTTGTGTTATTCTACATACGGTTCAACCTCATAAGTATTATGTAGCACATACAAGTGAGCTTGCTCCCGTTCAGTCACCGATATCGTTATTACATCCCTACCAGTTGTTCCTTTCCCTGATCTTCACCCATTATGATGGGACTTGAGGATCACTACAAGGTCAACATTTGATAGAAAATCAGCACAGAAGTCACTTGCTTCTTCAGCCATATACCTTTTAGCGATACAACTCTCTGGGCGATATCTATTTTTCATGTACCGTTTTAATATTTTCATGAATCGCTCATTTGGGTACATCCATCTCAAGTACACTGGACTGCACAATTGAATCTCTTTAACCAAGTGTACGATTAGATGTACCATAATGTCAAAAAAAGAAGGTGGAAAATACATTTCAAGTTCACACAGGGTACATATAATCAGCCTTTGTAAATCTTGTAACTTAGTTGAATCTACCACTTTACTGCAGATCAACTTGAAAAAGACGCAAAGTTTAGTGATGGTGTTTCTTAAATTTTTGGGTAAAATGGATCGTATACCAACCGGTAGGATATTCTGCATGAGCACATGACAATTATGAGACTTGAGGTTCTTTAACTTCAACTCTTTTACTGATACAAGGTTCTTTATATTTGAAGAGTAGCCCTCGGGAACTTTAATTCCTTGCAGAAACTCACAAAACAATTTCTTCTCTTTCCTCGATAGAGTGTATACCACTGGCAGTAGGTAGGTACGATGCCCTTGCTCAATCGGTGCCAACTCTTCTTTAATTCTCAAGTTCACCAAATCCAACCTCGAATTGACACTATCCTTGCTTTTTCCTTGGATATTGAGAAACGTGCCAATTAGACTATCACAGATATTTTTTTCTACGTGTATCACATCAAGAAAATGTCTCACATATAAAGACTTCCAATATGGAAGTTCAAAAAAAAATAGACTTTTTCTTCCAACCACTTGTCTCGAATTGTTTTGCAAAAGGCTTGCCAAAATTGTTATCCAAGTCTTTTACCTTGGAATACACTTGGGCATTGGTCAACATCTTCGGTGGGCTACCTTCTTCTGAGTCACCATTGAAAGGCTTTTTCCACTTCCTCTAACGATGTTGTGATGGTAAGAATCTTCGATGCCCCATGTAAACATTTTTCTTACAATGATGAAGTCACACTGAATGAGTGTCATCTTCACATATAGGGCATGCATTATATCTTTTGACGCTGTATCCCGACAAATTACCATAAGCAGGGAAATCATTAATTGTGCCAAACAACATGGCTTTCAAGTGAAACTTTCTTTCCTGTACCCATCATACACACTGATGCCTTCTTCCCAAAGCAGCTTTAAGTCATCAATTAAAGAAGCCAAGTATACATATATATCATTCCCAGGTTGCCTTGGCCCACAAATTAACATGGACAACATCATAAACTTACGTTTCATGATCAAGTATGGAGGAAGGTTATAAATCATCAATATCACTGGCCACGTGCTATGTGTACTACTCTAAATACCATGCGGGTTAATTCCATCAGTTGACAATGCAAGGCGAAGGTTCCTTGCTTCATCCGTAAAGTCAGGGTACTCATGATCAATTTTTTTCCATTGAGGAGCATCTGCAGGGTGCCTAAGCTTCGTATCTTTAATCCTTTCATCTGCATGCCATGTCAACTGCTTAGCAATCTCTGCATTACTGTACAGTCACCTGAATCTCAGAATAATGGGAAAATACCATAGGACCTTCATAGGACTCTTTCCTTTCTTCTTTCTATAGCGAGATGTGTTGCATTTAGGGCACTTCTCCAACGTCACATGCTGATTTCAAAATAATACGCAATCGTTAGGACATGCATGTATCTTCTCGTATCCCATGCCGATTGTAGAGCAAAGAATTTGTTTTGCCTCGTATGTCTTGGTAGGAAGTACATTTTCTTCTGGAAGCATATCTTGCAACAGTTCAAGCAGTGCGGTGAAACCTGAATCACTCAATCAGTAGCGAGCTTTAAAGCTGTACAACTTCAACACTGCTAGCAATCTTATGTATTTAGTACTACCAGTATATAATGGTTTCTCTGCATCACCTTTCAACTTCTTAAATTCGTTAGGGTAGTTATGATGCACCCTTTCAATCACATTTAGCATTTCTTCAAGACCATCATCTTCATCAAACATGCTTTGATCAAATTCATCCGAAGCACTACTCGTAGTATGCACTCGATCACTACATGCATCATTCGTCTAACCATGCCTTGTCCATCGTATATATGTTTGATCAATACCGTAATACACTAAATGATCTAGTACATCAAGTGGACTAATCCACTTTCCAAAACAACAAGATACGCAAGGACACAAGATTTTGTCAGGATCTTTTGTGTGCTCAATTGCAAATGTAATAAAATCTTTCACCCCATCTATATATTCCCTTGAACACCAATTAGATGACATCCATTTACTATCCATCTATGCCTTCAATCTATTTTTTTAAAAAGTACGTGGTTAGTTGTATGACTATTGCATTTACTAATTACTTTTATATTCTCTTACCAATTTTAAAATAAATTCCAAACATGAAATCTTCAAAATTGAAGCTTTCTAAGTCTTAAACCCTATGTTTTAATTGACAAAAAACCCATTTATTATTCCCAGGCATTATAATATTTTTTCACAACTCATAACGAAAGAAACCATATTTGCCACAACATATCATAGGTAAATTAGAAAACATTACAAGTCAACAAATAAAATACAAGTGTTAAGAATATATAAATAATTATTTTACTTATGCAACTAATCCATAAAAATCATCAGAACACCTACAAATCATAACTAACTATTATTAAATTCAACTACAATCACATTTGTAAGCTCAAAATTTAAAAAACATACCTTAAATAGAAGCTTCAATAGACTGATGAGCTGAAACTACAAACACAAATTACACATAAAAAAAGTCAATAACATATTAGTGATTGTAAATTATTTTTTTTAATAATAATAAAGTGTACAAAACATCAATATATAATAAAATAAAATATGATTAGTTAGCTTAAATCAAAAAATATGATTCAAAAAAAAAAAGAAAGAAAATAAAATAAAATAAAAAGGAAAGCATATATAATTCCAACATTAAATAAATTATTTTCAGTTCAATGTTGAGAATATAAAAAAAAGTTATTTTTTACTAGCTACATTATATTGCCAATTAATCTTGGGTAGTCATAAATATGATGCATGCATGCATACATGCATACATATAAAGAGGGAATTGAACTAGACACACATATTGTAAAAAAAATATTTTTCACTATTAATATGCTAGTTAAAAAGATATTAAATATACTTAAAATTTCTTTTTTTATTAGGTGAATTAAGTTCACTTAAAATTTTGCTTTACATATTGGAATATAGAACTTTAAGAAAACTTTATATATGAAACAAATATAATAAAATTTATATATAATATATTTATTAAAAATTAATTTTTATATTGATATATATTATAAAGTTTTTGGAAAAAAAATCAATTGAATAAAATGAACTCCTTGTTTTAGTTAATAATAAGAGAGGCCCACTGTATCAAATATATATCAGTTCAAGTCAGCGATTTGATCACACACTACAAGTCCCACGTGCTTAATATATATTGTCTAGCTGTCAATAATCATCATTATCTTAAAGAACCCACTTAGACCATATTATGTCTAGAGGAAATGAACCATACCTAACTCAACACCAGTAACATACAGGAGTTGGGTATTTATCAAAGCCACTTGTATTAAACCCCAATAAGTCATCACACTTGAATTTGAGGCAATTATAAACTTTAAGTATGACTAATATATTATTAAAAATAATTTCTAATTAATTTTATTATAATATCAAAATGCTATATCCATAGATTATATATACAATATAGAATTTCATTTACGTATAAATATATTATATTCATTAAGCATATGTTTAAATTACTGATTAACTAATAAATTTGTTGTTTTATCATATTCAAAATTAAAGAGTACTATAAATGTAAGGGAGAATCTTATTTAAAGCCAGTTGAAATACCAAAATTTAAATTTGAGACTATACTTTTAACAAATTATTAATCAAGCCAAGAGGCTTCATTAGGGATTTTTAAATGTTGTTGAAAGACAAAAATGTCCCTATGTAGTTAAGAAAATTGAAAATAGGCTTAGGCCAAATTTTTTAAATTTTTTTAAAAAGATTTAATTGAGATTTTCCCTTCTTTAAACATTATGGGTAACCAAGAACAGAAAAAATCAAGATTAACTTTACAATTTCGCAAATCACATTGGGCTGAACAATTCGTCTTCAATTTTTATTCCTCAAGATTAAGCCAATATCACATTTTCATTTTCATTGTATAAATAAAAAAAGAAATAAAAAGCCATAATTGCATTGATGCAAATTTTAATTACAATTTTTGTGATCACTTTGTGGGGCTAAAGATTCACGATGGTTAGTACGTACAGATGCAAATCATCATAAGCTATTATTATCTCAAGGATTTTTTTAAAAGAGAACATAAAAAAAAAAGAAAAAAAAACAAAACCTCTTTAAACCTTGCAAGTTTAAGTTAATGATTTTATGTTTATATTACCTCTATAAAATGGAACACAAATATATATAACATATATATATACACGTGCGTGTCATATAAAGAAAAAAAAGCACATCATAGAATATAATCAACATATATATATATATATATACACGTGCTTGTGATAACAAAAATAGGCAGAACAACCTAAAAAAAAAAGAAACACGTTGAACTTACAGATTAATTTATCAGTACAGTGCAGTAGGGGACCACGTTGCCCGTTGGTGACACAATCTTGAGTGAGAAGGAGGAGGAAATTTCAGCAGTTGGGACCAACTGGATGGAGTGGGGACCAAAAGTGGAAGACAATACAAAGACAAGGGAAGGGACAGGAGTGGGGATGGCAGTTGGAACAAATTAAAACAAAGATGTAGATTCGCTGATGAAGACGTGTGAGCGTGTGGGTCTGTATTTTAGTGTGAAGATGATAGGAAATGGAGTGTCGACGGACACACTAAGATGAGAAAGGGAAAGTAGTTTAAAGTAGAGTAGTAGTCAAAAAGAGAAGGAATTGGGGGGGGGGGGGCGGCGGATACAGGAAATGAAATAATTAAGAGATAAGGGTTGGGGCAGGGAGTATTGCTATTGGTGGAGAAGGATTACATACACTATCCACTTGATTTTTTTTTTATGAAATGGGCAAGTGTGGTGCCTGCCAAAAGGCAGGTGCCATACTTGCTTCATCAGCTGTGGCGCCTGGGATTCCCAGGCGCCACAGCTGGTAATTAGTGGGCCATGTGTGGAGCTTGCATAGGTAGGCGCCGCACATGGCCCACAGCGTCAGCTGTGGCTCCTGGTGGCCCAGGCACCACAGCTGCTTGTGTGGCGCCAGGCAGGCGCCACACTTAGCCTTACTATCTGTGGCCCCTAACTTACTATGCGCCATAGCTGGTATCCAAAATAAAAAAAAATTAGAAAAAAAAAGGGAAGCTGTGGCACTTGTTTAAAGAAGGGCAACATCAATATGTGCCCCACCTTTCACCCTTTTTGTAGTAGTGTAGCATGTGGTTGAGGAACATTATTGTAAGATCTCTATCTAGTTAGTGGAGCCAAAACAACTCTATATGGCAAAAGACAATGAAATTTCAACTTAAAAATCACTAAACATTCAACTAATAGTTATAGCAATCAAATATGACCAATCCCAGGGGCAATTTTCTTGAGCCATATCTACCAGCACACGACAATAATCATATATGCAAGTGATGTTTCATAGTGCAAAATAGAATATAAGGACATGAGAAATATTATTTCTAGCAAAAATGTAAAACAAATTCCAAAATTTGTAATTTCAAAGGAAGATTTACATCATTATCTGTGCCATTGTTCAACTGGGATTGCTAACAAACACTTGATGCGTATAAGTTTACAGCAAAAAAAATGGAAGGAATTAGTATAGAGTATGAATACCTATGGGATAGATTGAAATAGCCCATCTTGTTAGGTGTAAGAAGGGGAATAACAGGAGCTCCAGCAGCCATTTCAGCACAAAACTACAAGTATAATTTTCTTGGTAAAGTTATTGGGAATAAAAGAGGATTGAGAAATCAGAATTCTCAGAATCGTTCCAATAGTAAGATCAATGCCCACACTTATTTGAGAGTCAAAAGTAGTTCAAATCTATGATGACGTATACCTTAATAAGCAGTATGAGTCATTCTTCTTGTCGCATAATCCTCAATGGATAGATGAAATAACAAAACATATAGACTCATGCAAACTGATGCATTGACAAATTTCATAAGCAGCTTACCACCCAAAGACACAATGCGCATACTAGGTAAGGAAGAACGAGAGGAAAGAGATTTATATGTTTCATAATTAACTTGAACTTGAACTTTAGGTGGTAATATCTCCTTTAAGCAAAGAAACATATATATATTCTATCTCCACACACACACACACACACATTATAGGAAACACAAAAGGGTCAAAGAATGTAATACCAGAAGCAGAAGATGAACTAACTTAAACTTTTAAGTGACAATGTTTGCAAAAGTGGTTAAAGAAAAGAAATACACTAATCCTATGAGATTAACTCTGAGATTGACCTTGAGCTACACGAAAGGGTCTAGCTTTTTTGGTGTTGCCTTTTAATCACAGCCGTCGTTGTCGCCATCTCTCTAAAAGTTATGAAATTAGCTTAGCATAAAAAAGAGGAGAGGAGGAACCATGGGTATAGATGAAGAAAATTAAAATGAAAAAAAAATAGAAAAGGATCAAACCTCCCCCCCATTATTTTCTTTTCTATATGAGTTGACAGTGATATCTCACCTTTTCTTTTCAAAGGCAAAAATCAATTTCAATCACAGTAAAGAAAACTTGAAATCAACAAAAGGAAAACCAAAAACAAATGAAATGTATTTGAGAAGGATAGTTTGGCAAGAAAGGGTGATTGTGTTTAGGGAAAAAATAGAAAGAGTGACAAAAAATATATGTTTGGGTCCCTTACATGATATGCTTGCCGCCGTTGTCATACATGATAGCATTTGCAGAAAAGGCCCAGCTTCCTCGCCGCTGCTTCTTTTATTGCCACCATATCTCCAACGGGTATGAAATCAACTTCTCATTATCCATGGCATTGACTAGAAAATTAGAGAATGGGTCTGTTTGGTTTGAATCCGATGCTCCAAAACTTGCACCTCCTTTGGTCCAAGGAAGAAGAAGCAACATCGAATAAGAGGCCAAATCTTCGTTGATGTTGCTTCTTCGCCGCCGCCGCCGCCATCTCTTTTAGAGGTAGGAGAAGATGGATAGTTGATATGGATGAAGAAGAATGAAAAAAATAGAAGAAGATAAGTGCTCGAATCATGGAGAAAGAGGGTAAGGAAGAGATGGAGCCAATGATTGAGAGAGAGGGTAGGGAAGAGCCAGAAGAAAGAGAAAGAAGAGGGAAGGGCTCCAGGAGGAGAGGGAAAGAATGAGAGAGGGAAGGAGGAAGTTTTGTATCAACATTAGCCTTTTACAGAGCCCAATGTAAAAAATTTGAATTTGAAGTGAAATTGGAATTTGAATTTGAGTTTTGAGTTTGAATTGCAAGGACGGGTTTGCCATGGTGCTCTTGTTGGGATTGTGTAGAGCTCGAGATAGTCAGCTTAGCTGAAGTGGATTTAGCTTATGAACAGTACTATCCGCTTTCTGCAAAAGTGAAGAGAATTTTATTATATATTGATTAATCTAAGAAAGGAATAAGACATGCATACACATTGAATTAAATCCAATTGCATCATTAACTCCCATTTTATTAGTTAAACTAAGACAGCTCATTGAACCCACTGTTAAGAGAATCCACCATCATATAACCCATTTTCATATTCATCCATCCATTAATATAAAAAGGTAAAAAAATGTTGTAGTTATGTTTACTTATAGCTTTACCATTCTTGCATTATAATTTTTATAAAAGAAAATCCCAAACTATTTCCCCTTTGTTAGTATTGAATTCATAGAATTTAGGTTATTTAGGAATAAAAGCCTTCTAGAGAGAGAGAGAGAACGCTCTTAGGTTTGCATTTTGCTACACTCCTTGATTAGTGACCCTAAGTTATACGACAAGGTCTTCATCACTTACACTAGGTTATTAGTTGCTTGTTTGATCAATTAATCTAAAGAATGATTAGGCCATGCATATTGGAATATTCTGAATTACCTAACAAATTCTCATATGGTTAGATGAATTTAGTTATGGTAGCCATGGCGCCATTCTCAAGAAAGGAAGGGAAATCATACCTCCATATGATTAGAACAAACCACGCAAAGAAATGAGACATGGCTAGGGCTGAAAAATAAAAATGTGAATAATGAATGAAAACACGTGTTAGGGCTTGCACATTAACTCGAGTAGCTATTGATGAGAAGCATAGAGAAGGCTTTATGGATGGTGTGGTTCGACTGAAAATGACTGTCGACAAATAGGTTTCTAAGGATGGTGGGTTGGGGGTTTACATTTGATCTAAGAGGCTAAGAATAGCGTGCTAATAAATGAAATGGAGAAGCAGAGAGATGTTTAAATAGAGGGGAATTTTGTAACGGTTCAAATATGTCACCCATAATGTATTGCTCTGTTGTTACATATATAAAAGTTATTATAAGAAACCTTTAGGTAATTTCAAAATATATATTATGGTTAATAACCGTTGAATATTTTCAACATTTTTTTAAAAAAAATTAGGGGGTATTGCTATCGATTTCCATTTGCTTTCATAAACAACACATAAACAAACAATAATACAATAGACTATCTATAAAAACATAGAAATTAACCCAGCCCAACAGCAGGAAAACAATAATACAAAGTCAAAACATAGAAATTAAGTGCCTCTTTTCCTTTTCTTAGTCTTAGCTTTTTGTAAGTTACTTTTTATTAGCTTGAATTCTTCTCTTCTTGTCAAGTAATAATTTTCCCCTCTTCGAAACCCAAATTCCTTCATTATGATAGTGACTGACATACAAAGTATCTTCTTCATCAAAATTTAATAGTTCAAATGAACTCGTATTGAATAGATCAACTTCAACTCTGTAACATCTTGCCTTTATACCAGTCAGATGAGTTACTATGTAATAATTTCAAACCATTAAGCCAGGTTTGGACCTGGGGAGTAAACACTTTCTAAAATAGTTGGAAAACTTAACCCAAACAAAGGGCTTGAACTTGTAAAATGAAAGGGCTTATGAAACAATTAAAATTTTCTAAAACAATTAATCAGTGGTTCGAACTCTTCATTAAAACTCATCATTCCTTAAACTAGATTTGATAGTATCATAGTTCCTTTTTGATATCACATAAATCTATCATTTTCAAGTTATAGGCTCGAATCATGTAAGTGGCCATCTTCGTATCTATACTTAAGTATAGTATTAATATTGATACCACTACTATGCATGTTGCTACTACCATTATTGTACTGATGCCACTATGTACATCTATATTCATATATAGATATAAACAAAACTATAGCCATATGAGGCTAACCAAAAGTCCTATGTATAAAGGAAAATATTATACAGATAACCAATAAAATAATCCAACTTCTCCACCTTCTCAGTTATTAGCGATAACCACGCCTTTGCCCTTTGAGCTGCTTGCCTTTGCCTTTGCTGTATGTCATTTTAAGGAAAGGGGTGAGATTCTTGATAATCCTAGTAGTAACAACAGACTATTATAAAATATGTACCTTCACCAAGCATGCAATACAAACCATCCAATAAGCATTTAGCACATTCAATAATCATTATGCAGCACAATCATCATTCATTATGAGAACACATAGCCTAATACTTATATGTATTGCATATCAGGTCTTACAGCCTAAGGACATAGTCTAATCGCAACATTGACTGCACATTAGGACTTACAGCCTCAGGACATACTAAGTCTAATAATCAAATCACCCATATATTAATGAAACGAATATAATCAATAGTACAAACAAACATGTAGAACACTTGCATAATACATGAGAGAAAGAGTTGCTACCTGTTGACCTTTCCTTTAATTTACCTCCTCTAAAATCCTTTTTGATTTGCTCTCTTTTTAAGCTCAGGCAAATGTCAAATCCTATAATTTTGAAATTCATATAGAGATGGGTCATTGCTCATTCTAATCTTATTAACATAATTAAAATCATGTTCTTCTTGATCCACTCATAAATCTAATTATCTTTTTATTTGAAATAGTTGGTCATCATTGATAATGTTTTATACTTATACTATTATGTATCTACTAAGACTTATTGAATGTCTACTTTCCTCTATAATTTAGACATTCAATTCAATAAGTTAGCCCTTTAAACCTTTCCCAAAACTCTCAAACCCATTACTAAGTGCAATTTCATAAAAATGTCGTAATTTTCAGCCTTGAGCATACTTTTCCTCTAATTATTAAGGAACTTTGAAAAATCATAATTTAATCTATGGATCTCCAAATGAGGTGATTCAAGTTCTTATTTAAAGCTCTATAAGTCTATTTTAAAGAAACAATAATTACAATATCAAATTATGAAAATAACCTCTCATATTTTGCATAATATATTACTTCCTAAAATCTGGAAAACAGAATTTTCCCAATTTTTCTGTCTAACTTGCAAAATTGATATCTTTTGTTCTAGATGTCTAATTAACATGTTCTATGACCCATTTTAAAGCTTAAGATGTGTATTAACTCATTACCAAATTTCACAGACAGAGGAAACCGTTTGCTCTATCAAAACCTCACTTGAAACCGACAGCCTCTTTGACTCTCTAGAATTGTCATGTTGTCATATTACCTCATTTCAACCACCTATTCCTTCTTAATATGAGTTATTTTTAGATTTATCTTTCAAAACTCTCATTTAACCCTCTGAACCTCAAAGAAAACTAACCTATAATCATCCAAAAACTCAATCTTTTGCTTTTAAAATCACATGCATGTTGTCCCCTATTTTTCAGTTAAGAAGACAAGAGGGAAAAGAGGACATGCAACCTCAAAATCATGTCTAAACCTCTAAAATTTCAATACCTTTAAACTCTTAAAGCATGCTCTGTTTCAATATTTAAATTTTAGAACAAAAGAACCCAAAATCAAACCTCAAAATTGACATGCAATGGCTCAACTCTACCTTTCATAGTGACAACAACTTCTTCCCAAAAAACACACAACTTCTAGCAATGAATTTACCTCAAAAACCTCACACATCCATCAAAATGAAGTTGACAAATTGTTTAGAAGACTTACCTAAGTTGAATTCTATGGTTACATGTGGATTCTGGCACTATTCTTCCTCTTTCTGGTGATCACTCTCTCTCTCTCTCTCTCTTCTATGTTTAGGTTGAAATGGAAAATGAGAGAGTTGATGATGTATTTGTGTGTGTGTGTGTGGGTCGAGTAAGAGAGAGGTGAGTGAGTTGCTAAAGTGTTTTTATGTGTGTGTGTTTTTTTTTATCTCCTTGGTTAAAGCTTATCCTATAGGCTTCAATTATTCTAATTTGACTGAACTAAAATCACTTAAATCTGACCCCAATCTTCTTGATTGTAACATCCCAAATTTTATTCACCAAAATTCATTGCACCTTTATGGCATTAAAGGGAATAAAATAGTGAATTTTGGCACACTTGGAATGGAAAAATATTGCTAGAGGTGATTACACAAAATTTTGGGCCAACATAAGACACAAAGTCCACTTTTTGTCTTCATAAAAGCCTATTCTTGTAGCCCAAATTGGAGAATGGAAGAGCACAATTTTTGGGCTCAAGAAACATGTAAATTTTGGACAAATAAAAGAAAAAGAAGAAGGCCCAATCTAAATACAAAAATGTAAGGGCAAAATGGTCATTTGACTAATAAAGCAAGAGGCCTTTATTTTCTTTAAATTAAGGGCCATTTTCACCTAAAACGGGGGAAAGCAAGAGAAAAAATAAATACTTGGTCCAAATTAAAGTAAGTGGAAGCATTTTTGACCAAATTTAAAAAGATGAAGCAATTAGTTAAAAAGTGTAATATCCCAATTTTTGATTAAGGGCTAATCATGATTAGTGTGGATATTTATGAATTTAAATGGGAATTATTATGTGTTTTATGGCTATTTTAATTAATACGTCATAATTATTGAAAAATTGGAAGAATGGAATTATTGGCCATGAGTTGGTAATTAAGGGAGAAATTAATTACTAACTAAGAGAAAATGGGATGTGTGATTAAAATGGCTAATGGAGAGATTATATAAGTTAATTGGTGACATATTTTGTGTGAACCAATCGCATGTGGACATGTGGTAAAAGTGTGTTTGGTGAGTGTTGTAGAGAAAAGTCAAATGGGAGAGTATTTTAATTATTTTCTCTCTCTTCCTCTCTTCTCTTTTCGCTGAATCATGGAGGGAGTATCATTGTTTTTATTTCTTCACTCCATCTCATCCCTCTCATTCTCTCTCTTTCGGCCATTGAAGAGGAAGAAAGGAAGAAGGAAAAGCTTGATCTTTGGGTAAGTAAATGCCCTCCATTGCTCAATCTCCCTTCATTAAAGTTAATCCTTGAGTTAAGAGCTACATTTCTATGGTTATAGTTTGCCATTTGGTGTTGGTTTGAGACTTCAAGAAATTGTGGAGGTTGGAGAATCAAGAAGCTACTTTGAGAAAGTTGTTAAGGTAAGTTTAAGAAACCTTTCTATATAAGTTTTGTGCCAAATAATTTAGCTTGGAAATTCTGAAATTTGGCTTGAAATTTCGAAAATTAGGGTTTTGTGGTGTTTGAATTGTTGTTGTCATGGAATTAGTGCCTTGTTAAGTGTTTTGAATGAATGGTATTGAATTGAAGCTTAAAGGTGAAGTTTGGGAACTTTATGTTGGTTTTGTGCATTGGGCAAAAACAGAGCATGTAATTGGGTTGTGATTTTGGTCATTTTGAAGTCACCATTGTGTTCCTTGAGTGATTTTGTGTGGGACAAGTGTTGAATATGAATTTTGAACCATTGGGAACTTAGTGTTAAAAGTGGCAAGTTTTGGTTGTAAGAAACTCTGTTTTGGCAGTGATCTTACATGGATGTTTTAAAATAGCAAATGGTGTTGGAAAATTTTGAAACTTTCCATTCTTAAAGTTCATATCTCAAGCTTCAAAATGGACATATGTTTTGTGTCATTTCGATTTTTGGGCTAGGAGTTATGACTGTCCAAAGTTTGATGTTAAATCTGGGAACAATTCTGGAATAGTGTAGACTTTTCTTGAAATCTGTATTTTTGTGGTGATTTCCAGTTATGAACCATATTTTTCCTTAAAATAGGACTTAAATACCTTTCGTTTGGCTTTAGGATCACCTCATTTCAATTTTTCTAGAATTAGTTATGAATTTTCGAAGTTCCCCTGGCTGCAGCAGAAAATTCTTGGCTGTAGTGCAAAAGCTTCTGTGAACGTTCTGGCCGTAGCCAGAAAATTCCTGGCTGCAGCCAGAAACTTTCTGTGCTGCTTCTGGCCACAGCCAAAAAATTCTTGGCTGCCGCCAGAAACTTTCTGTGCTGTTTCTGGCTGCAGCCAGCCCCTATTTTCAGCACTTTGTGATTTTGAAAAGTGGTTTCCAACCCGATGTTTTCCAATCCTTTAGGGCTTTTTTTAGAGCCAATTTTAACTACTTAAAGGACATAAATGATAACCAAATCTAAGTATTTTGAAGTCAATTGAGTGTTAGAATAGAGAATAACTCTTCGTCCCTAATTATAATTATAGGATACGATATTTGCCCTCCTCGGGAGAGACCTGCGACAAAGCACGCACGGAACGAACCAGGTAGTGACTCTTCTCTCATATTATGTATGATGTTTTGGCATGCATAACTTATCGTTGAATTTGTGACATGTGTGCCATGGTCCATTACGGCGTGAGCAGGTCAGCGTGAGCCGTGTAAGGATTGACGGTGGTCATTTCTAGGTCGGCCATTGAACTGCCGTCGTAATCGACATGGATATTGTGAATTCGACCCGTAGGGCGGCGTTTGTGAATCCAGCCGTGGGCTGTGTGTATCTTGCCTATATGGCTTGTATATGAAATGCATTATATGAATCCCAGCTGTGGTGAAATGTATTGTGTGGATTGTTGTGATGCAATGCAACGTGAGTAATTTAGCGTGAGCAATCGTAAGGGATGACATGTGTCATACTAACCATTGCCGTTGTAACTGCCGTTGTAGTTGCTTGTTGTGGTTAATGATTTTCTTACATGCATTATTATTGTACATTATATGATTGATTTGTTACTACGGGGATTCTTTAGAATCTCACTCTCCCAAAATTAAACATTTTAGACAGGGCTGAAGGATCGAAAGGCAAACGGGCGATGAAGAGCAGTTAGAACTCCAGTTTAGGAGTATATTTTGGGTTAATGGTTATCATTGTATACCTTTTGGATATTTTTGGTAGAACGATTGTATATAGTTGATTTTGTGTAATCCCCAAGAAAAAGGGTATGAATTGTAGGCTTTGTGCCTTGTGTAAATCTCTTTTTATTAATGAATGGAACCCGAGTGTGTCGGGAATTTATGCTGTACTCTGATATGTATGAATGAAACCAACCGGTAGAGGCCATTTTGTATTGAAATGTGAACGTGAGACCATTATCTAACAGGTTTTATAAAGATTTTTGTGAACCCTGATTTGGGAAGATTGACTTTGTTTAAGTCCCAAAATCTATTACGGTCTCTAATTCCACATTAATTACGTTTTTACGAACTAATCTCGGCCTTAATCATGAAAGGGGTTACAAAAAGCACATTACAAATTTGCAATTAAATAATATTAGTTAAGGAGCTATAAGAGGATATTTTTTAATAGCTCTTATCCCTTCCAAGAGGCATATTTCGTCCAAACTCAAGTAAAGGGGGGGGAGCTATTTGGAAAACACAAGAACATGAGAAAAAGGGCAAGGAGCAAGAAGCAATCAAGGTGAGTTTGGTGGTGATTTTCACTTGTTCTTGCCTTCTAATTCATGGAAACTCCCTCTAATCTCTATGACTTCTTGAAACACACATGTAGCAAGCATAAAATCAAGAGCAAGAAGGAACATGAGGGACCACTACTACAAAAAGGTAAAGCTGTGGCGCTTATAATTGCATTAACTGTGGCGCTAGAGAAGTGCCACATATCTGGACGCCACTAAAAAAAGCTGTGGTGCTTGGAAGCGCCACAACATTTAATTTTTTTTAAAAAAAATACCCTCCTGTGGCGCTTGTTTGAGGAAGTGCCACAGGAGGGGGATCCTATTGTGGCGCTTGCTTCAGCAAGCGCCACAGGAGGCCCCCCTCCTGTGGCACTTCCTCAAACAAGCGCCACAGAAGGGTCCTTTTTTTTCTTTCTTCTTCTTCTTCTTCTTCTTCTTTTTTTTTCCTGTGGCCCTTTTTTATGCTTCCTGATTGTGAAACTTTATATAAAATGAGTGGCTTTCGTATTTATCATCTCCACAAATTGTCAATCTTTCTATTTTATATTTCAACCTATTATATATATATATATATATATATATATAATTTTCACATTTAAAATTCAAGTTCCCCAACAATAATGTTCTTATATTAATACTCTCCAAAGCTAACATAAAAAATATCACAATACAAGAACTTGATATGTGAACACAGTACATCAACAACTAATTAAATAAATTAAAAGATTACTAAAAAATGCAAGGTTGTCGGCAAAAAAAATTAAACAAAGCAAAAAGACAAACGAAACAAAGCAAGCTAGAATGAAATAGTCTTCTTCTTACAAATCTATTAATTGACCAGCGCAGGGAGTGGGAGACCACGTTGGTGATGCTAGCTTGAGTGACGAGTGAGCGTTTGAGTGTGTTTTTTAGTGTGAAGATGATAGGAAATGGAGGGAGGGGGCCGACGGATTTACTAAGATGAGAAAGGGAAAGTAATTTAATGGATGAGAGAGTAGTTGAATAATTAAAGTAGAGTAGTAGGCAAAAAGAGAAGGAATAGGGGACGGACACGGAACTACTACGCGGGAAATGAAATAATTAAGAGATATACACTATCCATTTGAAATTTTTCCTTTTTTTTAAAAAAAATAGGCAAGTGTGGCGCCTAATTAATTAGGCGCCACACATTGCCTGTCAGCTGTGGCGCCTAATGCTTAGGCGCCACAGCTGATATATATATATATATATCATGTGTGGCGCCTAGGCATTAGGCGCCACACATGATATATTATATATCATGTGTGGCGCCTAATGCCCAGGCGCCACACATGATATATGATGCAGCTGTGGAGCCTGGTGGGTCAGGCACCACAGCTGCTTGTGTGGCGTCAAAAGTGGCGCCTGTGTAGGCAGGCGCCACATTAGGCATCCCTAATTGTGGCGCCTAACCTATTAGGCGCCACAGCTGGTACCTAAAAAAAATTATACAAGTTAAAAATAAAAAAAGGGAAGATGTGGCACTTGTTTAAAGAAGTGCCACAAAATGTGTGCCACCTTTTATCCTTTTTGTAGTAGTGGACGGTTTTAAGGGAGCTAGAGAGAGAAACAATAGGTAATTCAATTAACCTTGTTTTCTTGTTGATTCAAGGTTGCTTGATGTTGTTGTGGTTGATTATTGGCTTGTTTTGGCTTGAATTTGTGATTTGGGAATGCTTCAACCCTAAGGGGAGGTATGGCCAAATTTTGATTAATCATGTGGGAAATGAAATTAAGTGGTTAAACAAGTGATTAGAAGTGAAAGGAAGGAGTTTGGTTGAATGGAATCATGAAACATCAATTTTCCTAAATATTTCCAGATTTTCATCCAAACCTGTTTTAGGTGTGTTTGGGCTGGAATTTGATAGATTTAATGATTCCATTGTGTTCTACATGGAAAAATGTGTAGGAAAAGACTCTGGCTATAAATTTTGGATAACTGGAATTAAACAATGAAATTTGGAATGTAAATTGTGTTGCCAATGTGATTTCCTGTATGGTAGTTTGGCTTTATGATGTGTTTGAATAGGCAAATGATGTCCAATTAATGTGATATTTACTAGAATGAAAGTAGACTTATCAATATTTAATTTGATAGGTCATATAGGTCAATTGGAGCTGTACACTAAAATTTATATATTTTTGAAGTTAGTTAAGTAAAGCTGGCAAGTTTCTGTGACAGTGTCCAATAAATGGCAATTTTGGAATACTTTGTGTATAGTTGTCTAAGGACAATATTTTTCCTTAAAAATAGACTTAATGAAGGTCACATAGTCTTTGGAATTACTGCAATTAGACAACTGTACAAAAAGATATGAATTTTCAAAGTATGATGAACATTCTGGCAACTTTTAGTCAATGTGCAAAATTAAAAAGGTAATGGCAAAATGTAATTACCTTGAGAGTAAAGATAACCAACTATATGAGTTTAGAATGGGAACATGAATGAGTAATAACTCATTTATTATCAATTTGAAATTTTAGGACTTGTCAGTTGCTCGAGCTGGGCTGAGTATATGGGACCAATAGTTGAGTAGGGAAAGGGAAATTCAGGTAGTAACTCTATCTCTCATACACAATGTAATTGTTTGTATGCTTTGTGTATGCCATATTTTGTGATATGAACAGTGACTGGGGCGCAATATCTAGTTGTGGTGTGGGAAAAGAACAAGTACCATATAGTGAGAAAAGCACAAGTACTAGCCGACCTAGTAGGACCCAGCTATGATATACACAGTATGAACAGCACCTAGCTATGGCCTGGGACCTAGTTGAGGTGATAGACAAGTAGGGGACCAAATAGTCATTTGGCCCTTAACAATGTGCACAAACATGTTATAGTATGAATTTTCTGTTACACTATGTGGTGCATTGCATATTTATTTATCACATTTTATATTTTCTGTTCCAACTGAGATTTGTATGAAACCCTTTCCATAAATATATAATTTATCCAGTTGAAGGAAGCGGCTCAAAGGGCAAAGATGTAAATAGTGGCAACTGAAGGTTCTGATCCAGTTCAAGAAAGGATGTTGTTATCTGTAGATTTTTTTTTTTTTAGATTTGTAATTATCATGTACCAACCCTATGGGAATTCTTTTACTATAATCAGGTACTTTATATCATTATATTTATGTTATTTCTATATACCCACTGAACTGCGCGTTGTCACTCTAATACATGTTGAAGTAAAGAAGGGGTATGACATTGATCATCGACAGCATGTTTGGGTTCCATTATTTGACTTAAACTTTAGGCCCAATTTTGATTTGTGGGTATGTGTAATAAAATTACTAATTCTCCCCTGCTTTATAGGATGATATTTAATGTATCTCCAAGCTCTAGGTAGAGTTTGATTTTGGTCATTTTCAAATACATCTTCTTTTCCTGATTGGAATATGGGAGAGTTAGAGATGGTTGAGTCTCCTAATTTAAGAGCTATCTCAAGTTCTTCTTTACTAGGCTTTGCTTGAAACTCATTTTCAGAAAACACAATATGTACAAATTCATCAATAATACACGTACATTTATTGAAGACTCTTTATGCTTTGTTTCTATTAGAATAGCCAAGAAATAAAGCTTCATTAGCTTTAGGATCAAATTTACCAAGATTGTCTTTACCATTATTGTGGATAAATCACTTGCACCCAAACACATGTAGATGAGCCAAGTTTGGTTTCCTTCCTTTGTACATCTCATAGGGTGTCTTTCTAAGTATTGATCTAATCTAAGCTCTGTTTGAAATAAAGCATGCCATTCTTATTGCTTCTACCCAGAATACTTATGACACTTCTTTCTAATTCAGTATTGTTGTTGCCATATCAGTGAGTACTATATTCTTCCTTTGAACAACACCATTTTGCTGTGGAGTTCTTGGAGATGAGAAGTTGTGATCAATCCCATTTGCATCACAATTTTCTCCAAATCCTTGATTGTCAAATTCTCCACCATGATTAGTTCTGATAGATACAATAGGCATACCTTTCTCGTTTTAGATGTTTTTGGCAAAAATAACAAATTCATCAAAAGTTTCATCTTTTGAAGAAAGAAATATGGTCCAGGTAATATAGAATAGCTATTGTAACACCATAATTTTAGAGCATCTAAAGTAGTTCCAAACATGTAATAAAGTCAAACCAGAGACCAGAAATAGTTTTCAACCCATTTGGGATCCCAACTTTAGTACAAGGTTTGATCCTATATTTAAGTAGGTTTCCAAACAAAAAAAGTTTTCAAAACATTTTCATTACGGTCTTATTTTTGTTTTTCAAATCTGTTTAACTTATTCGGTTCTGTTTCCATTTGTTAATATCAGAGTGTTTACCCAAGTTCTAAGCATATATTTTGGTTAAGTTCGTTAAGTAAAGGGTCCATGTTGTATGGTTACCCTATTCTAGTTCATTCATTATGTTTACGTACTAGTGTTCTAGTTTATAGCTAGCGGATGCACTACATTATGAGTACTAGTTTTACTTTTACGATGTACTTATACATATCATATATGTTAGGTCTCATATATTTTGATAATAACAAAGATTGGATTAATATTACAAAAATTTTAAATAAAAGTTTGAACAAAGTGACTAAGTTCTTGGTGGCAGGCAAAAGCATTACTCGAGTAGGTACTCAAGTGATGAAAAAGAACTGAAAGACAGAGAATAGGAGAAAAATCACTGGAAAAATTTTAAAAGGCATTACTTAATTAAGCCCTCAGGTAATGGTCCTTCATTACTTAAGGGATCACTTGAGTAATGTGTGAGAAACTATTCTAGAAGCTCTCTGTCAAAAATTGCATGCCATTACTCGAGGGATCACTTGAGTAATCTCTAAAGTTATATGAAATATTACTTGAGGGATCATTCGAGTAATTAGAGCAGAAATCATCTAGTAGCTCTTAGTTAAGAAATGACTGATATTACTCGAGGGATTACAGATATGAAAAAGGCCCATTACTCGAGGGATCACTCGAGTAAGTTAAAATGAAAAGATTGAATTACTCGAGAGATCACTTGAGTTATAAGGTAAGCAAAGTAGCAGGTACTCTTGGCCAAGATTTGGATGACATTACTTTAGGGATTACTCGAGTAATTTGAAAAGAATTTCAAACATTACTTGAGAGATCACTAGAGTAACCAGACAAGAAATAAGAGACTTACTTGAGCGATCACTCGAGTAACCCAGTATGCAAAAGTTTTTGTGAAGTAAATTACTCGATGGTTTACCTAAGTAATATGGTCAGACACCGTTAACTTACACTTTGGCTTATTTTTAATGAGTAATGCAGTACAGAAAGCATGATTTTAATCCAATGTTCATTAATTTATTATCTATATGATTAACCTTTCATTATATTAGTATTTTGAGTATGTTTGCAGAGTAACAAAGAAGATGTCATACGATGAGTGAAAAGTCAAACAAAACATCCGAACGCTCACCTACCGCAAACAGATAGTTTTCAAATTCAAAGAATGGTCAATCATAGATGCGCAACTCTAATGGACAAGTTGAAATTGTTCAAACGACTATTACAACTCATCTATAAATATGGGAACATTCAACATGGAACATATACGACTAAGAACATTATGAACATACACTAATCAACATATTCTTAGTGCCCTGTTTCTTATATTCATTCTTTGTACTTCAGTGATTACATATTTGCTCTATGAGAGAGATTTTCTTTAAAACCACAATATCTGTTATTGAGACAACTTAAGGTTGTGGAACCTGGAGCTGGGGATTGGTTTACAATATGTAAGGGGGAGCGAGTGTTTAGTGAAGGAACTTGCTATGTACTAAGGTGCCAAGAACCCACTGAATCTTGGAAGATATAGTGAAACTCTTAGAGAAGCTTGAGAACTGGAAGTAGGTGAAAGTGGTTGTGGCCGAACCAGTATAACTCCTGGTGTACACTTCGGTGATATTTCTCCTAGCTTTTAACTATTTTAAATTTACTGTCAATTTTTATATACTCAACAAATTTTCTGGTATCACCCAATTCACCCCCTCTTGGGTGAAACGCTCGTACTAACATTTGATATCAGAGTGTATGTCTTCTTGTTCATGTATAACAACCTAAGAAGGATCTAATGACAAGTATGGGTAAAGGAATACTTCCCGATGGAGCTTTTATCACCAGACCGCCGGGTTTTAACAGCAAACACTTCTTCTTCTGGAAGGGGAAGTTCAGAGTATTCATAATGGCTATAGAATATAGACTATGGGACATGATTGAAAGTGAAAACTATCAACCTATAAAAGTTGTAGATTCATAGAAAATTCCTAAAATGCCAGCAGAATATGATAAGAATGACAAGAAACTTATCACTTTAAACAGCAAGGTAATTCTGATGATCCAAAGTGCTTTGAGTTAAAATGAGTACTTCAGGATCTGCACGCTTTCAACGGCTAAGGAAATATGGTAAGCCTTAGAAATAGCTCATGAAGGAACTTCAAGAATAAAGGAAAACCATATTAACACTCTGGTTACTGAATTTGGTTACTTCGAATGAAATTTGGTGAGTCAATAGCTGAATTCAAACTTAGATATAATCAACTTGTAGCACTTGGGATACCGAAGTACAAAAGATTTTGAATATACTTTCTAAAAACTGGGAGACCAAAGTCATCGCTCTTGAGGAAGAAAAAGGTGAATCAATGTGATCGGTTGCTTCTCTATTCTGAAGTCTTTCTAAGAAAGTAAATAAAGTTCAAACAAGAGCTAGAAGATATTGGTGACATGAAGAAGAGAGGCCTAGCACTAAAAGCAAAAGAAGAAAATCAAGAGGATGATGAAATGGGCCTGATGATAAAATGCCAGCAGAATATGATAAGAATGACAAGAAACTTATCACTTTAAACAGCAAGGTAATTCTGATGATCCAAAGTGCTTTGAGTTAAAATGAGTACTTCAGGATCTGCACGCTTTCAACGGCTAAGGAAATATGGTAAGCCTTAGAAATAGCTCATGAAGGAACTTCAAGAATAAAGGAAAACCATATTAACACTCTGGTTACTGAATTTGGTTACTTCGAATGAAATTTGGTGAGTCAATAGCTGAATTCAAACTTAGATATAATCAACTTGTAGCACTTGGGATACCGAAGTACAAAAGATTTTGAATATACTTTCTAAAAACTGGGAGACCAAAGTCATCGCTCTTGAGGAAGAAAAAGGTGAATCAATGTGATCGGTTGCTTCTCTATTCTGAAGTCTTTCTAAGAAAGTAAATAAAGTTCAAACAAGAGCTAGAAGATATTGGTGACATGAAGAAGAGAGGCCTAGCACTAAAAGCAAAAGAAGAAAATCAAGAGGATGATGAAATGGGCCTGATGATAAAATGCCAGCAGAATATGATAAGAATGACAAGAAACTTATCACTTTCAACAGCAAGGTAATTCTGATGATCCAAAGTGCTTTGAGTTAAAATGAGTACTTCAGGATCTGCACGCTTTCAACGGCTAAGGAAATATGGTAAGCCTTAGAAATAGCTCATGAAGGAACTTCAAGAATAAAGGAAAACCATATTAACACTCTGGTTACTGAATTTGGTTACTTCGAATGAAATTTGGTGAGTCAATAGCTGAATTCAAACTTAGATATAATCAACTTGTAGCACTTGGGATACCGAAGTACAAAAGATTTTGAATATACTTTCTAAAAACTGGGAGACCAAAGTCATCGCTCTTGAGGAAGAAAAAGGTGAATCAATGTGATCGGTTGCTTCTCTATTCTGAAGTCTTTCTAAGAAAGTAAATAAAGTTCAAACAAGAGCTAGAAGATATTGGTGACATGAAGAAGAGAGGCCTAGCACTAAAAGCAAAAGAAGAAAATCAAGAGGATGATGAAATGGGCCTGATGATAAAACAATTCAGGAAATTTTATGAGAAGGGCCAAGGATTCAGAAATTTTCAAAAAGGAGGAACAAACAGTAAAGAACATATCATCTGCTATGAATGTGGAAAACCAGTACATATCAAATTAGAATGTCCAGAGTTGAATCAAAAGAGCAAAGAAAAGAGAAAAGATAAATTCTTCAAAAAAAAAAGAAAGCCTTTCTATCTGCTATATGGGGAGCAGTTCCTGTGACGAAGATAGCGATGAAGAAGTAGCAGCCAATATTTGTCTGGTTGCTTAAAAAGAAACAAAAGAAGAGTTAATTGATTATGATCCTACCTATGATGAATTAATTTCCAAATACAATGCATTACATTCTGAATTCATCAAAATAGTCAAAGAATTAGTTGTTCTCAAAAAGAAGAATAAAGCTCTTGAAGAAAATCTTAACCAAAACTCAGAGGAAATTTGTGGAAATTGCTCTCCTTTGAACAAGAAAAATATTGATCTCACTAAGACTCTAGAAAAATTTACTAAAAGTAGTGAGATATTAAACGTTGTTTTAAAAGCTCAACGATTTGTAAATGATCAATCTACTATTAGATATGATCCGAAATTAGATAAAAGGAAAGGAAGAAAGAAAGCAGGAGGTAAGACATACTTGAGTTATTTTCAGTATTCTGTACATACATCAAATCTTTTTGCATACTATAATTACTGTAATAGAAAAGGTCATTATACTTCATCATGCATTCATAAAAAGAAAGGAAAGATAGGAACCTACAAATGGGTACCTAAAGGTTCATATATTCAAAAAATAATTTACACTAACCCAAAAGGACACAAAAAGATGTGGGTACCTAAGACTTAATCATATTTGATTGCAGATATATTTTAAAGCATCCAAAAACAACAAGTGGTACATAGACAATGGATACTCCAGACATATGACTGGTGATTTAAAAAGTTTTACCACATTACAACCTGAAGAATGTGGAAAGGTAAAATTTGGAGGAAATCAATCCAGTAAGATTGCTAGAATTGATGAAATAAAAAATGATAAAGGAATACAAGTCAAAGACGTGTATTATGTTGAAGGCTTATGTCACAACTTGCTGAGCGTGAGTCAAAGTGCAAATAAAGATAATTGGGTAATATTTGACTCAGAGGAATGTCAAATTGTAAACAAGAAAGACTTACAATTAGATAAGAAGAATATCAAGGCAAAGCTTAAAGCAAAAAGGGAAGGTAACTGCTATATTCTTGATATTAGTAGAAATGTTTCTGAGAATTGGTTTTTAAGTAATGCCGATGAAAGTTGGTTATGACATAAAAGACTAGCTCGTGTCAACATGCACCAACTAGGCAAATTACTAAAAAATTATTTAATACTTGGTTTACCTAAAATTAGTTTAAAAAATGATTTGATTTGTGACGCTTGTTAAAAGGGTAAACAAACTAAATCATCTTTTAAATTGAAAAATGAGATCACAACCAACAGACCACTTCAATCATTACATATGGATTTAGTTGGACCAGCAAGAGTTAAAAGTCTTAGTCCTAACTTATATTCATTGGTCATTGTTGAGGATTTCTCTAGATTTACATGGACTATTTTTCTATCATCGAATAATGAAACCTTCAGAGAATTTATTGTTTTTGCCAATAAAGTGTAAAATGAGAAAGGTATGTCCATTGTAGGTATCAAGACAGATCATGGTGGAGAATTTAAAAATCTAGCCTTTGAAGAATATTGTGATACTAATGGCATTGATCACAATTTCTCTTCTCCAAGGACACCTTAATAAAACAAAGTCATGGAATGAAAGAACAGAGTGCTAATTGAAATGGTTAGAGCAATGCTGAATAAAAAGAACATGTCTCAAGTTTTTTGGGCCAATGTAATGAGCACATCATGCTATATTTCAAACAGAGCCTACATCAGAACAAAACTTGGAAAGACACTATAAAAACTATACAAAGGAGGGAATCCGAACCTTACTTATTCGCACATCTTTGGTTGTAAGTATTTCATTCATAATAATGGTAAAGATAACTTAGGAAAATTTGATTCTAAAACAGATGAAGGAATTTTCCTAGGCTATTCTAACCAGAGCAAAGCATACAAAGTTTTTAATAAATGAATATTTGTTGTTGAAGAACCAATTCATATTGTATTTAATGAATTTGAATCCTCTGATAAGACTATTGACGATGAGTAGGAAGCTGTTTTAAATCAAGAAAATGGTCAACCTTATTCTAAATCTTTCATCCCAGAAGTTGATCAAACCAAGGAAGAAGAACAGTCAATAGGACAACCTAGAGCCTGGAAATATAATAGAAGTCATCCCCTGGAACAAGTCATAGGAGATATGAATGAAGGGGTCAAAACTAGAAATAAAATTTTCAATGAAGTTAGTTTTTTTGCATTTTATTCTGAGATTGAACCTTCTAACATTGATGAAGCTCTATCAGACAATGATTGAGTAATAGCAATGCAAGAAGAATTAAACCAATTTGAAAGGAATCAAGTTTGGGATTTGGTACCTTGGCCTAAAGATCATCTGATCATTGGCACAAAATGGGTATTCAAGAACAAACTTGATGAATATGCAATCATTGTCAGAAACAAGGCAAGATTGGTGGCTAAAGGTTTTAATCAGGAAGAATGAATTAATTATAAGGAAACATATGCTTCAGTGGCTAGATTGGAAGCTATATGAGTTCTCTTAGCCTTTGCATGCATCAAATGATTTAAACTCTATCAAATGGATGTAAAAAGTGCATTTCTAAATGGATATATCATAGAGGAAGTATATGTAGATCAACCTCCAGGTTTTAAAGATGTAACCAAACTTGACCATATTTTCAAACTGAGAAAAGCTTTATACGATTTAAAACAAGCTCCTAAAGCATGGTATGAAAGGCTCAGTAAATTTCTAATTGATCATGGTTTTGTACAAGGAATAGTTGATACAACACTTTTTACAAAACAAAAATGAGATGATATTTTAATTGTGCAAATTTATGTTGATGATATAGTTTTCAGTGCTACTAATGAAACCTTGTGCAAGGAATTTTCTGAGATAATGTAGGGGAGTTTGAGATGTCAATGATAGGAGAATTGAATTTCTTTCTTGGTTTGCAAATCAAACAGAGAAAGAATGGAATTTTAATATCTCAAATGAAGTATTTGAAAGAGCTATTGAAGAAATACGGGATGGAGGAAGCAAATGGAATGGACACACCTATGAGCTTAAATAAGTTGCTTGATGCTAATGTCAAAGGAAAAGATTATAACATCACAAAATATAAGGAATGATTGGATTATTACTCTATCTTATAGCAAGTAGACCTGACATCCAATTCAGTATTGTTATGTGTGTAAGATATCAATCAGCACCAAAGGAATCGTATGCTAAAACTGTCTGTTAGAACCGGCTGACACCCAAGAGGGGGGTGAATTGGGTGTAAGATAAAAACTTAAGAACTTTAAAATCTTTTTGCATCTTAGTAAAAACAATAAGTATGAAGGTAATGAATCATAAATCAACAGTTATATTAAATAATATATGCTGGAAATATAAGAGCTTAGGGAAGAGAATATGCAAACTGTGATTTATCATAGTTCGGTCCAATCTGTGATGGCCTACGTTCAGTCCCCAGGCTCCTCCTGAGATTTTCAAATCCACTATCTTCTTGTTTAATCCGGCACAAGAAAAGCCTTTACAATCCCACAAGTTTAGTCGGGTACTTGTGAAACCTTTTACAAATCTCTTACTGAAAATACTCCCCCTTACGGCAAATCTTACAAGCAGAGCAATCCCGAAGATCTTCCTCTCCTGCTTACTCGTGTAAGTCTTACGAGCATCAACGTTCTCTCCTGCTTACACCCCTGTAAGTCTTATGAGCAGCAACGTTCTCTACTGGTTGCACCTTGTAAGTCTTATGAGCAGAATGTCTTACTGGCAATTTTCTCTCTATAGCTTCCCCCGTAAGGAAATCAACCCTCTCAAGGTCCCTCTACCTTGAGATCAACTCAAAAATATAGTTGAAAGTATTTACAGACTCTCTCACAAAGTGGGTATAATACTCATTGAAGTACAATACAAATAATCACTCTCTCAATGATAAGTAATATAGAAACTGGAAAACAGAAAGTGTTTGGGTAGAAGCAGAGGATTCATATTTCTATCATTTTTCTCGTAGTTGCTCGCTGTCTCTGTTAACCATCAATGTTGAATGCTCTCTCATTTATAGTTGATGAAGATGATGACCGTTGTGAGCATTCGTCCGTTGGAGTCATTTTGACCGTTGAGTATATTTGAAAAAATGAGCTACCATGAGATTTCCATTGCAAAGCAGAGCGTCACGTTGAGGAGCGGTATGTCTCATTATGAGCTGTACATCACGTTATGGAGCGGGATGAATACGTTTGAGTTTCCAGACAATCTCTCATGGTGGGTCAGTTGCTTGTCGTGGTAGGTAGCCGCCATTCGGTATGTAATGATGTCACCTGCCACACTTGACTCTTTCATTTGAATCTGTAATCTCACCGTCAAATTTCCTGTTTTACACTGCAAAATGCTTAATCACTAATATGATGAAGTATTAGCCATGGGTATGTTGGATCATTAGTCAAAAGATAAATTTTCGGCTTCTGTGACTCATCACATTGAGTGAAGATATTTGCCATAAATAACCTCCGTTCTTGAAGATGCAATCCAAATGTTTAACCTCCTGTTTCTCACTTGAAATATATGTTAGTTAACATTTTTGTATATTAACAAGTGAAAACATAATGAATAAATAACATTTAACCATGTTTGAGGTGATTTCTGTGAGGCTCTGTTTCGTTTCTAGATTCTACCAAGTTCTCGCTCGAGTGCAGTATGGCTCACTCGAGTGCATTTGATATTTTCACATTCTAGCTTCCTCTCAGGCAAACACTTGCTGCTTTTCACTCGCTAATGCTTGAGTGCAATTTTGGACATCACTCGAGTGTAACACGTCCTACTCGAGTGTGCCTCTTGTTTTCACGTACATGCTTCTTCTTGGGTTAACACTTTCATGTCAAAACTTGCATGTGCTCGAGTGTAAAATAGTCTGATGCTCGAGTGTTGTAAATTTCTTCACAATTCAGCTGCTTCTGGACATCACTCGCACGACATTTTTCAAGAGTGTGTTTTTGCACTCGTGAGTGATGTGGGGCCACATTAGACAAAATTTATTTATTTGATTCTAATGATGTATCATAAGAAAGCTCTTGCCATATGCATTCCAATGCAAAAAGAATCAGCTCTAAACTCCATGTATTCTACAAGTTATGATCGAAAGAGTGTCTATCGCACTAGACTGCACAAGCATCAAATTCCAGAAGGTATAGCTCCTAGAATATACGTTCAAATTAAGCAAATTACCTATCCATGGAAAGCTCGTTGAGTCTAGTTTCATTTGGCACTGGTCTTGTCTCAATCTGATGTTTCGTTTTTGAGTTATGTGCAAAATACCGAACCTGTGTTGAAAAGTGACGGTGATTTCACTGTCAACTTCCATGGATCATATCTCCTTTATCTGAGCTTCTTTAAATATGATCTTGGTGTACAGTTTACGTGTTGTGAGTCTTCTTTCATATGCCACTAGTTTCGGGTCAATCCGATGTGTGGTTTGAGAGATATGGCCAAAATATCAGACCTCTGTCAAGATAAACGTAAAATAGAGTAGAACAGAGTGTTTATCCCGTGCTCGAGTGCAACGCCTCTGGCACTCTAGTGTTGAGCTCACACTCGAGTAAAACTCCTCTAGAAGTGCCATAACTCACATATAAGTCATCTTAGCTTCGTATTAACCTATTCCAACCATAATTTGATCATAGAAGCCTTCGGTATCATCATAGAAACCTCCAGTATCACTTCTAACAGCTTGAACCTTGATATTCTCACTATATCTTATAATTTCTTCTTTCTTCCATATTTTTCTTCTTGATTTTCCTCTTGATAATAATTCTCAATAACCCAAGTAAGCATCTCCTTGACTATCTTCAATTTCTTTATTCTTCTCCCTCTTGTTCATTTTCATAAATTCAATCTTCTTCATTCTTTGCTTGACTAATCTACAAGATATGTAATATTAAATATAGTAGTTAGTCAAAGAAATACATTATATAAACTTTTTGCTCTTATCATTTCATATCTATATTTGACATCATCAAAACTAATCATATCTAACACTGTCAAGTGTATTTTTAGATATCTCACCAACACAACAGAACTAGGCCTATGGTATCCTAAAGGAAGAAGTGAATATCTAGTTGCATACTCAGACTCTGATCATGGAGGATACAAGATAGACAGAAAGAGTACCAGTGGATAAAGCCAGTTTCTTGGAGGATCACTTGTGTCATGGTTTAGCAAGAAACAAAATATAGTGTCTCTTTCATCAATGGAAGTTGAGTATGTTACAGCATCAAGTTGTTGTACACAAGTGTCATGGCTGAAGCAACAATTACAAGATCTTGTTATTTATCTAAAGGAGATACCTATATATTGTGACAACACTAGCATGATAAGCTTGGCAAATAATCTAGTTCAATATTCCAGAACCGATCATATTGATGTTAGACATCACTTCATCTGGGATCATGTTTAAAAGAAAGAAGTCAAAGTAATATTCATTCTAACTCATCTTTTCTAGCTGATATCTTCACAAAACCCCTAGCAAAAGATCAATTTCTATTTATTAGAAGAGAATTGGGATTGGTAAATCCCAATGAATTATAAGTTATCAAGTGTTTACAAAATGTTAGATGATGTTATTTAGTAATTTTTTGATGATTACTAACTTAAGAATCAGAGTTTCTAGTAATTTTCTTTGCAGGAATTTGAAACTTTGTTATAAGGTATAGAAAGCAGAGGTTAACAGAGAACAATATTACTGAAGGGACAACCTCAAGTAAACTTCATTACCCTAATAATAAATTGAAGTAATTATACGGATTACTCGAGTAACCACTCGAGTAATGACCTGGAAAATGTGGCAGTGAAGCATTAATTCAAAAGGAATTCAAAAGGAAATGGCAATGATTGGAAATGAATAGTTAGAATATAAAGAGACAGACTACTCGAGGGAGCCCTAGAGTAAACTATCAAAATTACTTGAGTAAGGCCTCAAGTAATTATGAGTGCAGATAAAAATCAATCCAATTTCCATTTAAATCTGTCTTAAAATGCCATCTAATGATCGAGGAAATATATATGGGTAATTACAATATTACTTATGACAGGTACGCATTTAAATTGTGTTAATTTAAATTTTCAGAAAGCATTACTCGAGGGGGCCTTAGAGTAATGGCCCAAGATCACTCGAGGGAGCCCTCTAGTAATGTTGGGCAACAGGGGTATATTTTTGTGCATTATGTCATTTTCACAAAATTACTTTAAGTAATTCTCTGAGTAACCTTCTAGAAAAATTTTTCACAGACACTTCTTCACTCTATTTTTAACAAAACCCATTGAAAATCTTTGAGAAAAACCTCTTCAAATCTCTCAAAATCTTCAACCTTAACCTTCGACATTTGTGATAAAGTTCCCTGAAAATACTCTCCTTTTCAATCAAAATGGTTAGAACCAAAACCACCACTCCCGATACTCCTTTTGAGTCACATCAATCACATGAATCTACTCCATCTCCTCTAGCTAAAAGACAAAAACTCACTCCCAAACTGAAAGCCAAATCCAAGCTGTAAGCCAAGCCTAAGGTCAAGGGGGTCATGATCAAGGAACCCATTGCCACAAGATCTCAATCTATGAAGGATATTCCTCCTGGTTGAGGCAAAAGTACCAAGGCTCCAACTCCTCCTACTTCAGACTCTGACACTCACTCTTTCTCTGAGAAGCCATCCAAAGGTACAAAGTTTGATAAAAATCTTGCCAAAGCATTGGCAAACATGCTTGAGGAGGCATTTCAATCAAAAGGGAAAAAAGGAGGTCAATCTTCAAAGGAACCAGAAGACAGGGAAGAAGAAATTACATTCCCTCTAAAGGGATTCAATGTGAAGAAGATTGAGGAGTCTCAAAAATTCATAGATCACTTTTCAAGGAGAAAAGTGTGTAAGATGCACTTTATTGACCACATTATTCTTCAAGAGGTATTGAATGCAACCTCAATCCTTATCTTTAGTCCTATATGCCCTAGCTTTCAGTTAAACTTCCATTTTGCACCAAGGTAGTGAGGCATTTCTATTATAACTTAGAACCTATCAATGATCCTCTTAGAAATTCCCTGGAAGAAGAAATGGTCTTTAAGGTTAGAGGGCAAGAAATCCTAATCTCACCCTCCAAAATCAACACTTGGTTAGGAATAGAGGACCCACATGAAGACAACTATCCTAATTTTGACTCAAACTAGCTATTTTCTATTCTAAGGCCTGGGGAGATAGTAGGACCCCTCGGTTTCAATACAAGTGATATATGTGATCTTCAGAGAGTGCTATGGTATATCTATTTTAGAGCCATAGTAAACAAAGAAAATAATTGCCCTAATTTCATAAAGAGAGATTACAGAAAATTTTCCTCATTTCTTCTCAAAGAGAAAAAGGACTTAGGTGAGTACATTTTTACTAATCTTAAGTTATACATACTTAAAGGAAAAAGCACCACTCTAATGCCTTATCCTCAACTTATATCCCTATTTCTCAAAAAGAACAAGATTTAGTACTTGGAGAAGAATGAATGAATTGAGAGGCTAGTTCCAGTAGGAAGAAACCAAATTAGGAAGTTACATATTGCATTACCCTTGAAAAACCCTCTTGAGTCAAGTCCCAAAAAGAAGAAGACTAAGATTGCAACAAGTTGATTGGATGAGACACGGTCTTCTGCTCCAGCATCCACATCTCCTCCTTTATTTTTTTGGTGCCATGTTGCAAACATTTATGGAGAATATCTTGAAGGGTTTTTATATTGACATTGCGAATACAAATGCTTAGTTGATAACCCATATGAAGATGAAGATAGGAGAGCTTATGGAGAAAATGGATAAGAGGCATAAAGAGATGTTGGTAGATCAACGAGCTCAGGGTGAGCTTCTGAGATCACTTCACACTAGACTTGATGTTATGGCATCTGGCTCATCCACTCTTGCTACATCTATGCCTACTATTACTGAGCCAGTACCTGCTTCTAAGCTTAGACCCTTATCTATCCCTCTTCCTACCATATCTATCACTATTCCCAGAAATCTCTTATTCTCTATGCTTAACCTAGAAACATCTGAGACCATTCACATCACCACTGATGAACCAGTCTAGCTAGCCTAGCCTATCCAGCCCCAGCCAGTGTCTACTCTTATTGCTTCACCTGCAGGTATTGAGGAAGTGATTGTTTCTTCCAGTGATCATCAGTCACCAGCAGCTATTGAGGAGGTAGAGGTTACTTCTCTGATTCCATCACCATAAAAACTTCCAGAGGATTTTCTTCAGGTACCTGCAGTGAATCTTCTTGAACCTGAACCATCATCCTTAGATACTTCCAGTTCAGATGACATACATGGCTTGGGTTCACACCTCTTCCTGTCACTCCTGCCTCTGTGGTTTAGCCATCTAGTCCTACTCCTTTTGATTGATCCTACCCTTGTGATAAAACAAAAATGGGGAGAAGAACTTGGGTGATTTTGTGGAAAATGATATGATTTTGTAAAAGAATGCATAAGATATGGGTGTATAGTGTTTAAGGGAGCTTTATTAGTTTTTGTTTTAAGTTTGATTATGTTAGAATCATGAACTCATTCTGCAGTTTAAATTTGAAATTATTTATCAGTTATAGACTAATGAGTTTTTGATTGTGTATGCAAGATGAACGAATGAAGAATTAGGATATACATTCAAAGTTATGAATTTTTTATGTTAACATCATTAAAATTGGATTCAAAAAGATTTCAAATACTAAATTTCTCAAAATCATTAGATTTGGATTCGAAATGATCTTCCCAAGTTATTTCAAAAGATTTTTTAAGTTTAAATTGAACAAACGATTCCATATGAAAAGTTATCAAGAAGCATGTGATTGAAAACTCAATTTCAAAAACTTTGTTCAAAATCACCAAGTTTTGTCATCATCAAAAAGGGAGAGAATGTTAGATTTCATATGTTTTGATGATAACAAAGATTGGATTAATATTTCAAAAGTTTTAAATAAAAGGGTTGAGTACCTACTTGAGTCATAAAGAAGAACTAAAAGACAAAGAACAAGAGAAAATATCACTGGCAAAATTTTGAAGGCATTACTCGAGTAAGCCTTCAAGTAATGGTCCTTCATTACTCGAGGGATCACTCGAGTAATGTGTGAGAAACTATTCCAAAAGCTCTCTATCAAAAATCGCATGCCATTACTTGAGGGATCACTCGAGTAATCTCCAAAGTTATATGAAACATTACTCGAGGGATTACTCGAGTAATTAGAGCAGAAATCATCCAGTAGCTCTTAGCCAAGAAATGACTGATATTACTCAAGGGACTACTCGAGTAACCAGATATGAAAAAGGCCCATTACTTGAGGGATCACTCGAGTCAGTTAAAATGAAAAGATTGAATTACTCGAGGGATCACTTGAGTTATCAGGTAAGCAAAGCAGTATGCACTCTTGGCCAAGATTTGGATGACATTACTCTAGGGATTACTCGAGTTATCTGAAAAGAATTTGAAACGTTACTTAAGGGATCACTCAAGTAACCAGACAAGAAACAAGAGACTTACTCGAGTGATCACTCGAGTAACCCAGTATGCAAAAGTTTTGTAAAGTAAGTTACTCGATGGTTTACCTAAGTAATATGGTCAGACAACGTTAACTTACACTCTGGCTTATTTTTAATGAAATTACTCGAGTAATGCTCATGATCACTTGAGTAATGCAGTAAAGAAAGCATGATTTTAATCAAATGTTCATTGATTTATTATCTATATGATTAACCTTTCATTATATTAGTATTCTGAGACTATTTGCAAAGTAACAAAGAAGAGATCATACGATGAGTGAAAAGTTAAGCAAAGCGCCCGAACGCTCACCTATTGCAAATAGATAGTTTTCAAATTCGAAGAATGGTCAATCGTAGCTGCGCGACTCTAATGGACAAGTTGAAATTGTTGCAACGACTATTACAACTCATCTATAAATATGGGAACATTCAACATGGAACATATATGACTAAGAACATACAAACATACACTAATCAACATATTCTTAGTGCTCTATTTCTTATATTCATTCTTTGTACTTCAGTGATTACACATTTGCTCTATGAGAGATTTTCTTTGAAACCACTATATTTGTTATTGAGACAACTTAAGGTTGTGGAACCTTGAGTTGGGGATTAGTTTACAATGTGTAAGTGGGAGCGAGTGTCCATTGAAGGAACTTGCTATGTACTGAGGTGCCAAAAACCCACTGAATCTTGGAAGATATAGTGAAACTCTCATTCATTCAACACTCAGAGAAATACTTATACAGCAAACAATTCTATTGAAGGACTTATCATCCCTTCCTACAGTGCTGGGTATTCTATTTGGCCAAAGCCCTTCTCATCTGAATGCTTAACGGGTAATTCTGCTCAATTCGTGTCATAGTTCAAGTATTCATTATGGCAATAATATGCATGAAATAGGATACATAGAATATAAGGGAAAAGTTACTACCTTAGCCTTTCTTCTCTTGAACTTGTCCTGGTTCTATTGCTCAGGATAGATATCATATCCTATAATTAGAATTTACGAGCGACGAGTTATTACTTAGTCCAATTCTTTCATAATTCAAACACTCAAATTGGTTATCATTAGGGTCAATACACTAAGTCAAAGGAAGAGTTAATGTGGTCAAACTATCCTAAAGTGCTTAATTGTACCCTTGAAGTTCAAGGTAATTACATTCTGCCATTACCTTTTTATTTTCATACATTTATTAAAATCCGACAAAATTTTCAAATAACTTTGAAAATTCATATATTTTTGCACAAATGTCCAACTACAATGATTCCAAAGGCTATGTGACCTCTATTAAGTCTAGTTTTGGGAAAAAATATTTCCCTTACACAAATAGATGCATAACATTCCAAAATTACCATTCATTGGACAATGTCATAGAAACATCCCAGTTTTACGTAGCTAACTTAAAAAATACATAACTCTTAGTGTATAGATCTAAATGACATAAATGACCTATCAAATTAAAGCTTGATTAATCTAATTTTATTTTGGAAAAGCTCATGATCATTGAACATTGTTCAGTTACTCAAAACATAATGCAAACAAACTACCATGAAGGAAACCCTAATTGGCAACAAATACAGTTTTAGGTATTTGTTCCAATGATCCATAATTCCTAAATAGGGGCTATTCCCACATAGTTTTTCATTCAAAAAACAATGGTGGCATCAAATTTATCGATTTCCAACCCCTTCTTATGTCCAGTTTTGGCATAATTTAGACATACGATCCAACAATTACCAAACTTTCAATTTAAGTCTTAAACTAGTTTCATATGTTTATTAAACACCAAAAGACACCATTTATACAATCAAAACCTTAGCTTAACCGAAAATAGGGTAGAAATTTACTGGCCAAAATCCTTAACCAATCAATACAACATATATGTCAAAATGAAGCACTTGTTCACCTCTTGCTCTTTCTTGAGCTATTTTCTTGATTCTCCAACTTTGGCTCTTGCTAGAAGACTAAAAATACATCCCCTTGAAATTCTAAAATCATAGAAATGAAGCGCTCTTCAAGGGGAACAATGTTTATGAAGAGTATTTGACTAAGTAAAGTTGGGTTAAGTTGAGTTGACTTTTTCTCTTTCTTTCCTTTCTCACTTGATCAAATTCTAATGCTCAAATGGAGGTAGAAATGTTAACCAAGTTGCTACCTTTGTCTTGCCTTTGGTCAGTTTTTCTGAAGTTGGAAAATTTGATAAAACTTTGACTTGTTGACCATTTGACCCAAAACTTTGCTTCCTTCTTTATTTACCCTTGTTGACTGAAATTTAACCATTGTGTAAGGAGGGTTAATTTACTTTTTGATCTCATAATTACTTCTTACTTTTGAAGAACAAATCTTGTCCCTTCATTTTGTCTTCCAATTTTAACCTCAAGATCAAGTGGCAATTGACTCTTTTACCCTCGATCATGGCAAAATTAATTAATGTGCCATTAGGTCTTTTATTTCTCTTTGTGTTCACATAAATGGTGCCACTTTATTTCTTTCTTCTGTTCAATTTAGGTTTTGGTCATTTCTGACTTTAAGCAAAAAACCATGTAATTTACCTATAGCTAATTGGGACAAAAGTCATTACACAATTTCCAAGGAAAAATTTAGCCTTTAAGTACAATTTTGGGATATTACAATTCTCCCCTTGTACAATAAATTTCATCCCCAAAATTTGTTACACATCTTGAGGCATAAACTCCAGATAATGTCTCTTCATGCCTTCTTCTTTTTCACAAGTTTCTTCCCTTAGGATAGTCCCTTCCATACTACCTTCCCAAATGGTATACTTCGGTGTCTGGGCCATTTTTCTTGTCGATCAATCATTCAGTTTAGCTCAACGCATATGTGAAGTTATCTTGCACGTTGATATCTTCGTACTCTATAACATGTTCAGGGTCTGGTGGGTACTTCTTTAATTTTGATATATGAAATATGTCATAGAGTCTGCTTAAGTTTGGGGGTAGGGCTATTCAATATGTCACTGGCCCAATTCTTGTAAGAATTTCAAAATGACCAATGTACTGCAAGCTCAGCTTCTTTCTCTTGATTGCTCTACCGATTCTAGTGACTAGAGATACTTTCAAACATGATCTCTGACTTCAAATTTTAGAGGTTTTCTCCTTTTTTCCATATAGCTTTTTGTCTACTAGTGCTAGGAGCCTCTTTATGATAATGTTGATTTGCTCTGTGGTTTGATCCACTAGATCTGGCCCATAAAACCTTCTTTCAGATAATTCCACCTAGCAGAGAGGAGATTGGCACTCCCTTCCGTACAACTGTTCATACGGAGCCATCTGGATGCTCGCATATAGCTATTGTTGTAAGCAAATTCAGCAAGTGGAAGGAAATGGTCCTAATTCCCCTTGAAATCTAACACACACACCCTTAACATATCTTCTAGCATTTGTATGGTTCTTTTTTATTGTCCATCCGTCTGTGGATTATACACTACTACAGAAAATGTTTTTAACATCCCTTTTTTAGGTCTTTTAACATTTGAAAAGATGGGGATGTCTATGTGAGTGATGTGTGAGTGATGTAGTTAAAAATGAAAATAACGTCCGTAAATAATTAGAACGCCTAAGGTCTGGACTTTAGACGCCCCAGTTTTAAAATTGGGAAGTCTAAAGTCCAGACTTGAGACGTCCCAATTTTAAAATTGGGACGCCTCAAGTGTCAGTGTCTACTTTAGGTGTCCATTTTTCTTTATGGACATTAAAAGTTGTAAGTTGTTTTAAATGATTATTTGTATTCTTCACTGTCTAATAAAATTAAAACTGTAGAAACATGATCACAAAATTATTCATAAACTACAATGTCCCTAAATAGCCAGCATTATCTAACTAAATTGTTAACTCTAACAACCTAAAAATACTATGTACAACAAAAACTCCTACTACCTAATTCCATGTACAATATGTAAGGGACAACCATCACTATATAACTAAATTGTTAATTCCAACAACCTAATAATACTATGTACAACAACAACTCCTTCTACTTAATTCCATGTACAATAACCACTACAAAGTGTCAGAAAGCTATCTATTACACAACTACTAATTAACTAGTATAAATAAAAACTTTAATGATCTATATGTTAAAGAAGATGTCCAGCCAAAAGGTCTCTGATCAAATTAATGTCTTCATATAAGTAGGCTTCTTCATTATAAAAAATCTGCAAATTAGAAAATAAACTTAGATGAAATGAATCAAGTGAATGAATTAATTAGCAATTAGATCAATTACAACACCAAAAATATTATCATTTGAGAATAAAGAAGCGATTACTTGTTCAAAATCACTTGTAATTCAACTCTATATGATGTTATACATATAAAGTAAAACATAATATTCGCATTCAGTGTTGCTAGGTTGTCAAGAGTACTATAAATCAAAACAAATGGTTAAAATCAATAAAGGCATATCTAAAACGACCGTCAATGAAAGAAATTGAATTGAATCTACTTACCTTTGGATAAAACCACTTCTGGTCTCTAATAACTTTGCCTTCACGTGACCCTCCAAGGATTTTATTTGTTTGGGTTGCACTATCATTAATATGAAAATCAACAGAAATTAGAACAATTTATTTAAGTCAAGAATCAATGAAATACAAAAATAATAACTTACATGTTAAAGACTAATTTTATTTCTTTATCTAGACTTTTACTCAAGGAATTAAACTAGTAAACTATGTTGAGATGAGGATAGAGAACACACAAACTCCAATAGTAACTATAACAACATATACATATGAAAATGAAGTTAGATGACAAGGCAATTATTTATTAAACATCTTAAATAGACAAAATTAAATGAATAATTGGTGCTAGATAACAATGAAATTTGGCATGTCCCATTGGCCATTGTGTAGCCCGCATAGCTCGTCCTTGCTTCTAAACTATTAGCATCCCTGATCACATTTGCAGGACATAAGAATCCGTATAAATCATGTCTTCCCTTGTCGATGCATATGCGGTGGAAGGTGCTATAATAGAATTAAAATGATAAATGAATTAGTAAATGTATAAAACTAAAAAACCAATGCATTAATTGGAGGAAAAAAATGAAAAAAAAAATTATAAGATTGCAAATTTAACCTATCCTACATCTATCTTCTCTAACTTAATGAACTCTGAGATCTTTCCTATCAATCGTGAAGGGATACTCCAATGTTGGAACCACAATCACTGGAGGCATATGCAAGTCAATCTGGCGAATGTCTTTGTAGAGCTGTTGCAGTCGTACCAGGAAGGGCCATTTTCCTGCATCTTGCGCTTGCTTTTAGAACATAAAAAATAGATTGTTAGTAGGATGTCAATAGATCTCAAGTAAAAGCAAGGTAGTTCTTACTATTGGAGATGTTGTTGTTGAGCCAATAATATTTTGAGGTCAAAGGATGAAAGATCCTATCGTCTGGCCTATTGTGGCAACCTTTTCATCAGGAACAGGGATAGTTGTACCTTCTTCCCCTTTTCAAACACATGTCACTGTCACCCTACGTAAATGCTGTGGAATTTGCTTATGATGGGGGGTGGTAGCTTCTATGTGAATGAGAGCATCAATAATAACATGCAGCATTAAGGCATCCAAATAGAGGATGGAAGGTTCTCCAGGTGCTGGAGTGGGAGAATGGTCACCAAGTGGTTCCTTTAGCAATTTGTAACTTCCTTTAGTGCTGGGTTCGGCTGGGGATTCCTGGGTTATACGCTCGTCACTTGCCATCCTTGATTCAAACATCTTTATCATTTCAAGACATAGCTATTGCACCAGCTCTTCTAGAAGCTTGTAGCGAAGTTTGGCCTCGAGCTCTTATTTGACTTCTAGTTGAATCTTGACCACAAGCTCCCTACTAGCTTCAACTTGTGACAAATAATAATGTGAGGCTCATCTAAAATACTTCACAATACTAACTCCCCTTAAACACGATCGAGGTGATATGCCTTCCTTGTAACCCCCTGCCTTATAAACTGTAATTATAATTCAAAAATGTGTAATTATGATGAATTAGAGACCATAAGATGTTAAAAGACTTATTTCCAATCCTATCCGTAAGACTTTTAAAATTTACAAAAATGCCTCTAGGGACTTGGCCCGGGCCCGCCGTACCCGGTCCGGTTGCACTTTTCTCGAAATTCTAATCTAGGCTATCCTAACATATTTCTGCCCGAGGAATCCATTTCCGGACTCAGAATTATCAAATTCAATGTCAAATTACAAATTTACCCTTGGCAACCTTACTTCAAGGGTTTCAGGGGCGTTTTTGTAATTATGCTTTTTCGGCCTTTTTCGAAAAAGTGACCAACTGTAACCCCACCTAATTTTCTCTCCTGAACTAAATGGAACCATCAAATCATTGAAAATCCAACTCTAAGACCTATTTCTAGAGCTAGCCGAAATTTATGAGCTCTCCGGAGAAAATCGGGGTTTTACAATTTCGGCTTTGTAAACCTGTTCCTTTCTATTCCTAACCACTTTATTAACCATTATATTAGGTTACAACTAACATTAAGACCCAATTTGGGCAGCATAACTCCTAGGCTATATCATTTCCAAAATTTAAAACCAATGGCAATCCGGCAAAAATTCACCGATTAAATTGCCCACAGCAGCTAGAATAAGCAATATACGCAAGTTTGGAAGTTACCTCAAGCTCCCACTAGCTTTTCCTCAAGGTAGCTGAAAACCCTAGCCTTAGAACACCCAAATTTGTGCTCCACAAACCTTGAGGAACATAGAAGAATAGCTTAGGAGCGGAGTTATACGCGTTAGGTAAGGATTTACCGAAGAAATCGACTTACCGTACAAGTTCTCTTCTCCTTCTCTCTCTAGAATTTCTCACACCTTCTCTCTCTTGTTGCAGCTGAATGTCACAGTTTTTAGCTGATGGAAGAGGTGGATCATGATTTAATATGGTATAATATTATTTTCTAATTATTTACTAAATTTCCATCAATTTCGGATTTTTACAAAATTCTGGCAGATTTCTGTCCAAACTTTGAAAAATCATAACTAATTCTAGAAAAATAAAAATAGAGTGATTCCAAAGCCTATAGAACACTTATTGAGTCTAGTTTTAAGGAAAAATATAGAAGTTTCTGGATGGAATCACAAAATTCCCAGAATTTCAATCTTTACATATTGTTCCAGAAAATAATTAATTTTGCTGGGAAAACTTCAAAAATCCATAACTCTTAGCTCACAAATCTAAATGATACAAATTATATGTCCATTTTGAAACTTGACATGTGAATTTAAGACTGGAAAATTTAAGAATTTTTAGACACCATTTGCCTATTTAAAACTTCCATACAAATTGGCTGCCTTGTACAGAGTTTCATTGGACAGAGTTTTCAACTTTTACACAATTGTTCCCAATGGTTACAATTTCACAATAAACACTTTCCCCACACGAATTTTCACAAGGAAGCCATTGAAATCATTAAAATATCCAAATTCCCATCACACATTCTCCAAAAGTGTTTATTCAACAATAATTACATCCACTTTTGAAGTCATTAGCCCTTAATCACTTTTTGGGATATTACACTTGGTTCTAGCGCTTAAGGCAGATATCGAATCCTATAATTAGAATTTACAAATGATGAGTTATTACTTAGTCCATTTTTTTCATAATTGAAATACTCAAGTTGGTTATCATTAGAGTTAATATACTAAGTCAAAGGAAGAGTTAATGCGGTGTTCAAAGTAATTACATTATGCCATTATCTTTCTATTTTCGCACGTTTATTAAAAGCTGGTAGAATTTTCATCTAACTGTGAAAATTCATATATTTTTGTACAATGTCCATTACAGTGATTCCAAAGGCTATGTGACCTCTATTAAGTCTAGTTTCAGGGAAAAATATTGCCCTTAGACAAATGGACACACAACATTCCAAAATTACCATTCCTTGGACACTGTCACAGAAACATGCAAGTTTTATTTGGCTAAATTAAAAAATACATAACTCTTAGTGTACAGATCTAAATGACATAAATGACCTATAAAATTAAAGCTTGATTAGTCTAGTTTTATTCTAGAAAAGCTCATGATTATTGGACATAGGTCATTTACTCTAAAACACAATGCAAACAAACTGCCAAGCAAGAAACCCTAATTGGCAGCAAATGCAATTTTAGGTAGATTTTTCCAATGATCTAGAATTCCTAACTAGGGGTTATTCCCACACTATTTTTCATGTAGAACACAATGGTGCATCAAATATATCAAATCCCAAACTCTTCTATATGTCTTGTTTTGGAAGAATTTTAGACATACGATCCCACAATTACCAAACTTATAATTTAAGCCTCAAACTAGTTGCATATATTCATTAAACACTACAAGACACCATTTATGCAATCAAAACACCATGAAACTTCTAAACCCTAGCTTAAGTGAAAATAGGGTAGAAATTCACATGCTAAAATCCTCAAACAATCAAGAAAACATATATGTGAAAATGATGCTCTTGCCCACTTCTTACTCTTTCTTGAGCTCTTTTCTTGATTATTCAACTTCGGCTCTTGCTAGAAGACTTAAAGCACCTCCCCTTGAAATTATAAAACCATAGAAATGAAGCTCTTATCAAGGGGAATAATGTTTATGAAATGTATTTGAGCCATAGAAGTAATTGACAAGGCCAAAATCCAAGGATAATCTTTTACCTTAACTTTGTTCTTCCTTTTCTCTTTGCTTAAGCTTTTGGACGACTTTTGCAAGTGAGAGAAAGTGGTGAGATGTTCTGATTTTTCTCTTCCCTCATCTCATTATACTTGGCTGAAAATTAGCCAAAAGGAATAGAGAAAAATGTGTGGTTCACAATTAGTCTCATTAGTAAAAAGTTGGTCGTAATTTGATTGATTAAAGTTGGGTTAAGTTGAGTTGAGTTTTTCTCTTTCTTTCCTCTTCTCAATTGACCAAATTTTAATGCTCAAAAGGAGGTAGAAATGTTGACCAAGTTGCTACCTTTGTCTTGCCTTTGGTCAAATTTTCCCAAGTTGGAAACTTTGATGAAACTTTGACTTGTTCACTATTTGACCCAAAACTTCGCTTCCTTCTTTATTTACCCTTGTTGAATGAAATTTAACTCATGTGTAAGGAGGGTTGATTTGCTTTTTGATCTCTTAATTACTTCTTACTTTTGAAGCTCAAATCTTGGCCCTTCATTTTGTCTTCTAATTTTAACCTCAAGATCAAGTGGCAATTGACTCTTTTACCCTCGATCATGAAAAAATTAATTAGTGCACCATTAGGTCTTTTATTTCTCTTTGTCTTCATATAAATGGTGCCACTTTCTTTCTTTCTTATGTTCAATTTAGGTTTTTTTTCATTTATGACTTTAGGCGAAAAGCCAGGTAATTACTGATAGCTAATTAGGACTAAAGTAATTGCACTATTTTTGGGGACAATTATGTCATTAGTATCACTATCTATTCAGTACATGTAGCCCTTGAGTACAATTTTAGGATATTATAGCCATTAATAATCACCAATGTGTAGATTTTTCCACCAAGATTTTTTACTCTTGTTGATCTAACTAAGTTCATATGGAGTAATTGGAGTGGTTTCTCTGTTGAGACTATTTTCTTAGATTTGAAAAAGGACTTTATTTGTTTGCCCTTTTGACAAGAATCACATACTAAATTATCTTTAAATTGAAGTTTAGGCAGACTAATAACTAAATTATCTTTGATAAGTTTACTTAGTTGTCTTATGTTGACATAAGCAAGTCTCTTATACGATAAGCAACTTTTATCAGCATTACTCAAAAAACAAGTTTTAACAACATTAGTATTTATATCAAGAATGTAATAGTTACCATCCCTTGAAGCTCATATCTTGACTTTGAGATCATCTTTGTTGATTTGAAAGTCCTTTTTACTCATGATGAGGCATTCTTCTAAAACAAAGATGACCCAATCTATGTCATTTCTTTGGCTTACACTAAGTAGCTTGTGGGATAATCCTTCTGCATAGTACACATCCTTGACTTGTACTCTATCTTTCTTGCCAACTTCACTAATTATGTCACACCCTCATCTTATTTTCAGCTATTTCAGAGTATTTACGGAAATGATACACAGTTCAATGGGCAACACAGGAATAACATAGATATATTGATATTATGTGCGCGATTACGGAAATTCCCTATACGGGTTCGTACTTGATAATTACAATTAACGTAGCCTCGCAGTGCTACGTGGGTGTCTAAACACGTCTCAGTGAACAGAGACATCTTCTTGTCTTCACTCTATCACCACAATCCCTTTCGTACAGTTCTCTTTATTGTTCTCAGCATACGTTCTATCTTTTCTTGTCTAAATTGTTGGTAGGGGAGGGTGAGATTCTGGGGAATCTCATTAGGAAAGTAATACCAATATGCATGCAAGATAAGTTCTTAATGCATGACATGCTTGCATTACATAACTCATGCTCACACAATGACATATCTGCGTGCTCAATGTTTCAAACAATATATGTATGGCCATAGCATAAACAGAAACAGAGCTTCAATTATTCATATATTTTTCACATCATCAGGTAAAGCAATAACATGCATCAATACACCAGCACAAATATCAAATACATGTAGGAGAGGTAAGTTCCCTACCTTAATCGCCCTTCCTTGATCTTCGAATAACATGCCTCGATTTGTGTGCCAATACCTCGCGTTCTCTACTCGGTCCTAGAATGTCAAATGTACAGTTTAGACACTTCCATAGTATTTCTGGTGGTTATATTAGTCTATGGTGAAATTTTACCAAAATGCCCCCGGGACCCTGGCCCTGCTATACCCGGCCCGATGGCACGTTTTCCTAAAATTTTGACTAAGGCTATTCTGACTTATTTTCGCCCAAGGAATCCATTTCAGGGCTCAAAATCACCAAATTTAGTGTCAAATTATGAAAATACCCTTGACAGCCCCGATTTAGGGATTTCAATGGCGTTTTCATAATTATGCTTTTTCGGCCTCTATCAAAAAAGTGCCCAACTGTAACCTCACCTATTTTTTCCCACTAAATCCAATGGAACCATTTATTTCATGAAAATCCAACTCCTTCCCTCATATTTGTGCTGGCCGAAATATTGGTCAAAAATTGGAAAAATGGAGTTTTGTGTTTTAGCTTCTAAAACTTGTACTTTTCTACTTCTAATCCCTTATTAACTTATTTAATCACATTTTAATCATGATTTAAAGAAATTTGGGCAGCATAACCCCTTAGGATTAGGACTTTCCAAATTTACAAATTTGACAAAAATCACCAAAACCAAACACAAACCTCAACAACAACACCGTACTAGTTTAAATCTAAGGTTTGTGAGGTTACCTCTTGAGATCTTGAATCTTCTCTCTCTTGACATCTCCTCTTTCTCTTCCTCAACCTTGAGGTTAGCTTGCTAACATGGTGATTCATGGAGAAAAAGAGATTAGAGAAGCTATTATGCAAGAGAGGAAGCTTTAAACACAAGAATAACAATACCTACCTTAGACTTCTTCCTCATTGAGCTCTCCTCTTCTCTCTATTTCTCAAGCTTCTCTCTTCCTCTTTTCCTTGTGACTTGGATGAAAATGAAGGCAAGAGGGAAAGGATGAGGCTTCATAAATTTTCTCCATGCATTCTACTCCATTGATCTCATCAATGGTTAGGATTCCTCCACCTTTCATGTACACCATACCTCCCACCATGCCTCGCACCATGCTTTCACTTTATGCCATACTTCCTCATAATCTATGCCATGCCTTCACATCATTTGGGTCTTCTTGCCTCTTAGCCCTTGATCTCATCAAGGGATCATAACGTGATACTTGTCACAAGCATACATCTACCAAGAATATTCCAATTATGCATTTTCCTTTATTTTCCTTGATTAATTGAAATTTACTCCAATTAATTGGAAAATAATTAATCTTGGGCTTAAATTAGCAAAATTATGATTTTGCTATCACCTTTGTAATTTAATTCAATTTCTTGAATTTATTTGCTTATTTTCTTATGAACCTGAATATTTCAAAATTCTTAAGATCCAAATTTCATAAATATTCACCATTTTATTGAATTATTCAAATAATTACAATATATTTTTTGTGGATAAAATTTGGGATGTTACAAATTCCAACAATCTTTTCAAATTGCTTTCCTCCAAAGCTTACTTTGCCTCCCTCTTTTTGTTCCATTATGGTGAATTTGTTCTTGTCACAAGTCATATGTCTCTAGCATCCACTTCAATGTACCATTTACTTATCTTTGACACTTTGAGAGAGACCTAAAATTAGAGACAATCAACTTTTAGATACCCACACTTTCTTATGTCCTTTGTGGTTAGTGTGAATCATTCTTGGCATATATGATCCTTTTGGAACCCATTTATAAGTGCCTATGATTCCTTCCTTTTTATGATAACAAGATGAAGTATAATGTCATTTTCTATTTCAAAAATTACAATGAGCAAAAGGATTAGATATGTGCATAGAGTGTTGAAAATAATTGAAAAGTTATTTTAAGAGCCTCAAACATATCGTTTGCAAAAGGAAAAGTACAGATTCTAAAATACTCTTCATGACTCAAGGCACTTTGAATCATCAAGATGGCCTTGCTGTAGATAGTCACCAGCTTCTTATCATTGTCATTGAACTCATATAGTGTTTTTGGAATCTTTCTTTCTCCTTGTCTCTTCATAGGTACATAGTCTCTATCTTGTATTACTTATAAGATCACATATTCATTTGCTGTTACAAACACTTTGAATTTGGTGTTTCAGAATGAGAAGTGTTTTCCATAAAATCTTAGTGGTCTGCTGATTGAAGTTTCATCAGGAAGTACAACTTCACCTATGCTTGCCATCAAATGCTTCTTAAGATGTCAAACTTGAAACAAGAAGACTAAGCTCTGATGCCAAATGTTAGTTCAAACTTTTCACCAAAGAGGGAGGCAAATTAGGGATATTAAAAATTAAAAACTTCAATTGAAACATAACGAAGAGAGGAGAGTTAGAAAGATATAAGCAAAGGTGGATGCAAAAGATTTATACTGGTTCGGTCTAAATCACTTAACCTATGCCCAGTCCATTGAAAGCCTTTCTGAGATTTCAACTATCTTCTAAGATTCATAGGGCTCTTAGTACCTTAGTACAAGCAAATTCTTCTTTAAGAACAATCGCTCCCCCTTACAATTTGCAATTAATGCCTACTCTAGATCTAACTATCTTGAATAACTTATTGTAATAGAGGATTTAATAAAGGACTCTCACAAAAGTGAACAAATAATCACAAAAGTATAGAATCTCACTAAGAGCTCAAGACTTAGTATAGAATACAACAGTAAAGTTTTTTGTAGAGAGTTGTCGCCTCATCTTCAATGCCCTCTACTTGTAGTGTGAGGATTTTTTGTAACATCTAGAAATTTAGAGCTATGTATGCATTTAATAAGATATAGGATACCCATAATTATGCACATGCATGGACTTATATTAGGGGACATATATGGCACATTTTGGGCATACACACACACACACACACACACACACACATATATATATATATATATATGGGTTTTATTTTTAAGGTGGAGTCACAAGAAGTTGCCACCTAAGCTTACTCTTATATATGTACATGAGAAATTAGGGTTACAACTTGAGTCTTCTTTAAGAAGCCTTAAGACCATCCTCTCTTGCTTCCTAAGGATGCCCATACTTGCTCCACAAGCATACAAGATTAAGTCACATTCCTCTTTGCTTGGGGAGCAAGTTGGCCAAGGACAGATATGGAATAAAGGAAAAGTTTAGTCAAAAGGTGCTTGGACACTTGGACAATCTCTTGACCAAGCATTATGTATGCATGTGACAATTAAACCTTAGCCTCCCACACTTAAAATTTTGTCTAAAGGAGCAAAAATAATGAAAAAATAGTAAGAAAAATAAAGAAGAGAGAGGAGGGTCGAATTTCTTGAAGAACTAGAGAGAGAAAGTGTTCTTGATCCAAAATCACCACCAAAATCACATATCTAGCTCAAAGTGTCTTCACTAAACTTGTTCTCCTCATCAATAGCTACAATTATATGGCTTTAGTTTCTTGAAAGGAGGAGTTAGGTGCTGTCTACAAATTGTGAAAGTTGGTGAAGGAAAGAGAAAGTGATAGCAAGAGAAAGAGGTGAGAATAAGCTTTAATTTGAGCCTAGTATCTTGGATTTTGGGTTAAGCTTTATAGAGATGTCATGCTATAGTAATTTTGATCAAGAGTTATTTTAGGGTTTTGATGATATTAATCACATGAAAATGTGGTTAATTGAGCTTTTAGCATGATAGAAATGAAATAGATCAAGTCTTGTGGTTAAATTGGCAAAAATCATGTTGTGTCCTCTAGGTTTTTGCTTTGGCCAAGAGTATGGCACTATAAAGGAATGTGATTTTATCAATTTTGAGGTTCCCATTGGGTTTATAATGAAAAATTGTGTAGGAATTGCCTATAGAATGATTTTGGTAAGATTGGATTGAATTACTAAAAAATGGAGTTAAAGGTATGGTGAGGTGCTGCTAGATTTGACTTCCACAAAGTCAAGTTGGTTTGGGTTGAAACTTGATTGATCAAACCTGGACCAATGGCTATTGAATTTTATAGGTTATTAGTACACATCCTAATTTTTAAAATGAGTCATAGAAGGCCTTAATTTGATATCTATAGTGGGATTTATGATTTATCAAAATTAGGTGACAAAACTGGAATGAATTCTGAGACAATCAGGATTGATTGAGGATCTTGGAATATAAGACCTGTAATTGATAGTTGTTAATATTTTTCCTTTATAGAGGACTTGAAGGGTAACACGTAGGAGTTTGAAACACCTTAAATGGATTTTTCTAGGTTAAGTAATGAATTTTTAAAGTTGCTTGAGGAATGCTAGCATATTTGGGATTTATTCTAGAATTTCCAATTTTAAGGAAAACATGGTTAAGAGATGATTGAGGATTAGAAAAATGATTTAAAGATTTTTGTGATCACATTGGGTGTCTTAAAGGTTAGATGTCATAGCTCATGTCTTAAGTTAGTTAAGTGATAGTTATAGAGCATATAAGGCTTAAAGATAACCAATAAGAGATAAAGTTAAGGATAAGGAGTGGAATGGGTCATAATAACTTAACCTTTATTATGACAATGGAATTGGAACAAGTAATGACCCATATTCATGAATTCTAAATGATGGGATTCGATAACTACCCGAACCCAAGGAAGAAGGAATTTGTCGGTAAAGGGTAATACGTAGGAAAGGCAGATAAGTAGTAACTCCTACTCTTATATATTATGTCTTGTTCTGTATGTATGTTTTTACCATCCATATATTCATTTCATGTATGCTATATTTGTGAGAAGTTTTTGCATTATGTTGACATTGTATTGGGATAATAAGACCATAGAGAGGGCCATCAGACCGGGCAGTATGATTTATTATTCAGCATGGCATTGAGTTGCATTGTGTGTATTCCTGGGTTGTAAGACTAAGAATACCAGTTGTGCACTGTGGACCAGCGGGTCTAGTGTTGTGAATTACTGACTGCTGATTGCTATTTATGTATGATGGTTTGTTTGGCATGCTTTATGAATTTGCATATGTTATTATTGTTTTTTGTTACTATTGGGATTCTTGCGAATCTTGCCCTTTCCCTAAACTAACACTTAGTAGAAGCAAGAGGCTCAAAGGGCAAAGAGGTAAGCGATGACAAGTAAGAGGGTGGAGATGAAGGAATTAGCTTTTTTGTTAGTTATCTGTAAATGAATGTATTATGACTAGACTTAGATATTTTAATAACCTTGAGTAATCACACGATGTGTGTATGTATATGAATGCATGTAGACTTAAGTAGTAATAACAGTTTAAGGCAGTATCAGAATACTTAATTATTTTATTAAAATTCCTAGAAATTTGAGTAACATTAGCAAATATAATAGTAAGATTAGTGCATATAATAAGGGTATCATTATCCGAATGTGGTATCAAAAAGCAGTGGTATCAGAACGTTCAACCGAGACCTTAGTATCAATATTGATATATTATCAATATATCCAAATGAATTTGTAATAGCTCATAAGTATACGTTAAAAGTAAGGGGGTTTACACTTTTGGTATTAGAGCAGAGATTTTGGCAATATGCTCATATTCTCTGCTTATGTGATTGATAGTGACTCTATGGTTAAGAGTTATAAGTGACAGACAAATGCAAGTGATATATCTCCCCGTCTATTAACCAGCCTACCAAAAGAAAGAATTTTTGTGGGTTCAGGCTTTGGTCATAGTAATTTTTGTGTCACATAGTCTTAGTATGGATTCTTCTACCAGTGAGATTGAGACTCTTGAGATGGATAAGGTAGCATAAGATTTGGATTTTGTTGTTAACTTTAGAGTTTTTGGTGCTAACTAATTATCCTAGTTAGGTGAATTGTGTTCAAAGGCATATAGGTGATAATGTGCTATATAAGTGATTTTTGAATATAACTCGGTGAGGTTAAGGGTTGAGGTTAATTTAGAACCTTTTGGTAAATGCTGATGTCATGAGAATATTATTTGAAACCTTTTGATTAAAGGTTTGAGTGCATTAAGGTATGATATATGGTGATCCTTAGTGATGCTGTGATGCTAAAGGCATGCAGGTGTGATATACGGTGCAGTTTGGTGATCCTTGACTTTTGAGTATGATCTTTTGATCTTGGCGGTTGAAGTCAACTTGAATTAAATTGAAATTGAAATTGTGAAATATAGTTTGAGGTTACCTTATGGTTTGGATACATGATTGTGATCATGATGATTCTTAAAATTCCTATTGGGTATAATTGAGGAAAAATGATTTCTTGACTTAATTAATATTGAGGTTCTAAGTTTAGAAGGGTTGCAATCAAGTGAATTATAACCTAATAATCAACTATTGAGTTTGATTCTTTAGAGATTTGAAATGACCAGAGCAAGTCGAGGTACTAGAAATGTGTATGAGGTTTCTAAAGGTTGATAGTTGCTAAACCTAGTATAGGGAAAGATCTTGATTATAGAATATTCCTTTAAAAAGATTGTTTGAGAGTTCGTTCCCTGATAGAATAGATAGAGAAAAGGGATACCTACGAGTTATGGTCTCATGACCGAGATGGATAATAGAAGATATACTAGTGGCTAGTGAATTCCCTGAAGTTTTTCCAAAAGACGTGAGTAGATTACCCCGGTAAGAGAAATGGAGTTTGCAATTATGCTCTAGTGGATTGCCCTAGTAAAGGAGGTAGAGTTTGTGAAGCCCGAAGCTAGACCAATATCAAAAGTCCATACTAAATGGCCCTAGATGAAATTCCGAAGTTAAAGAAGCATATTATAAAACTGCTAGAGAAAAAAGGAGCATTATAAGGCCTTAAGTTTCCCAACCTCAATTGTTAGTTTCTATAGTGTTGTTATCTTAAGGAATTTTTCCTATTACAATAGTACTTTCATTGAGAGACAACCAAGTAAACAGGGCTACCTATGATAAGTACTGACTGGAGGAGATAACCAAAGTGCTATAAAGTGGAGCCATCAAGATATCGTCTCGACTGACCGACCGAAGAGAGCTACCTACGGAGGGGCCGACTAATAGAAGGTTCAGTGAAACACCATAGAATGGAGCCATTGGGACGTCATTTAGGCTAGCTAAATGGAAAGGGCTATCTATGGAGGATTCGGACCTGAGAGGGCTACATATTGAGAATTCTGACCGAAGAAGGCCACCTACAAAGGGTTTTGACTAGAGTGGTTGACCAATAAGTGACTGAATGAACCACCAGGATATCGAACCATAGAGTAGAGACACCGGGATGTCTACTTTAGAGTGACGCATTGTAACGAGTCCCACATCAAGTGAGTTTCCTTGAAAAATGGGTGTATATGATCTAATATATCACTATGGGGTGCTCCAATGCCGTTTATCAAAAGAAATATGGGAAAGTAACCTAAGGCCAGGATACCGTTTGGACTGACCAATACACTTGCTAAATTCATGAATTACATGAATTGCCTTGCCGTTGATAAAGCTCCCATGAAAGAATTACTTATTTGTGTGGGATGATAAATGTGTAAGGAGCTTCATAGAGCTGTGAGAGAGGCTAGTTTCCCACCAGTGTTGATTACCCCAGATCCTATTTTAACCTGTGTGATCTCAGTAATGCTGTAAGCAAGGATTAGGAAGTGCCTTAATATAGTGGGCAGAGTAGTGTCGTATACCTCTCGACAGTTGAAGCCTCATGAGATGAATTACCCCACTTATGACTTAAAGCTGGCAGAAATTATGTTTGCTTTGAGTCAAAAAGCGGTGCAAGTGGCAATCACGATGATACATGAACATACTTGATGAGACATGAGATTCTGGGTAGTGACTCGAAGCATAGGGCAGTAGGTCTTGTGATTGTGTTTAATGCTGCATATTGATTGATAAATGCTATTTGTGATGATTATTGATGATATGATGAGTTGTGATGCCTGCTTTATATGAGTATTGCATATGAAAAGGATAGACTGAGTATTAAGAGATGATCCCCCAAGGTATAGTCAATACTATACAATATTTAAAATTTTGAGGACAAAATTTATTGTATGGAGGGAGAATCGTAACACCCAGAAATTTAGAGCCATGTGTGCATTTAATAAGACATATGATACCCATAATTATGCAAATGCATGGCGTCACATTAGAGGACATATATGGCTCATTTTGGGAATACATATATATATGGGTTTTATTTTTAAGGTAGAGTCACAAGAAGTTGCCACCTAAGCTTACTCTTATATGTACACATGAGAAATTAAGGTTACAACTTGAGTCTTCTCTGAGAAGCCTTAAGGCCATCCTCTCTTGCTTCCCAAGGATGCCCCCACTTGCTCCACAAGCATACAAGATTAAGTAAAATTCTCCTTTGCTTGGGGAGCAAGTTCAGCTAAGGACACATATAGAAAAAGGGAAAAGTTTGGTCAAAAGGTGCTTAGACACTTGGACACTCTCTTGACCAAGCATTATGTATGCATGTGACATTTAAACCCTAGCGTCCTACACTTAAAATTTTGGCCAATGGAGAAAAAATAAGGGAAAATAGTAACAAAAAGAAGGAAGAGAGAGGAAAGCCGAATTTCTTGAAGAGACAGAGAGAGAAAGTGTTCTTGATCCAAAATCACCACCAAAATCACATATCTAGCTCAAAGTGTCTTCGCCAATCTTGTTCTCCTCATCAAAAGCTACAATTATATGACTTTAGTTTCTTGAAAGGAGGAGTTTGGTGCTGTCTACAAAGTGTAGAAGTTGGTGAAGGAAAGAGAAAGTGATAGCAAGAGAAAGAGGTGAGAATAAGCTTTAATTTGAGCCTAGTATCTTGGATTTTGGGTTAAGCTTTATAGAGATGTCATGCTATAGTAATTTTGATCAAGAGTGATTTTAGGGTTTTGATGATATTAATCACATGAAAATGCGGTTAATTGAGGTTTTAGCACGATAGAAATGAAATAGAGCAAGTCTTGTGGTTAAATTGGCAAAAATCGTATTGTATCCTCTAGGGTTATGTTTCAGCGAAGAGCAAGGCATTATGAAGGAATGTGATTTTATCATTTTTGAGGTTCCCATTGGGTTTAGAATGCAAAATTGTGTAGGAATTGCCTATAGAATTATTTTGGTAAGATTGGATTGAATTACTAAAAAATGGAGTTAAAGGTATGGTTAAGGTGCTGCTAGATTTGAATTCCAGGAAGTCAGGTTGGTTTGGGTTGAAACTTGATTGATCAAACCGGGACCAATGGCTATGGAATTTTATAGGTTATTAGTACACATCCTAAGTTTTAAAAAAAGTTATAGAAGGCCTTAATTTGATGTCTATAGTGGGATTAATGATTTATCAAGATTAGGTGACAAAACTAGGATTTTCAATGATTTGATGGTTCCATTGGATTCAGGAGGCAAAAATAGGTGGGGTTACAGTTGGTCACTTTTTGGAAAAGCCCAAAAAAGCATAATTATGAAAACGCGCCCAAAACCCTAAAACCTTAAAACGGGGCTGTCAAGGGCAATTTCATAATTTGACACTAATTTTGGTAATTCTAAGCCTAGAATGGATTCTTTGGATGAAAATACATTAAGATAGCCCTAGTCAAAATTTTGAAAAAACATGCAATCGGGCTGAATACCCGAGGCCGGGCCGGGGTCCCGGGGGCATTTTGGTAAAATTTCACCATAGACTAATATAGCCACAAGAAACACTATGGAAGAGTCTAAAATGATACTTGGATAGGATATGACCTATTTCTTGTACATTTAATATTTTATGACCAATTCGGAAGCCAGAAGCGACACATTTTACGAGGCACATTAAAAAGGGGTTGAAAGAACTTTGAGGTAGGAACATTATCCTTCATACATCATGCCATGATTATATGATTGTGTGGACACTATTGTTTGTAAGTGTGCTTTATTAATTAATATGGTTTGCCTAGGGAGGGGCAGTTAGTGCCAGAGGTGCACTTACACTGGAGTTGGTGAGAATCCAACCGATGTATGATTGTGGAGCTAGGCCCTACTCATGTATACATGATGATGTTGTGTTTATATTGTTCATTAATTCGTGCATACATTACGCATATCATATTTACTTTTCACATTTTATATGAATGATAGCATGTTTCTACTGGGATTCCTAGGAATCTTACCCTTTTTTTAAACAAACATCTCAGCGGGTGTCAGTGGGTCAAAGGCAAAGGCGTAGACGATGAGAAGTGATTGACACGTGTCTCAATACAAGGTCAAAGTTCGTGGTTATAATTAGTTTAAGCTTAAGATATTTTGGGAAATTCTATAAATATTAGAATTTCTGTGCACTCTATGTTTTGTCGATGAACGACTTTGGATTGTAAATGAATAATGTTATCAGTATATATGTACTTTTCTGTATGCCCATTGAACTCTGTCTTTATTACTCTTCGATTTTCGAAATGGAAACGGGTGTTGACAGTTTTTCTCCTTTTTCTTTATTAATTTTTTTTTAGGTGTTGTGCTTGAGGTTTCAACTCACTCTATTCAAACTTCCAATACATTATAAGGTTTTTTTATTTTTTGAGCTTACAAATCTAATTTTATTAGTAGTTAATAGTTTAATTTGCTCAATATATTTTATATTTAATTTATTACGAAATATGAAAAAATTATTCTCATTTTTATATGTTGAAAAATAAATGAGATAAAATTAAATGTTATTATATATATGTTGTAAGTGAAGATATGTAGTAGTTATAATTTTTAGTTGTTGTAATAATTGTTAACATTGATGAGTTGCATAAGTAAAATAATTATTTATTTTTAACACTTGTATTTTACTTAGTAGTGATTTTGTTAATTAGTTATTTGTTAATTTATATAATTTTAGAGTTATTTGATTGTGGTTTGTTTTTCTTCATTTTGTTGTAAATATGGAAATGTGTTTAAAGTGTATTATCAATTATAATTATAGGATTCTAAAAGAAAAATATAAGAAAACTATGATTTTAAAAAATAATATTTCCTATGGCACTTCCTTAAAAAAACGTCATAAGTAAATTTTTTTTAAAAAAATAATATAGACCTTAGGTGGCGCTTCCTAGGAAGTTTTTTTTATTATCTATATATAGAAGCGCCACAGCTTCTTTAAGTGACAATGGGATAAAAAGTGCCACAGTTAAATTAAAAATAAGCGCCACAATTACCTTTTTTTTTGTAGTAGTAGTAGTAGTGAGGAGATCATGGATCATTTTTTAGTCACACAAAGATATTTTTAGACGAATTCTTCTTTTTTTTTTGGTTGGCTCATATTACTGATTCACATGCAACTACATGTAAATATGCCAATTTACTTGTTACTTGCCAAAATTTCCCTCAAACAAGAATCATAAACAATATAAAATAAATTCTAAAATGCATGGTGATGGTGTGATATTCAATGAAAAAGAAAAGAAATAAAAATAGAAAAATATAAAGTTCATAGGAGGATGGATGTAGATTCATTCTAAATATAATTAAACTAAAGATAAACTAAAATATAACTACATACAAAGAAACAACAAATTACATAACGAAGTTAAGTAAAACAACACAGGATGTATAATAGTTTAATTCAAATAACTAGGTTGGAATACTTCATAATTATTTATCCACAACAAATCAGTTATATAAAGGAGTCATCACGAAGCAAAAATAATCTCTATACGCGGCCCCTTCAGGTGATTGAAAAGGGGATAAACGGGAAGCTTTTTTATCTTGATATACTTGTCTTGTTGTCAATTTCCTAATATTTATTTTGTCCTTTCAAATATATTATTATTTAGCAAATAATTAACACAAATGATAATGGGGTTAAGTGATAAGGAATCATGATGAAGATCCATAAATGAGCTCCCAAATTCTACCTTGTTAGTACGTAGTATCAGATACTGGATATTGTTAAGAGAAAAAGAAAATTTTATGAACTAGTAAAAGCTATTTGCAAGAAAAATTTCTTCCATTTCTTTCACCATTGCTGTTCTGGCTTTCTTGACATCCACTTGTTTTGCTGGAACATCCAACTTTAGCCTTCATTGAAAACAAAAACAAAAATGTTAATAGAAATTGACTTCAAATTTTGTTACTGAACATTTCAATAATTTCTTAAAAGAGACAATGGTATAGTCAAATAATAAATATTTTAAAATAATTCTATACCAAAATTTTAATAATGTATACCTGGGAACGAGGGCAGCGTCCATTGGAATTTGATGTCTTTATCCAGCCTCTTGTGGGCTTGACGGATGAGGATGTCCTTTGATTCCCATTAAACTAATTAAAGCAAAAGCACAATATATATTTAGTTGATGAAATTATTAAGAACATTATTTTGACACATTAAGCTAATTAATCGAATTGAGAACTTACATTGTTAGAAGTAAAGTCTGGTGTATTGCATTGGTTTATGCTTGATGTCTTCTGCCTAATAAAATCGTATGAAACTTAACATGTTACCATATGACACGAAAAATATTTAAAAGTAAATACTCTTATGATCCTTAATATGACATACTTTTTTTTCCTAAAACACTCGAATCTTCTTCCTTAATCCCCCTCCTACATGATTATTATTGAGGGAAGTCAACACTAATTTGGGAAAATAAATAAATATGTGAAATAGGTCTTATATTTAAAACCGTTATCAACTTTTTATTTAGGCTCTACATTGATGATTGGAGGACTAACACAAAAGAGTATATTAACATTTTAATCTTTAATTTAAGACAAGTCATAACTTCCTCTGTTCCTCATCCTAAAGGAAAACTATTAATAATTTAGACTAAACAAAGTATTTGAGGATTTTATAATTATATAGTAATATATATAAAGGATTAAATGATAATATTATTAAGAACTAAACCGTTAAATCCTTAACGGAATGAATTTAAAAGACCAAAAAACGAACCTCTTATTTGCAGGACTTGATAATTGGTGATTGAGTTGCTGAGAATGACCAAATACTTCAGGAGGAGTTGGCGAACTTTGAATTTGTGAGTAATTGTTTTCATAATTTAGTGTCCTTTTGGGGAATTTTTCAGATTCAATGTTACCATTATTTACCGCAACCTATCAAGAAGATGATGAAGATCTTAGTGCACTTATAAAAAATGATGATTATGGCTGTTTATATCAAGTTGTCATCACAATGATGACCATATGGTGCTCATCACTATGGTAAAATCTATACCATCCAAATATAGTTTCAATGGTCCAAATTAAGATTTTCAATTGGTGATTTTTAAATAAAAAATCATTTCTTTCAAAAACTAATATAGGAGGTTATATTTATTTTAGATTATGTAGACATTCAAATATTTTTTTAAAATAAAATAAAATAAAAAATCTAGACCGTACAAATTATATCTGTTTATATTTTCACCTGAAGCCTATTTCAAACCAAATCACTGCCACAAGATAAGCAATTAAGAGCTTAATTAAGATAATTACCTGCTGGGTATCACCTTCTTGATGCTCTTTCTGATTATTTTCTAGAGATCTTATTTGTTGAATGAGTGGGATATCTTTAAACATATCCATCAAGGCATTATCCGCAAAATAGTCATCCTCATTTTGGGGAACAATAATAGGATATATTTCTGAATAAGGAAAGTCCAATCCGTTCTCATTTGTAGAAAATCCCAAAAATTGATAAGTAACAGGTGCTTGAGAATTCCCCGATGGAAAATCTTGTGACCTGTAGACACTATTGTTCATTCCACTCTGCATCAGAAAGAAAGTTTCAATGCTCACAACAACAACAACAATGACAACAATGAAAATTTATTACTTACTCTAGTCCTTAGTATAAGACATATTTATCTAATTTGATTAGATTAAGGAAGTTAGTTGAATTAGTTAATATGACATGTATTTTCTAAAATACCTTAGTCATCTTCCTTAATTTCCTTATTCCCTCTCTTCCTTGATTATTGTTGAGAAACCATCAATAAGTGTAAATTAGGAAAAAATTGATAAATATGAAAATTGTATCTTATATTTATTAAGATCAACTCCTCAAATATATCCTGTATTAATTACTGGATGGATTATTTAATTTCTATTGTTTGGATCATCAGATGAATATATGTTGGTTTTTGACCAATAAATCAAGAATAATATATAGACAAATTAAAATGGGTTTCTGCAAAACCTAGCATCAATAATAAATTAAGCTCATATTGATTCAAAAAGAAACTTAAAAGAAAGATAGCATTAATGTTGATAATCAAGAGTAAAATATATATGTAAACTTCAATATTTGTAAAGAACCACTCTTGAAGACGTTCGTTCAAGGGACAAGGTTCATGATTCCCTATGAATAAAACTGAATAAAGATTAAAGAATCATGTTAAGACCAAGACAATAAAGACGAAGCTTCGTATTAGGATTATTTATGGTACAAGAATATATAGCTAGATTTGTTTTCTTGAACGTTCATATATAATCCAATATTTTTCATGATAAGTATGTTTAGGATTGTTTACTTCACTAAAATAGTTTAAACCATTTGGTTAGGCACATCGCAAACTTTATATATTTGTAACATACCTTGTGAGCTGTGATGACTGGATAGGGGACTTCATTTTCTAATATTTCTCCTATCTTATGTCTAGTCCACAAAAATCTTAAGAGATTTGTTAAACAAGAAGAACAAAGATAATGAAAATGTCATTAATCAACAAAAAGATACAATGAAACCTCTTAAGAGTAACCAAACCCTGAACTCTCCCAAACCCTAGGGCTTAAAGGTGAGGACTTTGTGATCTTAACTAACTAATAACACTTTGATTAATATCTCTAAGTTTTTTATTATTCCTTTTTGAATGTTTCAAAAAAGCATTTAGTATGGCCCTCTCTTCTCGGTTAGAAAACTCAACTAACTATTAAATATTAAGAAAAAGTCACACATGGACTAATTGGTGATAGAAACATAAACAAAACATATACCTAATTCACTAAATTCTAATACTAACCCCCCACACCCTTGAGTTATTTTCACAAGAAGAAACATATTAAAACGCATAAAAATGAGCGAAACAGCAGCAACTAATGAAATGTACGTACGTACATTATGTGGCGCCGATAGTAAAGACGAAGCTGGATTGCGTTTGCGGTTTGAGAGATCCCTGGTAGACGCTGTGGGGTTTTCCGGGATCATTGATATATTAAGGAGAAGGGAAGCCTCAAAGCCTGTAGTTTTAGTGAAGCCTCTTTATTTATCTCCACATAGAGAGATGGTGTAGAACCGTACAGTATCCGCATGAGAATATATGGAGAGAACGAGAGTCACTCTTTTCGTGCCATGAATATCGTAACAACTGAGATAAAGATGTAAAATAAAATATTTTAAAAAAAATAAAGAGAGATATCAAGATATGAATACAAATTACAAGAAATTTCAAAAAATTATTTCCTCCTCCCTCGCCCTCCTCCTATCATGAGTATCATAACAATAAAATAATGATAACAAATAAAGCATGCTCAAAAAATAAAGAGATATCCGGGAGATAATTACAAATTGCAAAATATTTTGAAATATTAAAATATAAAATAAAATATTTTTAAAATAAATATATTAAAAAAATAGAGAGATAACGAAAAGGCATTTTCAAAATATTTTGAAATATTAAAGGTTTGCGCCCTCTCGATTCCACTACTAATGCTTTTTAGAAATTAAAAATTATTTTTATATTTCATAAAATACTTTTTTAGCATATTCCTATTAAATATATTAAAAATAGAGAGATAATGAAATGGTAGTTTCAAACTATTTTTAAATCTTATCGGGTTTCACCCTCTCGATCGCACTACTAATGCTTTTTAGCAATTTAAAATTATTTTTATATTTCATAAAATACTTTTTGAGCCGATTTTTTTCACCCCACTCTTCACCTTGCATGTTCTCCGTCTCAACATCATTAGCCTGCTCTTGTCCTCCATCGTGGAGTTGGTAACTAGCTCAAAGTTCCTTATAAAACTTTGTTTTTGTTGTATCCATTTGACTAATGTAACTTTGTGATGTTTGGACATAAGGTTGTTTGTGATGGTGCCTCAATCGACATGATACTCCATGATGCTAAGGTCTATTTCAGAATTATTTTTGTTTACTTTATTGTTTTGCATGATCTCACGCTAGTTGTGTTGTCAGTAGCTTCTCTTACTCATATTAGCTTCTCCTGCTCATTTGGTTCATTGTGTGATATAAGGGGTAACGCTACCACAAACATTTGGTGATTTCTAATTTCAATGTAATGTCAGTTGGATGCAACGTGCTTATGGCCTGTTACTCCTTCATTGACAAGGACAAATAAATTAAGGTTCCTAAAAGTCTTTATTTGAGATTTGATGGTTTCAATTTTTTTAATTGGTCGGGAATCAGTTGATGCGTCTACTTTCTAGGATTTTTACAATTTAAAAATATAATTATTTATTTCTCATAAAAGACTTTAATTAAGATTTTAGAGTTAAAAAATGTTTATATATTTTTAATTTGGAATTCCCTCTTTTTTCTGGTTAGTTAACAATTTTTAGGAGTATCACAACAACTTAATTATTTTTGCAAATTATGTTTAAATCAATTGGGAATCTACCCATACCTCTATTTTGTCAAGAGTTATCTGAATTAAAAATTTTTAAAAATATTTTTATTTTCTAAAATATATTCCACACATCAGTTTTCTTTTGATGAGTGAAGGAATTTATAATATTTAGATTAATATCTTACTAACTTACTCCATGCTATTTAAAGGAAGAATTTTGATAATCATTATTATAAGCTATTATATTAATTATTTATTATAAATCTTTTTAATTCTACTTTTTTTTAACTCAAGACGTAGGAAAGCTGCAAGCTTTTTCAAATATATATTTAGTATGAATGTAGTCGAATTGTTTTTATCTTATTTGACTAAAGTATTCTCAAGCGGGTGAATTTATTTTATTTGTAGACATTATCAATAAATTTTAAAATTTTTATTATTTTTTATTAATAATGATGAGGCGGAGCTAAAAATAAAAATTAGAGAAAGTATAGTTCAATGAAATTAATAAAGATTTAGATCTGGACTTTTTTTACCATCAATGTGAATCCGGAAATTTGAATGTTTTAATCTTAACTTTAAATATTAAAGTTTAAATTTATCAGAAATTAAAAGATAACGATATATAGAAAATTTTATCATAAATTATAGCTTCCTACCATTTTCTTAAATAAAAAATTTAAAAATAGTAAAAATCCCATGACTTCATGCCCCTTGAAAAAACGATATTTCCAATTTCCCATAAATTAACCTGGGAAAAAATAAATGCAAGACCTCCTAACTAGCATAAATTTTTTAACTTCCCACTTATTATTGGAATTTAGAATTTTACAAAATTTATATATGTATGTGTGTGTGTGCGCGCCGCGCGCGTGTGTGTGTGTACACCCCATTTTTATTTACTAATATGCCTTGTAAATATTTATGGCATTCAATGAAATAAAATGGTGAATTTTGGTGAACTGGAATGTGCTGCCAGTGTGATTTCTTACGTGGCAGTGAGAATGTCATATGATTTTGGATGAACAAATGATGTCCAATAAATGTGAAATTTTCCATAATGAAAATAGATACTTCAAGCTTTAAATTGATAGGTTATATGAGTTATTTAGATGTCTACACTAAGAGTTATGTATTTTTGAAATTAGCCCAATGAAACTGGTAGGATTCTGTGACAGTGTCCAATAAATGGAAATTCTAGAATTCTATGAGTCCAGTTTGCTAAAGGAAATATTTTCCCACAAAACTAGACTTAATAAAGGTCAAATAGCCTTTAGAACCACATCAATTGGACACCTATACATAAAGATATGAATTTTCAAAGTTTGATGAAAATATCACAAAATGTAAGGGTAAAATGGTAATTTTTCATATTAAGCAAGCGGCAATTATTTTACCCCGATTATTTACTCATTTTTGTCCAAAAAGAGATAGAGGAAGGGAAAAATAATTGATTGGGGATTTATTAGTATTTGGAACAATTTTTTGGCAATGGTAAAAAGAAAAAGAAATGATGAGAATAGGTCAAAGTTTGCAACTCATGTTAAATATGTTGAGGAGAAAAATAATGATAATTCAAGAGCTTATTTATGGCCATTTGAAGATGCAATTTTGGCCAAGTGATAAGGGAGGAGAAAAGATGATTAAATAGAAATTTTGCATGTGTTGAAATGTAATAAAATACAATAAAAGCAAATGGATGAACATGATATTTATAAAAGGCTGTCTCTTTCCTTCGAGCCTTCATATTTTAGTCAGCTGGAGCCAAAGTAGAGAGAGAAAGAGAGAGAGTTGGACAAAGTTGAGAGCTCAAGAACAAGAAGTGCTAGGGTTCAAGCAAAATCCAAAGTAAGCAAGCTTGATTTCAAGTGCTCTTGCCTTCTAATTCACTTAGAACCTATTCTAATCTCTTTATCACCTTGGAAATCACGTGTAGCAAGCACAATCAAGAGTAGAGAGAGAGAGAGAGAGAGTTGTACGGTTTAGGATGAAGAAAGAAAGGAAATTCAAGGTGAGCCTAGAAACTTAGCTTATTTTGATGATTATTGATAGTTGTTGGTTGTTTGGTGATTTGGTTGGTTGATTTTGCTTTGTTTTGGAATTTTGGATGATGAAACCCTAGAATGTTATGCTATCCAATCTTCCATGAAACATGTTTATTAAGTGTTTAAGTAGTTAAGCTTGTGATTATAAGTTAAAAGGAAGTGGTTAATCAAGAGAAATCAAGAAAACCTAACTTCTCTTATAGGTTCCTGATTTTAGGTCAAGTGCAGAACCATAAGAAGGAGCTGGAATTTTGTAATTTTGATGATTCCATTAGATTTAGAAGGTAAACCTTTTTAGGAATACATGTGTTTATAATTTTTGGATGATTGTATGAAAATCTGGAATTTTTAGAAATATAGGGGAAATGTTGTTTGATTTGATTCCTAGAGGTAGTGTTATTGTGAAATGAATTTTGTTAGTTAAACCTAGTCCAAATATTATGAAATTTTACAGCATTAAAGTAGAGATGAAGAGCTTTAAATTGATATGTGGATCATAATTTTTGGACTAATATACTAAAAGATATAGATTTTTGAAGTTGTGCCCCTTTTTCTGGAATGTAATCTGGAACAGGGGAGGTTTTGCGAATTTTTGGGAAACATGTGATAATAGTGACTAGCTTTGGGTATATTTTTCATAAAAATACACTTAAATAGATTCACATAGGTTTTGGAATTAGTTAATTTGGAATTTCCTAGAATTAATTATGATTTATCAAAGTTGACTGAAAATCTGCCAGTTTCTGGAAATAGTGAAATTGCACTGTGCAGAATTGTACTTTGTAGAATAATTGCATTAGACAACCAACAAAATTTAACTTAAAGGCAGTAATAGTACAAGTAATAATTAGTTACTTGTAACTCTAACTTTTATACGAACTAGAAATTTCCTGAGCCGAAACCAAAGTTTAGGACAACCCGAGGACCCAAAAAAGGAGTTAGGTAGTAACACTTTCTTTCAAACACTTTGTGATTATTGTATGTTTGTGTATGCCATCTTCTGTAACATAAGTATAGTCTTTGGGACATGCATATTAGCTTAGTTATGGTCAGAGACCCAACGAAGGCGCATAGTTCATATTAGCTTAGTTGTGGTCTGGGACCCAACAGAGGTGCAGAGTTCATACTAGCTTAGTTGTGGTATGGGACCCAACGGAGGTGTAGGGTTAAGCTAGGGTTGCAAATAGTGTTTGGCCTTGGATAGTGTGCACACAACATTTTATCATCTTACATGACATGGTGTATTGCATATTTATTTTTGCATTTTATATGTCTGGAAAGCATGTTGCTATTGAGATTCGCTTGAATCTCACCCTTTTTCAACAATACAAACATTACAGCTGAAGCTAGCGGTTTGAAAGGCAAGGCAGCTTTGAAGGTTGGGACACCAATAATGTTGTTAAGGAACATTGACCAGGCTGCAGGATTATGTAATGGTACCCGTTTACGCGTGACACAAATAGGCCAATCGGTGTTAGAGGCAGTGACTTTGAATGGGTCGAAACCTAATGAAAAGGTCTTGATTCATAGGATGGATATGAACCCTTCAGACAGTCGTTTGCCTGTTAGAATGAGAAGGAGGCAATTCCCTATATCGATTTCATTTGCCATGACAATCAACAAAAGCCAGGGGCAGTCATTACGATGTGTGGGTATATATTTACCGAAGCCTGTGTTCACACACGGCCAACTATATGTGGCACTTTCAAGGGTTAGAACCATGGGGGGTTTGAAGATTTTATTGCATGGTGATGGCAGGACCTCTGAAAATGCAACCACAAATGTTGTTTACAAGGAAGTGTTTAGGAATTTGAGAAACCTCAGCTAATAAGTTGTGGTTGCAGGGTACTGTTCTGAAGTTACTTCGTCATCAAGATGTTGCTTAAAAGTGAAGATTAAGTCTAGATTGTATTGTTTTGCTGCTCGAGGAGGGTGCTTAATAGAGAACCTAAGATTTTCTGGCTACAAAATCTAAATGATTGTAAAAGACCTAAGGTTGTAAATGAATCAATCTATTCATGACCTTATGATATAACAGAAATAATAATTTAGTTAAGCCCTATTACTAAATAGGTAAGCTTAAAACAGTGAGCATGTTTACTTCAAAAACATCCTTGCATAGACTAAAGATGCATGGCTTATTTGGAGAAAACAATATAAGTATATAATACAAATCTGAACACTTAGTAGAACTAAATTAAAGCCAAAACCTATGTATCTACAAACTCAAACTCAAGAAGGAGAATAGTAAGTTCATCAACTGCAATTATGAGGTTAAAAAGCAACTATCAATACAAATAAAATGCAATTGTATGAGTTTGAGTAAATAATGATTTATGCCATAAACTAAAAATACCATATACCTCTTCTTCCCCCACCAAGGTCTTCAAAACAACATCAATTTCACATGTGAGAACCTCACAAGCAATGACTGGAAACCTAAATCAAAAATCGAATTTCAAAAATCAGATGCTGAGGTTGCAGAAACAGGAAAATTGAAACTAAAAATTGGGCCCCTGAGTTCATACACAACAAACTTTATGTCAAAATTAAAAACAAGAAAAATTATGTTACAACAGTTGATCGACAAAGAACAGTGCAGTTTATATAATTTGGACCTGCTCAACTTTTTGTGAATAAAAGCACATATAAATAGATTTGTAATTAAAACTTATTCCTGACAGCAACAAGGAGTGGCAGGAACGAACAAAATTTTAAGAGTCATAGAGTAGCCTTCCAACTTGGTGATAGAAAAATAAATTTAAACTTTTCATGACGCCAGTTTGATGCAAATTATGGGTAAAGAGCATAATTATTATTTTTGTGGACAGAAACATGATTATCACTCAGTTTATTATGGGTAAAGAGCATAATTATCATTTTTGCAGCAAATTATGATGGGGTAGAGAGAGTAAAAGCCACTAGAATTGAGAAATTGTAGTTCTCTCTTTTGAATTCTTTAAACAACCCATTTGGATGTGTTAAAAGAAATTGTAGTTTTCACACATGTTCTCACACACCATGTTGAAGTAAATGAATAAGAAACCATTGGGATTCATAAGCAGAATAAATTTAAAAGAATCATGTTTGCTAGGAAATGCATTAGAAATAAGAAATTGTAGATCTCTCTTTTGAATTCTTGGTGGTTTACTTTATGGCGTGTCATTTGGGTAAAAGACCTGAGGTTGTAAATGAACCAATCTATTCATGACCTTATGATATAACAGAAATAATAATTTAGTTAAGCCCTATTACTAAATAGATAAGCTTAAAACAGTGATCGAATTTACTTCAAAAGCATCCTTGCATAGACTGAAGATGCATCAATTTCACATGTGAGAACCTCACAAGCAATGAATGGAAACCTAAATCAAAAAACTAATTTCAAAAATCAGATGCTGAGGTTGCAGAAACAGGGAAATTGAAACTAAAAATTTCATCGTGTGTTCATACACAACAAACTTTATGTTAAAATTAAAAACAAAAATCATTCTGTTACAACAGTTGAGCGACAAAGAACAGTGCATTTTATATATTTAGGACCTGCTCAGCTTTTTGTGATTAAAAACACATATAAATAGATTTGTAATTAAAACTTATTCCTGACAGCAAAAAAGGAGTGGTATTTATGAACAAAATTTATAGAGTCATAGAGTAGCCTTCCAACTTTGTGATTTATGCCATGAACTAAAAATAGCATATACCTCTTCTTCCTCCACCAAGGTCTTCAAAATAACATCAAACTGGAATGTTAAAATTAACATTAAAAACAACAAACTTTATGTTAAAGATAGTATTAAAATTGAAAACAAAAAAAATTCTGTTACAACAGCATACTTGAAGGTCTGTTTGCTTTCAGCATCCTCGGATGGCTCTTCAATAATGTAGCATAGTTGTCAAGGATGCTCTATCTCTGAGGCTAAAATAAGAAAAAATGTAACCAATAAAAATACATTAGTTGACTCATCTACATGACTGCATATCCAATTTCTCCTCCTGTGTAATTATATATAGCCCCATTGTAATGAATATAGAAGACTTGGGACAATATAAGAGGAACATTAAGAGGAGAATCTGGAATGTTTGTGGCTAGGGAAACATAATTTAATTTTAATTATTCAATTGGTTAATATTATGATGTAACCAAGTAAGATTTCATGTCTTCTTAAAGTATACCTCATTGTCTGCATTCTTAACTTTAATGGTTTATTCTCTCTCTCTTTTTACGTCTTCTCATACATCAGCACTTACACCTACTACCAGAACTCTAGCACCACTGCTTTAACGACACCAAGTACATCAGCACTTACATCTACAACAACAACTCTAGCACCACTGCTTTAACGACACCATGAAACTAGACACTATCACATTATGTACCCAATCTAAAGGAATAATTTTTTAAAACAAAATATTTATGATCAATGATCCAAATCCAGTCTCTAAAATTCTCCACTATGAGACTAAATAAATAGCAAATGAAAGAAAAATACACTAACTTTGAGTTCTTATATGCTAACCAAGGGGGAAAATGATTATGATGAATGACATCAACTAAAATCCTAATAAAGCATTCTTTCAACTGTTAAATCAATAAGCATTAACTCATGCAACATGACAAATAATATGTTAAATCTGTATGATGTTGAGAAATTTTACAGTCTTCCTCTTGCAAATGAATATTCATCTACAGCAGCTAAAACAGGATTATGCCAACTCTTAATCAGCAAATCTTAAATTCATGATGCACAAGCAAACCCCAACCTTGACTACATTGTGAAACCCATTCATATCCATGAATTCAATGAATGCGCAGCAAACACCAACATCCTGAAATTAAATGGAAATCAGAACTGCATAAAGTCCTGGAGAAGTATATAAAACAAATTGCATAAAATGACTTCCTCACCCAAATTAGATTACAAATTGCATAAAGTACGGTGCAATAACCTTCAGCTTCTGTTTTAGCAAGATCCTCTACTGCAACTGCATCAGTCTCAGGCCGATGCTGTTGGTTGCTAACATGTGAAAAATCAGAACCAAGTGCGGGAAATAGAGGAAATAGGAAAAGGAAAGGGAAAAATTTAATAACTCAGGGTGGATTAGACCTTTAGCCACTCACTTTCAGTCTCGAGTCGTCGGGCTTGCCGGCGGCGACGTGGTCAAGGAAAGGAAAGGGGAATAGGAAAATCCACTCGTATTTTTCTGGGGATGGGTCCTTATTGCTTGGTGAGTAAAGGAGTTTGGGATGGGGATGCGTAGCTGGACCTGAACTGCTGAAGATTGAGAAGATAAGGAGGATGAACTTCCATGGAATTGATGAATTGCTAAATTAGGGTCTGTCATTTTGTCTGGCCATATGCGGCATTGTCTAGAAAATTATAGTGATTGTAGAGTGGGTGTCGGTGAGAGATGACTAAGGTTTTGTTTTGCCAAGTGTAGAGGTGACTAAGCTAAGGGAATGAGAAATGAGTGTGAGTGATCTACGGCTGGACCGGATGTACTAGAAAGTTAAAATAACTTAATAATATTCTGGGTTATTTAATTTTATTTATTCATCGTGTAAGAATCTTATCTCCTTATTTCTTTGAGGTTATGGCATTTATAGTTTTTGGTCAAAAGTTTAGCTATGGCATTAGGTTTTTGCTTTTTTTGAATGGAAATTTTCTGGTTTTTATTTAGAATAAATAAAATGTAGCCGTATGTTTGGTTTTAGAGTTGGATAGTAGCGTTATTTTTTTGGATAAAGTAGTAGCGTTTTTTAAGACAAAATTATTTGGTTATTTTTTCCATCATGTAAATAACAATTTGGTGGATTTCCCATTATGTGATGGCTTCCTACTCATTTTACTATTCATATACAATGTGTTAATTAATCTGTGTTAGTTTAATATGTTTTTTAAAGTTCAATGCTTTGTATGTGATGACTCTTATTATTGGTTATGATTGTAGTCCCCGTTGAGGTTCGTTACAAAGAAATATATTTTGAATATAACGCCGAACCAAATGTCGAGAATGAAGATAGTTGTAATGAGTCTGAATATCCCGAAGGTTAGGTTTGGTCTTTAAAGATTTGTCACAAGTATGTTGTCATCAATGTGTGACATATTTTTATTTATAGGTGTGTGTATTGGTGTTTTTGATTTATGGGAAGACAACAACAAGGTTATGTTGAAGGCAATGCAGGTTAATGAGGATGTATTCAACACAAATGTGTAAGTTATTTGCTTCGTGAAATGATTTTGTAACAAGGATGTCATGTATTTGAAGTGAACATATCTTGTATACCCTATTGTTTGCATACTTGCATTTGAAGAAAATGCTTCCCGCGCATCGTTCGGGGGAGTAAATGCTAGTTAAAGATAAGAAAATGGAGAATCCCCACGGAAATTTTATCCGTACTGATTCAATTGCCTGTCCGAAATATCCCCCGATCGGAAGACGAAGGCTAAAATAGAAAACGACGGCCTCAATGACGCTCCGGCTTTGTCATCAGTTTCTGATTTCTTTAATCAAACTTCGGCTTCACACTCCCTTCAGTCTTCAGTTTGGTTTATTCGGTGAAGTGAAGAAGCATTGAAGCATTGCAGATACTCTTCTTCCAATCTGATCGATCCCAATATGCTTTCTTCTACTTCTGCAAGGTACTCCTCCAAATTTCCTCTCTTTGCTACTTGTGCCTTCTTTCTCTCTTCCCCTTCTTCCCTCACTCTCAAATGTCATCTTCATTCCCATTCCCCAAATCCCAACAGCCTAAAAAACGCTGTTGCTTCTGTGAATCGCATGCTAAACATGCGTCGTCCACCATCTAGACACCATATTAACAAGATTTTAGGGTCTATAGCGAAGATGAAACATTATCCCCATGTTATCTCACTTCTTGCGCAAGCCGAGTTTAAGGGCTTCACTCCAGATTTAACTAACCTGAGCATCTTGATCAATTGCTACTGCCACGTTGGTCAGATGGATTTTGCTTTTTCTACATTGGGGAAAATTTTCAAGATGGGTTATCAACCAGACACTGTAACTTTGAATACACTAGTAAAAGGACTGTGCTTTAACCAAAATGTTGGCAAAGCTCTAGATTTCTCTGATGAAATATTGGCTAAAGGTTTTAGGTTGAACGAAGTCACTTATGCCACACTAATAAACGGGCTGTGTAAAATGGGGAAAACAAGACCCGCCGTTAAATTGTTGCAAAGGATGGGAAAAAGGTCAGTCGAGCCTGATGTCGTTATCTACAGCACAGTCATTGATGCTCTTTGTAAAGATGGACTTGTCAATGATGCGCGCAATTTGTATTTGGAAATGATTGGTCATGGGGTATCTCCAAATGTTGTTACTTATAGCTGTCTAATCCACGGTTATTGCTGCATGGATCAGTGGAAAGAAGCAAATCAGTTGCTTAGTGAAATGATATCGAAAGGCATCCACCCAAATGTTTGTACGTTTAACATCCTAGTTGATGCCTTATGTAAAGATGGAAGGATTATAGTAGCTCAAGCTGTATTTGCTAGGATGGTGAAGAGTGATCAAAGACCTAATGTTGTTACCTACAGCTGTTTGATGGATGGACATTGTTTGTCTCATAATATCATTGAGGCCAAGGAAGTTTTGAATAGGATGATCAGAACTGGTGTGGAACCTGACCTTTTTAGTTATAATATTTTGATCGATGCATACTTTAAGATGAAAATGGTGGATGAAGCCATGGATCTCTTTAAGGAATTGCGTTGCAAAAATTTGGTTCCTGATGTTATAACTTATAATTCTGTTATTGATGGCTTGCTCAAATCACAAAGAATCTCATGGGCACAAGATATTATTTATGAGATGCATGATAGGGGTCTTCACCCTGATACCATCACTTAGAATATCTTGTTAGATGCATTCTGCAAAATGGGACATCTTGACAAGGCAATCACATTTTTTAGACGAATTGTCAATCAAGGTTTTCGGTGTAAAACAATGACCTACACTATACTTATTGATGGTTTGTGCAAAGGTGGTAGATTAAATGATGCGTGGGAGATTTTTCGGTATCTTTTGGCCAAGGGTTATCATCTAGATGTCCATACATATACGGCTATGGTTCATGGGTTTTGCAAACAGGGTTTGCTTGATGAAGCCGAGGCCTTGCTTGATAGAATGGAAGAGAACAATTGCCTCCCTGATTCCTTAACTGTCAATATCATTATTCGATACCTTCTTGGAAACAATGAGAATGACAAGGCGGTTAAGCTTCTCTGTGGAATGATTGATAGAGGCTTGTTGAAGAAATAAAACAAGGTGAGATACTGTAGCTCAAATTCATATTCCACGAATATTCATGTTTAGCTAGTTCGAGTGGTTAGCAAAGGCTTGTACATCTTGGAGTGAATTTCCACAATTACTTGACTAGTTTTACTAGCATATAGCCTAATGTATAGCTTTTGTTGTGTTAATTTTTTTTTTTCAGATGCCCGTTCAATATAGAACAACTTGATGTTCATGCTATTAGAGGCTGTATTAGCCAAAATTGAAATTGTTCTTTGGTGGTTGCCTTGAGATATTAAAAGGGGTTCAGTACAGCAATAAGTTCCTCGCAAAACTATATCATATACTGAAACCCATGCTTATAATGAGTTTATAAGTCTGAATTTTAACCGTATGTGTACATAGGCTCATATCTGGTTACAAGTAAAACTAAGATGCTGAAATTTGCAAGAGGAGCAAATTTTTTGAGCTGTAAGGAGAAAATTTTCTGTAATGTGCCCAAGTCAGGGTGATGGAAAACAGCGGCAGTCAGTAGACTGATGAATTTTAGCTTATGTTGGGTGACGTTTTTAGAGTTTATGTACTGTTATATATAGTCAAGTATCATATGTTTCTGTTGTGATGATGGTATAGCCAAATCACTTGATGATGATTTCATAACTTGATCGTATCAGGTGTCCCTGAGAGTAATTTGTTTTGGCATGCAAGTTTAGCTAAGATATCAGTAATAGCAAAAGCCTTATCCCATTAAGTGGCTACATGGATTTCTTGACGCCATTGTGCTCTGTCTGAGACCAATTCTTCCCATAAGCCACTCAGTGAGATATTGTGCATTCCTAATATAATTTGATAATTGTGTTGGGCCACTTATTGACAAATACCTCTAGCAAATTTCAAATGCGTGCAATTGTTTTTTGTGAGAATATAAGTGCTGGCTTTGCTTGCAACAGAATGTATGACTTAGAAAATTGTTTATGGTAGCAAATCACTGTTTTGTTCCACGTTGATGCACTGTTTCCTTTAGATGAGAGCAAGAAAATGTCCAGCATGCAAGACCTCTGGTTCTTCATTCTCCCTTCTATTTTGTTTCTGACTTCATCTGAAAAGTGGGTGGGAATAGCTTGTCTTTCATTGAAAAAGCAAGACATACTTTGAATGTATTATGAAAACTATATGTCATGAGCATAAATTTGTGCTGGAGCCAAGAACATGGATTGGAGGGTTTTGTTGATGGAGGCCCTCCTCCTAGTTTTCATCTCCATCAGGAATAGCTAAAGTTTATTCTCTATCATTAATAGTGGAAGTTTGAATTTTATAAGAGGATGAAAAGTGGGATTTTTAACCATGCTCGAGCTGTGCATTTGAGGGATATAATAAACAAATATGAAATGCATCATAGGCTTCCTAGTAATCCCAAGGTTCTCTTAATTCACTGTTTATTAGAGCTAAAGCACATAGTAACAGTGATATAGACTATGGAAACTCTATTATGTTTCTATGTTGATGGCTTGTTTTGTACTGGCCTTTTATGAGCCTTCACAGCTTTACTTTTCTGATTTACTAGGAGATAGGTCCACATTAAGTTTGGGAATACTTTCGCTCACTTTATCTCTCAATGGTTTCAGCATTTATTTATCACTTCCTCCGGTTCTTAATCTAAGACATGTCAACATTAGTAACTAACTCATTCTGCACACTAAGCAACATGAAGGTCTGGCACCTCTGTCAAGTGTCGAGCTTCCGTATCCTCCGCCAAATTGGGTCCCTATCATTCTGTTATGTGCTGATTTCACTGTGAAAAAGCCATTCTTATACATGTTTCCAACCATTCCTTATTCCCAACCAAGTGTTTTCTTGATTAAGAAGATCCTTCTCTTTTTTTCTTCTTTATCAGAAATAGCTCAACTTTCTTCTCTATCAATGATGCTGCAAGTTATGAATGGAAAAGTAATTTTTAATTATGGTGCTTTTTTTCCCACTCATTGAGGCATATAATATATGAAATATGAAAATATACGTAGTAGAATAATTAGCTGCCCAAATTTTCTGTTTAATTCACCTCCCACTAGGCACAAAGGCTAAATAAAGCACATAGTAGTAACAGACTATCGTAGTAATGACTCATGAAAAGCCCTGTTTCTAACCAACAGGGGTTGGATAAGTGTTCTTACTAATTTTGTATTTTTTGACTTACTTTCTAGTAATTGTTTTGTTCATATCTTGTGTAGTTTATTTTGTTGACTACTTACACTTTTTAAGACATATTTATAAAAAGTATTTTTAATTTTGTTAAGTCTCATTAATTATTTGTAATTGTGGTCTATGGACAATAGTTACATTTGATTATGACTTAATGACTGTGTTTGTTTGTTGCATAATGCATACTGTTTGCACTTTAATTTTGATAATATTTATGTGTTAAATTAGGACTTTTCATTGTTGTAATTTTATTTCTGTGAAAAAAGATGAAAAAATAGTAAAAGATTATTAAAAAAAGCTTTGGCCCTGGCCTTTATGTTAAAGGGCCAAGCCTTGAAATATAACTATTTTTCTTTAACCGTGTTTAAAAGGGCTTACCATCATTACCGACTCTAATAAAAGGTCTTAGTCCATGGGTTAATTGTGTGAAGGGATATTGATCCCCACCAATGTAAAAGGGAGATGCTAACTTGGATCTTTCCCTAAAAAGAGAAGTCTTTCTCAATTACTTCCCTAAGTGGAATTGGTTCATCACCCTTAAGTAAGGGATGATCAATAGTAAATTCAAGTGGATTCCAATGATTGTATGGGCATATTGCTTTTGTATGAGTAATACATGATCGCTTTGTTTAACAATAAAAGATCCCAGCCATACTAGGTCAGAATTTACACTATTCAACTCCAACATACTTAAACATAGCTGGCTCTTTTAGCTACTTGAATATTTCTTAGTGGTTGAGGTCCATTCACAGTTATTGTTTTTGTGAATGTGTTGCTGACTTCACCTCTCAGAGCCAAATTGAGAAAGGGTTTTGTGTTATGATTTTTAAACTCCCAGAGCGTGAGTGCAGAATTTTACTATATTCAAAATAAATAAAGAATTTTTTTTATTGAAAAAGCAAAGTCAATTCCAAAAGCTCAAAATCTCATGAATCATGGTGTACTCAATTATGTTATGATACTCTCTCTTGATTCTAAATATAAAATAGAGTTGACTATTTTTGGAGAAATTAAGGAAACTAATAAATTACTTAATTATATTATTTGCTATGTTTTATTATATTATATATTAGTTTATATGTTAGACAAAATAGTTTGGAGAAAAATGATAAATATAAATATTTTAAAGTAGTTTAATTAGTTTCTTTAATATCTCCAAAAAAATTAACTTTATCTTATATTTAGAACTGAAGGAAGTACATTATAAGCTTTATTTTTTAAAGAAAAGTCAAATGGCATTCATATAAAAAAGATAATCAGTACAAAAAGGACCATAAACCTCACATGTCCTGTACACAGTAAAGCAAGAGTCAAGAAAGTTCTTGAAATGCATATTTTCAAGCTGCAATAAATAAAACCTATTATTATTATTTTTTGATTACATAAATAAAACCTATTGAAAATAAAGCAATTAAGAAGGTAATTTAAATCCATTAAGATGTAGTTGATGGGATAATTATATCGTTTGGAGAGAGGAATCAGATCAGCTATGGGCTAGGGTCTTGAAAAGCAAATATTTCCAAAAAAATAGCTTTATGGAAACAAAACAAGGCAGATCATCTTCATGGTTATGGAATAGTATATTGGCAGGAAGACGAATTCTTGAAGGAAATGTGGCTATAAGTGTGGGAAATGGTCTTTCTACCACTGCTTGGAATGACCCATGGATCCAAAAGATTCCAGGTAATAAACTAATTTCGCAATGCCCTTCTCCATCTTTTTCTACTCTCAAAGTTTCTGAATTAATGAGTAATGATGGGTGGGATCTATCTTTAATAAGGGCCTTCATTTCGGAGGCAGAGGCTGATGCTATCAGAAATTTGCCTCGAATTTTGAGCAATAGGGATGATAAATGGATTTGGAACCAAGGTTATAAAATATCATACTCGATTAAGGAAGGATATAAATGGCTTAAATCTACTAACCCGGGATCTAGTGGTACTAATGGGAATACAATGAATGGCAGCAATTTTAATAACTCGAAGCAAGTGTGGAAATTAAAGGTTCCATATAAAGTGAGAACTTTCATGTGGCAAACCTTAACAAATGCACTTCCAACCATGTTGAATTTGGAGAAAAGAAATTGTGTAGCTTTTGCTAAGTGTAAGATATGTGATCTAGAAAGTGAATCTATCTCCCATTTATTGTTAACATGCGACCGGGCAAAGAAAGTATGGGTTGGTAGTCCTTTTGTATTACATACGCAGGGATCTCACAATTGTGATTTTAGAGGGTGGCTGGATCATCTTTTTACTATCCCTTCCTTGACTGACTTTGATAAAGTCCTCATTGCAGTAATTTTGTGGCACATATGGAAGGCAAGATGTAATTGTGTCATCGGTGGTAGAGGCCACCTCAGTCTTTTTGGCTGAAAGTCTGGCTATGTGGTATGCGTTATGTTATATTCGAGAAAATGACCTTGATGATGTAATTGTGGAATCGGATAATCAACAGCTTATTTGTTGTGAGGAAAAAAAGGCTTCCGCTCCTGATTGGGAAAGTCTTAATGTTTTGGAAAATATCCTTTCCTTAAGGAACTCATGTAAAATCCTCTCTTTCAGATGGATTCCAAGAGAAGCAAATGGAGTTGCCGATTGGGTAGCTCGTGCTTCGCTGAATGGTCTATGTCCTGATAATTGGACTTGGAGACCTCCTGCACAATTGCAAGTTTTGTTAGACAAGGATTTGGAAGCTCGCCATGTGAACACTGGTGTTGGATAGCTCTCTGTTTTGCTGCAGTTCAATTTGCGTACTTTAAGTTTTTGTAGGTTTTCTTTTGTTTGTAATGTTCTAATTATTATGCTTTGTAATGTAAACCTCTCTTTTATTGAATGAATCAAGTTACTCTGTTTGGCAAAAAAAAAAAACTATATCGTTTGGAGGGTTTGGAGGGAGGAAAAGTTTCTTGAGGCACACAACTTGAGTCAATGCTTCAGAGTGTTAGAAAAGAAAGGAGAATTGAGGATTCAAGATAAGTCAGTTCTGAAGCATCTAAGGCCAAAATAATTTGATGCTGTTGATTTCCCCCATATCATGCCTATCAACGATTGTCCCTTATTTCTGATGCAAACCTTGCACAAGTTCTGACTCTTTTCTTTGAGTGTTTTCCAGAAAAAGAATCCACCCTACTGATGGAAGAGCGTTATAAATACATGAGTTAAGGACTTTAAATACCCCGGAAGTGTTAGCTGAAGGGCATGGGGCACTTAAAAAGTTATCTGTGGGCAAAAAATGCCCCGAAAATATTAAAAACAGGACAAATAAAACCAAACAAACGGAAACCTAACATTTTCCGTTAAGATCTGGGGTATTTTTTGTTTGATTTGCTTGTTTTTAATACTTTTAAGGCATTTTTTGCCTACAGATAACTTTTAGATGCCCCATACCCTTTAGCTAATACTTCCGGGGTATTTAAAGCTCTTAACCCTAATTACATTATAAGCTTCTATCACATATCATTTACAACAAACATGAAGAGTTCATAGTGCATTGTATCATCATCATCTTCAATCAAACCAAATACAATGTGCTAAACATATACTCACTTAGTTATAAATGTAAGACATGGTTTGTTTGTCAATTTTTTTTTTAATTTATCTCTATTGATATTTCTCAACAATAATCAAAGAGGAGAGGGAATAAGAGAATTAAACAAGATGACTAAGGTGTTTTAAAAAATATATATTATACTTATTAACTTAAATAACTTTATTAATCTAATTGAATTAAATAAATATGTCTTATATTAAGGAACAAAAAGAATAGTAAATTTATCTTATTTGACATATCATATTATACTCCCGGCTATTTTTATAAGGAGCAATATCTGTCATAGGGTGGTTCTTAATTAAGAAACAAATTTTTTTTTGTCAAATTTTAAAATAGTATTTCTATTTTTACTTCCATTAAATATATGTCATTCATTATCTTTCTTTAATAAATATTCATCCATTATCTCTCATATTCTTTCTATATAAATAAGAGTATAATTAAATATATATATATATATATATATATTATAAATTTTGTCCTACAATGTTTTCATTTAACCACTCACATTTTGAAGCGTGTGATTTTGATAATTATTCTTTATAAAAAAATCAGACTAAATATCACATTGCCTCATTTTAAACAGCGTGATTTTGGTGCTTGCTCGGTTTGTCAGCGGAGGGGGTAACATTGCCCCGCTTTAAAAAATTTTGGGACAATGCTGCTCTGTCAAAACTCAAAAGCTTTCAGACATTCAAAGGCGATTTGGTGAAATTTTTTGTTATTTTTGTCCCTTAACTTAACTCGTACAAAAAAGAGCGTCCACCCCATGATTATGGACTAATACGAAGGCCTAACTCAATTTCTTCGCCGGCCGATTTTCTTTCTTTCATCAAGCATCGGCTTCACACTCTCCTGAGGCTTCAATTTGATTCATTCGATGAAGTAAAGAAGCACTGAAGCATCGCAGATACTTCTCTTTCAATCTGATAGATCCCAATATGCTTTCTTCTGCTTCTCCAAGGTATTCCTTCCCCAAATTTCCTCTCTTTGGTTCTTGTACCTTCTTTCTCTCTTTCCCTTCTTCGCTCACTCTCAAATGTTATCTTCATTTCCATTCCCCAAATCCCAACAGCCTCAATGACGCTGTTGCTTCTGTCAACCGCATGCTAAACATGCGTCCTCCACCATCTAGGCACCATATTAATAAGATTTTAGGGTCTATAGTGAAGATGAAACATTATCCCCATGTTATCTCACTTCTCGCACAAGCCGAGATTAATGGCTTCACGCCAGATTTAATTAACCTGAACATCTTGATCAATTGCTACTGCCACGTTGGTCAGATGGATTTTGCCTTCTCTACATTAGGGAAAATTTTCAAGATGGGTTATCAACCAGACACTGTAACTTCGACTACACTAGTAAAAGGACTGTGTTTTAATCAGAATGTTGGTAAAGCTCTAGATTTTTATGATGACATAACAGCAAAAGGTTTTCAGTTAAATGAAGTCACTTATGGTACGTTAATAAATGGGTTATGTAAAATAGGGAAAACAACATCTGCTCTCAAATTGCTTAAATTAATGGAGAGGCATAATGTTAAGCCTAATACAGTTATGTACAACACAATGATTGATGGGCTTTGTAAAGATGGACTTGTCACTGATGCACGCAATATGTATTTTGAAATGATTGCTCTCGAGGTATCTCCAAATGTTGTTACTTATAATAGTCTAATCCATGGCTTCTGTAGCATGGATCAGTGGCAAGAAGCCAATCAATTACTCAGTGAAATGATATCGAAAGACATCCACCCAGATGTTTGTACCTTTAGCATCCTAATTGATGCCTTATGTAAAGATGGAAGGATTATAGAAGCTCAAGCTGTATTTGCCAGCATGGTGAAGAGTGATCAAAGACCTGATGTTGTTATCTACAACTGTTTGATGGATGGACATTGTTTGTCTAATAATATCATTGAGGCCAAGGAAGTTTTGAATAGGATGATCAAAGCTGGTTTGGAACCTGACCTTTTTAGTTATAGTATTTTGATCAATTCATACTTTAAGATGAAAATGGTGGATGAAGCCATGGATCTCTTTAGGGAATTGGGTTCCAGAAATTTGGTTCCTGATGTTATAACTTATAATTCTGTTATTGATGGCTTGCTCAAATCACAAAGAATCTCATGGGCTCAAGATATTATTTATGAGATGCATGATAGGGGTCTTCAGCTTAATATCATCACTTACATTATCTTGTTAGATGCATTTTGCAAATGGGGACTTCTTGACAAGGCAATCACATTATTTAGGCAAATTGTCAATCAAGGATTTCAGCCTAACATGAAGACCTACACTATACTTATTGATGGTTTGTGCAAAGGTGGTAGATTAAATGATGCGTGGGAGATTTTTCGGTATCTTTTGGCCAAGGGTTATCATCTAGATGTCCATACATATACTGCTATGGTTCATGAACTTTGCAAACAGGGTTTTCTTAATGAAGCCGAGGCCTTGCTTGATAGAATGAAAGAGAACAATTGCCTCCCTTATTCCTTAACTGTCAATATCATTATTCGATGCCTTCTTGGAAACAATGAGAATGACAAGGCGGTTAAGCTTCTCTGTGGAATGATTGATAGAGGCTTGTTGAAGAAATAAAACAAGGTGAGATGCCGTAGCTCAAATTCAGGTGGTGTATTTTGTTGTGAATTTACTCAGTTACTTGACTCGTTTGACAAGAATGTAGTTTGGTGTATAATTGTCATTGTAATGAATTGTTTTTACAAGCATGCTCATTATTGTACATTTTGAAGTTCACAACACTTTGGCTTGTATCAGCCAAATTGAAATTGTTCTCTACTGCTTGCTTTATGATCTTAGAAAAGGTTGTTTTGTGATCAACAGTCAATTCCTAGGAAAACTCTATCATTTACTTGAAATTCAATCATATGTGTACATTGGCTGACATTTAGTTACAAATAGAGATGAGATGTTGGAAATTGCAAGATGAGCTGGTTTCTTGAGTTTAAGGTGAAATTCCTAGATCTGTTGGTGAAATGAAAAACAGCCGCACTCAAATTGATAGTGGCCTGTTGAAGAAACAAAACAAGGTGAAATATTGTAGCTCAAATTCAAGTTAGACTTATATTCATGTTTAGCTAGCAGGAGTTGTTCGCAAATGTATATGCATCTTGCAGTTAATTTGTACATTTAATCGAAGGGTTTTACAAGCATATAGTTTGATGTATGATTGTCATTATGGTGAATTTCTTTACAAGCGTATTCAATAATGAACTAGCTTGAAGTGTATGCCATCATGTCTTGTGTCAGACAAAATTGAAATTATACTTTAGTGTTTGCTTTGTGATCTTATAAAAAGGGTTGTTTAGTGATCAAAGTTCAATTCCTTGGAAACTTATCTCACATGCTTGAATTTTAAGCTTATGTGTACGTAGGCTGCTGACATATAGTTAGAAACGAAGCTGACATGTTGAAAATTGCTTGAGGAGTAGGTTTCTTGAGTTTAAGGTGAAAATTCCCTGTAGTAGTAATGATAGAACAAGGAATACATGGATAAGTAAAGGGATTGAAAAAATTTTTAGATTTTGTTGTGGTTTACTTTTTGAGTGGTTATGTACCGTTACTATGTGGTCAAGTATCATATGTTTCCAATAGGATGATGGTACGGCCAAAACCACCTAATGATGATTGTGAAGTATGATTGTTTCAGGTATCACAGAAAGTAATTGGTTTTGGCATGGAAGTTTTAGCTGACATGTCGTGCATTCCTGAAAAGTAATTTGGTCATTGTGTTTGGCAAGTAATTAACTAATAATTCTTTCAAATTTCAAATATATGTTTTTTTTTTTGTGAGAAAATATGTTGCTTTGGCCTGCAACAGAATGTTTGGCCTTCTGAAAAATGTTTATGATGGGAAATAATTGTTTTGATCCATGCTGATTCACCGCTTCCTTTCTAATTCCTTCCTAATTTTTTTTGTTTTGTGGAAAAGGCATGTTTTTGTTTGAGGAAGCAAGGTAGGCTGTGAAAGTATTATGTAAACTGAATGTCTAAGTTTAAATTTTTTTGATGGAGAAAAGATCATAGATTGTAATGTTTTGTAGCTGAAGATCCTCCTCTTAGGGTTTTCTTTTCTCTATCAGAAATAGCTCAAGCTTGTTCTCTATCAATGATACTGGAATTTACAAGTCTAAAGAGGATGAAAAAGTAATGTTCAACCATGCCGGATCACTGCATTTGAGGGATATAATGCAATATGAAACATACATGGTAGAATAATTAGCAATCCTAATTCTCTCTTAATTGACCTCTCACTAAAGACTAAAGCACATAGTACTAGTAGCATAGACTCATGCAAATCCCTGTATCTATGATTTGTATTCTGTCTCCATGATTCGATATGCTGATTTTGTTCAATAAGTGGCTGTAACCTATTTCTTTACGAGTAGAGGTGGTAATGTGGGCTGGCGAGTCTGGCGGGCCAGCCCCCTTCAACCAGCCCGAGCCCGTTTAGGCGGCCCGCCAGCCCGCCAAATTTTTTTTTTAATTTTATAATGTCACTCTTTTTTAAAAATTTTTACTCTTTCTCTTTCACCCGCTCATATCACACTTCTTTTCTTTTATACATTTGTGTTATGAAGTCAATTTCATTCTTATTTTTCTTTTTCTTTTTTTATCTATTCACATCACAAAAATATATAAACACATCTTTTTTAAATTTAATAATAATAGCATAAATAAATATAATATGAAAATAAGTGTCAAATAGAAAGTATGAGGAGTTAATTAAACATATCATCAAAGGATATGAAATTCAGATAAGGGAGACTAAGATCACTTGAGAAAAACCAAAAAATAAATAAATAAATGCGGGCTAGCCCGTGGTTTAGCCCAAATTTAAATGGCCCGCCGAACCCGTTTGCCCGCCAGCCCGCTCCGAATTACCACCTCTATATACGAGCATCACCAAACAAGTCCCTTGCATATTGTTTGAACTATTTCGCTCTTTAGTAGTGGGATTGTCTTAATCTGCTCAACAATCTTCTCTTGTACTCTAATTAACTAGAAGTGGGGGAAAATTCCACCTCCCATGTTTGATGATCAACAACACAGCTTTCCCTCCTCCCATCATCAAATAGACTAACAGCAAGAATTATACGGAAGGAAAAGTATTATGAATGACTAAAATCAGAAGCTATTCATGCTCTATGACTTCGAATTTCTAGAATCGAAGAGTATGAATTATCAATCATAGTTGCAAATTTACACTTGAAGTATTTCTCCACACATATCTGATGACAACAGAGTTTCCATATAAGGGTAACTCTATGCATGAATGTTCTCAAATGTAGCAAAAAAGTTAAATCTATCAATGTTCGGACTAGTGACTTTTGGAAGGAAAGAAAAAAGAAAAATGGAAAAAAAGCAATAATAAAGTGATGCTTAAACTAAAATCTTACTAAAAATTTTATGAAACATTTGAAAAAAAGAGCTCTTTTTCCTTCTATAACTTCATTTAAAGTTTCAGTTTAATCTTATTTTATAAAATATCTTTTCGACACTTTAATTTTAATATCATTAATTTTAAATATTTTTGAGCTAAACATTACTACTTTTTAAAATAAAAATTAGTATACAAGCATTTGAGAATGTTTTGTAATTTGTTAACATTTTAAATTTTAATGTTAGCATGTTTTGTATTAGTGCGCTATGGTTAGAGGACAAAAAATATTTTATAAATCATAGAATAAATATTGGAATGTTGTGTGGAATTAAAAGACTAAATGTGAATAAAATTGAGCCACTATGTGAAATTAGACATTAGTCTAATTGGGTAAAGGCGTAAAATTAGTAATAAAGTTTTTTGCTATACACACCCAACACAATTATGTTTTGTAGGCATAAAAGTAGACAAAATAATTTTAAGAGGTACAAAAGTATATATAATCATTTTAAGAGATAGTAAATTTGGCACTCTCCTTAACTGGAGCTAATGCCTGTTCCCTTTTTTTGGGTTGTGGGTGTCACGGTTCTTGTAGCTGGCATGTGATGTGCACTTATTTTGTTTTAGATATTCATGCCCACCTTTTTCTCTTCCTTTCCTCTCATTCTGTCACCTCCGACCTCCCTCTTCACCTTTTATCTTCAAACTCTCCCTCCCCATTTACTTTCAAGATGAATTAAGCAGGGGGTCGTACAAGAGATCTAGCATATGACTTAGAAGCAAGGCTGTTACCAGTGAGTGAAACACCCTTTCAAGGGACAGGTGCTAGTGAGGAGCTAGCCGGTGCTACAATTGGAAATATTTAATGTGATATGAATCCTTTAGCTCATTTGCTTTGTTGGAAATATTTGAGAGGGAGATCAGAGGTAAGGGATGATGAGAGGGAGAAAAAAGAAAAAGGTGGGCACAAATTTCTAGAACAAAATAATATTTAAATAAAAATAATAAAACTCAAGGAAATTTAAAGGCTGATAGATCATCTTACACATCATATTAAATTCAGTGATATGGCATGCTTTTATTGGTCATAGCATAAATGATGTGGTCAATAGAAAGAATTGTAAGACCTACAATGCAAAAAATGGACTGACATTAGCTCTAATTAACGACAGTGCCAAATTCACTACCTCTTAAAATAATTATTTTTACTTTTAGACTTCTTGAAAATGATCTTATCTACTTTTGTACCAAACAAAACATAATTATGTTGGGTACTTATAAAGAAAAATTTCATTGTAAAATTTGTACCTTCACCTTAATAATCTAATTTGTTTCCCAAATTTATAATGTCTTCCATAAACCCTTTAGGTTGTTACACTGTTAATTACACGTATTAAGTGACCTTTCTATTAAGGGAATAGTAATGCCAATGATTAAAAATGATAATTTATGAAAATCAATGTACATTTTTATAACAAACCAATTTAACCAATTTTTTAATATCAACAAATTATTTATCTAATTTAGTGTGCGAGAGGCACCCCAAATCATATATTTGTAATCTTATAAACAAATCCAAAAGTATTAAAACAATTAATATGAAAGTTTATGATAAAGCACATTAATGCATGATGAAATTACCTTGTACCCACCCCCTACACAAATGAGTTAATATTAATAAATTACTTATCTATTTTGGTTTAGAATTTGAGAAACTAGGATGATTGGTGCAATCATGTTCCTAACCCACGAAGTGAGTTGTTGTGATATAAAAATTTAAAAAAAAATAGTAAAAATTTTAGATTATAAAATGGTAGGAAAAATAAAGGTCAAAATCAATGAACAAAAAATCAGACCGGACTAGTCGGTTCAACTAGAAACTGATGAATCAGCCTAAACCGGTGCAAACCAATATCAACCTGTGAAACCATTGTAAGAAAAAAAGAAAAAGAAAAAAGCTATTGTAAGGTAAAAAAAAAGAAAAGGAAAGGAAACTTGTCAACACCTGTTTCCATTTTGATATTCGAAGAGTAATAAAACCAAAGTTCTATGGGAATACAGAAAAGTGTATTTATACTGATAAAAGTATTTGTTTACAATCCAGAGTCGTCCATCGACAAAATACCGAATATGACAGTATTTCCAATATTTACAGGATTTCCCAAAATATCTTAAGCATAAACTAACTATGACCACGAACTTTGACTTTGCCTTGAGACACGTGGCAATCACTTCTCTATGTGTACACCTTTGCCTTTTGATCCACTGGCACCCGTTGAGATGTTTGTTTAGAAAAAAAGGTGAGATCCCGAAGAATCCCAGTAGAAACATATGATCGACATATAAAATGTGAAAATTAAATGTGTAATGCACTATATAAGGCAAAATCAATTTTCAATTCGATTCATATGTGTGTACCTCAATCGAGTCATCGACTACAACTAGGATTTTCGATAGTGTACCTCAGCTGAGTCATCGATCGCAGCTAGGATTTTCGATAGTGTACCTCAGCCTAGTAACCAACCATAACTAGGATTTTCGATAGTGCACCTCAACTGAGTCACCGACCACAGCTAAGATTTTCGATAGTGTACCTTGGTTGGGCACCGAACCACAACTAGGTACTATGCCTCTAGCACTCATTCATATCATGAAATATAGTAACACATAACATATGATTAATCATATAGTATGTGAGAGATGGTAGTCCCTACCTCAAAGTTCTATCAACCCCTTTTTATGTGCTTCGTAAAACGTGTCGTTTTCGGCTTCCGACTTGGTCCTAAAATATTAAATGTACAAGAAATAGGTCATAACATCATTTTAGACACTTCCATAGTGTTTCTTGTGGTTATACTAGTCTATGGTGAAAATTTGCCAAAAAGCCCCCGAGACCCTGGCCCGGCCCGGCCCCGTCGTACCCGGTCCGATTGCACTTTTTTCAAAATTTTGACTAGAGCTATCCTGACATATTTTTGCCCAATGAATCCATTTACAGGCTTGAAATTACCAAATTCAATGTCAAATTACGAAATTACCCTTGACAACTCCGCCTTAGGGTTTTAGGGGCGTTTTCGTAATTATACATTTTCAGGCTTTTCCGAAAAAGTGACCAACTGTAACCCTACCTAATTTTGTCTCCTAAATCCAATGGAACCCTCAAATCATGGAAAATCTAACTCCTTCCCCCTATTATGGACTTGGCCGAAACATGTCTTAAGAAAAAGGGAAAATGCACTTTTGAAATTTAACATCCAAAAGCTCAAGTCTTTCACTTCTAACCCATTATTAAGTCATTTAAACACATTCTAACCATGATTTAAAGAAATTTGGGCAGCACAACTGATAAATATATATTTTATAATTAAATAGGATAGATTTTAGGACATAATTGATTAAATTTATTAATATTTTATACCTATTTAATTATCTTTTATATATTTTTTATCTTTTAATTAATTTTAGGATAAAAAAAAAGAAATCTTGATATAAAATCTCTCCATATCCTATTTTTATTTTGTAGGAAATATGATGATATTGAGAAAGGGAAAATAATGATGATGTGGATAGATATATAAATATATATTTATATATCACATCACGCATGAGTTGTAAGGGATTTGGAATGAGATACACATGGATGTGAACCCCACGTTTTGGAAAGAGACAAAATCAATTTGAATATGGTGGAGGAGATTTGCAAAGTAACCGCATATATTTGTTTTTGAATTGGAAAAAAAGGATATCAGATTTGGATAAATAAAAAATAAAAATAAAAACCACACTGCCTATCCAAAGACCTATATATATGAGGGAGCAACGCACAAAACACATCAGAGTAGAATGAGAAACATAGAACAGCGAAGATCGAGCGAGAAATAGAGGGAGTCTTCGACAGATTTGCTCTATTTTGTTCTTTCTCTTTATTCTTTTAATCTGAATTTCTTTGTTTTATTATGGATTTTATTCTAGTCATGTGTGGCTAATTTTCTTTTTAGATCTAGGGAAACTATGAACTCACTAGTGAACTACATTTTATTTCTATGATTATTTAGTTATGATTTATGTTTATTTTAGTTACTTAATCTTGTTTTATTATGTCCGTTTGATGATTGGCCACCATTATATGTGAATTTGAGTATTAGAATTTACTTTGACGAAGGAAGTTAATTAGGCTATGATAGACATATACCTAATAGCCCCATATAATTGTTGAAGAGTGTGTTTAAATTATCTTGCCTCTTGAGTAATTTGGTCAGACATAACAATTATATTTAAGAAAGGGTTGTGAGTGAACCGACATGCACTTATAACTATTTATACTCAAGATTCACAAAATTAATATTTGAGATTAACTAAGTAAATGGATTTGAGATTTGGAGAGCTAGTGAGAGATTAGTGACTCCAGGTTGTGTTTGATATTGATAATTTTCTTTAATTAATTTTCTTTGAATTTACTCATAATTAGTTTCGTTTAACTTAAAAGAAATTGATATTTTAATATCTAAAAATTAATTGATTGATTCCTCGTGGGACGATACTCTACTTATCACTTTATTACTTGGCACGACCCGTATACTTGCGGAGTGCATCAACAACCCCTTAGGGTTAAAACTTTTCAAATTTATAGACTCACATAAATCACCAAATCCAACCATACACTTCAACAATAACAACATACTAGTTTGGATTTAAAATTTGTGAAGTTACCTCTTGAGTTCTTGAGCTTTCTCTCTCTATGAGTCCTCCTCTCCCTCTCCTTGAGCTCAAGATGTGCTTTCTAAACCATTGATTTCATAGAGGAGAAGAGTTTAGAGAAGATATTATGCAATGTTATAAAAAACTCTTAAGAAATCAACACTTACCTTAAGCGTTCTCTTCTTCCTTCTATTTAGAACTTGAGATCTCCTGAGCTCTCTCTCTCTCTCTCTTCTTTTCTCTAGTCTTCGTCGAAAATGACAAGGGAAAGAGGAAGGAAGAGTTGTATAAAATATCTTCAATTTCCCTTAATTTACTTTATTCCCAAAAATCCATCTTATAATGACACCTGCACTTGGGCTTTTCTCTTCCAAATTGATGTCATAAAGTTCAATTAGACTTGAAATAATTCTTTTCCCCTTTTGGTTAGCCCAAAACCATCCAACCTCAAGCCCTCACAAACCAAATGGGCTTCATCCAACTTATCCAACTATATGCTCAAATGTTGTACTATCATAATAATTACCATGTACAAGAAGTATTATTTTAATACAATTGGACATGTTCTTAACTGTAACAATTATAAACTAATCATTTACCTTATGATAATGACACTTGGCATGTTTAATTCCAATAATCATTTTTTCCCTCCCATTTTTCTTATGCTAAGCGAAATTTATAAGAAAAAGGGGAAATAGAAATTGTTTCAATATTTCCATAATTTATTTAATTGAATTATGCACAAGTCCTTCCAATTTCACAAATCTTGATTTATTCTACCAAGAATATTCCAAATATACATTCTCCTTTATTTTCCTTAATTAATTGAAATTAATTTCAATGAATTGGAAAATAATTTATGTTGTGCTAAATTAGCAAAGTTACGATTTTGCCATTACCTTTATAATCTAATTTCCTTTCTTAAATTATTTTTCCCATTTTCTCATGAATATGGATATTTCTAAAATTCATAAGTTTCAAATTCATGAATATTCACCATTGCATTGAATTTCCCAAATAATTACAAGATATTTGATGAATAAAATTTAGGGTGTTACAAAACTAGAGATGAAGATCTGTGCCTCTATAAAAGAAGAAGAAGAGGTAGATGATGGTGGAAGAAGAGAAAAAGAAATGAACACCTCAGCAAGAACCAGTAGTACAAAGGGAAAAGACGTAGACGCCGGAAAGTAAATGGCATGTGTTTCAAGGCGAGGATAAGATTGTGATCATAATTAGTCTATTTTGTGATATTTTGGTGAAATTTGTAAATATTAAAACTTTCGCTGTATTTTCTGTATTTTGTCAACGAACAATGTCAGAATTGGAAATGAATATTTTTATCAGTATAATTATATTTTTCTGTATGCCCATGGAATTCTGCCTTTATTAATCTTTGATTATCGAAATGGAAACGGGTATTGACAACCGGTTAGGTGACCAGTTCAACTGTATCATGCTCGAACTGGCCGATCCGATCCGGTCAGGCTTTAATAACCATGTTTTAGGGTGCACAACTTGTATGTCCCATAATATCCCTTGCTTTGATTGGAAAATATATATATATATATATATATATATATATCACATGCTTATTGTTGGAATTAAAAGGGGGCATGTAATGAAATGGCGAAACCATCCCCTCTCTTGATTTCCAATATATTTCTTGGTTTCACATTTAAGAAAAGAGACACAATATTTTATAGGCATAAAATGACACAGTCTTGAATTTTTTAGTTTTAAAAAAAATCAACACCGCACAATTTTAAAGTATTTTTTTAAAGAATCATAAAAATATTCAAAAGCGTATTGTTTTATACTCATCAAATATCAAAATGCCAGTCATTTTTTATAAAATCTGATAGTCAAAAGAAAAAAAAATTGAAAGGTTGAGATGGGACATTACAAAAGGCATTATAGAATCATATTAAAGGCCTTAAGCCCGAGAGATAGCCCAACTAGCCCAATCCCAAAGCACTAAACTTATTAGTGAAGGGGATTCAAGAGCTCAATTCCAAAAAAAACTAGCCTTCTTAGGTGAAATATAGATTCAAGAGCCTAATTTCAAAAAACTAGTCAGTTTGAGAGTTGTAACACACTAAATTTTATTCTCTAATATGCCTTATAAGTATTTGTGACATTTAGTCAAATGGAAGAGTGAATTTTGGGGAATTTAAAATCCAGTGTAAATTTCCTATGAGGCAGTGAGGTCGTCAGGTGGATTTGGATGATCAAATAATGTCTAAAAATTCTAAAATTTTATAGGACAAAGACATCATAAGCTTTAATTTGATAAGTCATGAATTTTTTGGAGCTGTATACAATAAGTTATGAATTTTTAAAGTTAGCTCAGTAAAATAGGCCAACATTTGTGGTAGCATCCAAAAACAAAAATTATGGGAATTGTAAGCTTTCATTTGGCTAAAGGCTATATTTTTTTCTTGAAACTAGACTCAATAAGGGTTTCATAGCATTTAGAATCACTCCAATCCGATGTCTACAAATAAAGTTATGATTTTTTAAAATTTGGTCAGAAAATCTACCAAAATTACCAATTTTTGCAAATTTGAAAAAGAAAGATGAAGTAACAATTGTGTAAATTGTGGAATAAAGAAAATAAGAGGGGAAATAGTTATTTGAATTATGGAAATGCCAAGTGTCATAATTCTTGACCAAGTAATTAAATAAGAAATTACAAGGTTGGGGCACATGTTCAATTAAGATTAAATAATGTTTCTTGTACATGTAGTTGAGATAAATATAATGAAGGCCAAATTGTATTTAAAAGGGGGCCTTATGCGTTTTGTATGGGCTAACCAAATGGAGGAAGAGTTGGTTCAATTTCCATTGAACTTTATGACAACATTTACTTGTAGATAAGGTTAGTATCACAAAAGTCAAATTTTTGGATAATAAATAAATAAGTAGAGGAGGTAATTTGTGATAATTGAAGAGCATATTGTTGGTCAATTTAGGAGGGCACTTCGGCCAAGGGAATGAGGAAAGAGAAAGATGATAATCAAAGGAAAATATGCATGTGTTACAATAGCAATTTAATAACATAAAAAAAAAGGGATAAAGAGGATATTTTAAAAGAACTTTTCTCTTTCTCTTTGCTTCATTTTTTATTAGCTGAACCAAGAGAGAGGGGGAGAGAGCTCACACACATATTAGCAAGAACACAAGAACAAGGAGCTAGGGTTTCAAGAAATCTAAGGTAAGAGATGGTTTCATGTGATTTTGCTTGTTAAAACCCTAGAACACCTCTTCTAATCCTTCAATCTTCATGATTTTGGCTTGAAGCAAAAAACATTTCAGAGTTAGAGAGAGAGAAGGACCACGTTTTAGAAAGAGGAAGTTGAAGAATCCAAGAGGTAATCACATAAACTTGATCCTCTTGTTGAATATGATGATGTTGTGGTTGTTGTTCTTGAATTTGGCTTGATTTTACCAAATTTTGTAAATTTGGGATCATGAACCCTAAAAGGCTATGTTGCCCAAATTTCCTCAGATCGTGGGTATTAGGGGTTGAAATGGTTAATCAAGTGACTATGAGTGAAAAAAAGCAAGCTTTTGGTGTTAGAAATTAAAAACCACAATTTCTCTTTTTATAGACCTGGCCAGCTCTAAATCAGGGGGTAGGAGCTGGATTTTCATGAAATTGATGATTCTATTGTGTTCAGAAGGGTAAATTAGGTGGGGTTAGTGTTGATCACTTTTTTAGAAAAGCCCTAGAAAGTGAAATGACTAAAACGCTCTGGAAACCCTAGTTAGGGGTTGCCAAAGCAAAACTGTCATTTGGTAGTGATTTTATGAAAACCGAGGTCAAAAAATAATTCCTTGGGCAAAAATATGTCAGAGTAGCCCAAGTTAAAATTTTCGAAAAAGTACGGTTGGACTGGGGTACGATGGGGTCGGGACCAGCTCCTTAGGGGCATTTTAGTAATTTTTCAATTTAGATTTATATAACCACCAGAAACACTTTGGAAGTCTCTAAGATGGTATATGAATGAGTTTTAACCTAATTCTTATACATTTGAAAATAACCTCTGGGTTGGCGGGTTGGCCTGCCCAACCCGTAGTATTATTTTTTTGTTTTCAAAATTTTTTTAACAACATACTAAGATTTTGTTCCCTACAAACCTAAATCATAAAAGAAAATTAAAAATACATTACAAATTAAGCTTTCATCACAAGTTCATACATGTCAAAATAAATATAAATCCAAAGCCATCAGTAAAACTTAAAAATAATCAATAATTAGTTAATATTGATGGGGTTCGGATTTGAAGCATGATGTGAAGCCGTAAAATTTTCTTGAGCTCGATCACTTTGCTTTTCCACAAGTAAATCCGCCACTACCACAGATAATAAAACAAAATGAAAGATACTGATATGCTAATTTTAAATAAATGAGTAAATGATAATAAGATAAATGAGTAAATATGGGTCAATCCACCAACCTGGTGGTCTAATCCATCATGGGTTGAGACCGTATGGGTTCAGGTCTAAAAATATCGCCTCCAAATAGTCACAGTTTTATAGAACTCAAACCACTCATTTTTTCGAGTTGGGCGAGCTTGGCCCACAGTCTTAACCCATATTACTAGCTTTAGTTTGAAGTACTTCATTCCTCAGTAGAATGAAGTATCCAATGAGAGTTTGGATTTTAAAGTATTTTTCCAAGTTGATCCCGTATTTAAGAAATTTTGTGGTGCAAATTCAATCCTACAGTATTTTTTTAACAATTTTTCCCTTAAAGTATTCTTTCAAAAGCAATCTTAACCTTTTTGAAAACTCTCAAAAAGTTCGTTAAGTGAAGAGCCTCTTGATCGAGTGCCTTAAAATATTTTGTCAATAACATTCAATTTCCTACATTAATGTTTTGGTGCAATGTTGCCCTTAGGGTTTTTCTTTTTTGAGTTAACTTTCTATCTCTCTCTTGTTTCATATTTTCAATACTCATCTTCCTATATTCACTAGGCATATTGAATGTTTTAGGGATTTTCTTCCATGTTTTTAGTATTGAAAATAATCAAAGATTATACTTGAAAACATGGAAGATAAGTCTAGAAAATATCTAAGATGAGTACTGAAAAATTGGAAAATTGATTATTGAAAATGTTAATTATAAGTTTTAAAAATATAGAAGATGAGCACTAAAAATATGAAAAATGGGTTCTAAAAAATCAACTCACATAATACTTTAAGGGAAAATTTGCATAAAAATTACATACTCCCTCCGGTCCTAATTATAAGATAAAGTTGACTTTTTTGGAGAAATTAAGGAAGCCAGTTAAATTACTTTAAAGTATTTATATTTATATTTTTTTCTCCAAACTAATTAATTTGACTAATAAACTAATATATAATCTAAGGATACTAAAAATATAAACACTCTAAAGTAATTTAATTGGCTTCCTTAATTTCTTCAAAAAAGTCAACTTTGTCTTATAATTAGGACCGGAGGGAGTAGTATATTAACTTTAAGGATGGGGATGCACATGGAAAAATATTTTTAAAGTGCTAGATAAACCTTGACCCAATATTAAAATGTATGCATATTATATTTTAATTAAAAATTAAGGAAATCCCAATAAAATACTCTCAAAACATTAACAAGACAAATAAATGATTCTAATATAAAAAAAGGATTAAGGTGCAGATTTATCAATGAAGTTTTAAGTAAAGGACATCAGGTATAATTATGTTTTAAAGGGGGAAAAAATATACATAAAGAAATAAAGATGGAGCATCCACTACAAAATCGTTAAATTTGACCTGCGCCGTTAGTGGTTTTCTTCTCTTATAATTTAACGTGGTTAGATCAAATTTAACGATTTTGTGGTTGATGTTCCATCTTTAATTCCTTATATGTATTTTTGCCCTCTTTAAAACATAATTACACCTAACGCCCATTGTTTAAAGGGTTAAGGTGCAAATTTACCAACGAAGTTTTGTCCGATGAGCGTCTGGCACAAATATCTTTTAAAAGAGGCAAAAGTACCAATGAACAATTAAAAAGAGGCATCCACCACAAAAACCGTTAATCCGTACTAACAGTGTTAAATTATAAGAGAAGAAAACCCCTAATGGCGTTAGTACGGATTTAACGGTTTTTGTGGTGAATGCTCCTTTTTAATTATTCATTGGTATTTTTGCCCCTTCTAAAAAATATTTGTGTTAGACGCTCATCGGACAAAACTTCATTGATAAATTTTCTCTTTAACCCTTATTTAAAACTTCATTAATAAATCCGCGCCTTTAACTCCAAAAAATACTAAATCAATACATCCGTACTCATTTGAAATTTTGAAATCTTACCTATAGACTTTAGGGCCCCTATTGTAGTACAGAACCCACTGTCTCCACCATTCTTCTCTCTCTTGGAACAATCTCGCCAGTTCTATACCTACAAATGGTCGCTAGACGAGAAGAAAAAGGTTGGGAGAAGTGCTTGCCGGAGAAGAGGATAACAGCAATGATGAATGGCCAGAGGGGGTGCTTTGGGAGAAATGTTTGTCGTCCTCACTATACCATCTTCCTCATCCATCAATCTTGAGCCGTCCCACAGGCAGGGTGAAAAATAATTGTTTAAGTATAGCTCTTGAATCACAAAATCTCGTTCTTGTGCTAGTTATATTCATCTGCCCACACTTCTTCCCCTTCCTTCCCTTTTCATCGTGTTCTTGTTGTGGTTCTCGGTTGGCAAAATCAATCAAGCTTCCTCTCCTCTCATCTTTCCAATGAGCATCAAGTTTGGAGAATCAATCCCCATAGTAAGGAGCACCAATCACCCCCTATTTCAATCAAGAATGAAAGAAAGAGTTTCACCAATTATTGAAGAAAAAAAATCAATGGGATGTTCCAACATAAAAATTAGGGGCCAAATAAACATTGCAGATTAATCCAGTAGTCATTCTTCGGGGGAAAAAGAAACAAAATCGAAACACTTTGGCTTACAATACAGAGTAGAGACCAAATTCTTGTTCTCTTACTTGTTTCTGCTTTGATTTTCGAAATTCTGAGGCTAATAACATGAAACAAGAGCGAGTTAATGATACAAGAAGTGTGAAATGTTTAAATACATTTGAAAGAAAGAATGACACAAGATGAAAATGGTGGATGAAGCCATGGACCTTTTTAAGGAATTACATTCTAGAAATTCGGTTCCCAATGTTGTAACCTATAGTTGTGTTATTGACGGCTTGCTTAATTCACAAAGAATCTCATGCATGTAAGATATTATTTTTGAGATGCATGATAGGCGTCTTCACCATGATATCATCACTTACAGTATATTGTTAGACACATTTTGCAAATGGGGACATCTTGACAAGGCAATCACATTATTTAGGCAAATTGTCAATCAAGGATTTCACCCTGACATGAAGACCTACACTATACTTATTGATGGTTTGTGCAAAGGAGGTAGATTAAATGCTGCCTGGGGGATCTTTCGGTATCTTTTGGCCAAAGGTTATCAACATGAAGACCTACTGTACATACATATGCGGCTATGATTCATGGTTTTTGCAAACAGGGTTTGCTTGATGAAGCCAAGGCCTTGCTTAATAGAATGCAAGAGAACAATTGCTTCCCTAATTCCATAACTTTTGAAATTATTATTTGATATCATCTTGAAAACAATGAGAATGTGAGGCAGTTAAGCTTCTTCGTAGAATGGCTGATAGAGGCCTATTGAAGAAATAAAACAAGGTGAGATACTGTAGCTCCCATTCAAGTTAGACATATACTTATGAATAGCTAGCAGGAGTTGTTCGATAGGTATGTGTATCTTGTAGTTAAGTTTTTCATTTAATTGAACGGTTTTGCAAGCATATAGTTTGATGTGTGAATGATTGTCATTGTTGTAATTTGTTTACAAGCATATTCAATATTGAACAAACTTGGAAGTTTACGCCATCATGGCTTGGATCATCATCCAAAATTGAAGTTATACTTCAGTGTTTGCTTTATAATCTTTATAACAGGGTTATTTAGTGACCAACGATCATTTCATTGGAACACTCTCTCATATACTTGAATTTTAAACTTATGTGTACATAGGCTGCCGATATTTAGTTAGAAATAAAACTGAGATGTTGAAAATTGCTTGAGAGGTAGGTTTCTGAAGTTTAAGGTGAAAATTCCTTGTGGTGGTAGTAATAATAAAATATAACAAGGAATAACATGGATAAGTTAGGGGAAGTAAAAGAATTTTAGATGTTATTGTGGTTGACTTTGAGAAGTTATGTACTGTTACTATGTTTTATGCAGTGTTCTGGAAACCGGACCGGACCGGCCGGTCCGGCCCGGTAACCGGCGAACCAGCCGGTTGGCCGGTCCGGTTCCCGGTCCGGTTTCCATTTTTAAAAAAAAAAAATTTTTTTTTTTACTTTTTCCTTTAGAATTTCATACTATAAGTCTAAAATTTTCAATTTCTCACCGGTTTGGTCCCGGTTTAGCTCCGGTTTGGTCCCAGTCTGACCCACTGACCCTTAACCCAGTACCCCAACCGGTTCACTACCCGGTCCGGGTTTTAATACCTTGGTTTTATGTACTCATAATTATAATAATTGACAGTTAGGAGAGTTAACTAGTCTAAGATTTAGTTAGTTAGCTAGGATTATAGCCATTGGTGTTACTGCCTATATATAGACCTATATGCCCACTTGTAATTCAGATTGTGTGAATGGTAAATTTGCCTATACAATCACTAATCCCTTCTGTTCTTCTCTCTGCCCTCTAAGTTCTCTCTCTCTCTCTCCCCCCCCCTCTATTTGAAATTGAATTACTATTCTGTAACACTATGTGGTCAAGTAGTGTCATACCACTCTAATCCTTAATATAAGATTCACTTTGTAGTTTAATTTCTTTATTGAAGTAGATCTTATATTAAGGATCGGAGGTGGTATATTTTCATTATAAAAGAAATATGAAACATATATACTACGATACTTAGCAATCCTAGTATTCTCTTAATTGACCTCTCTTAATTGACTTCGTTTTATGAATACTCTACTGCATGAATTGATCGGAATTTCTTTATAGTTTGATGTATGATTCTCATTGTTGTAATTTGTTTACAAGCATATTCAATATTGAACAAACTTGAAGTTTATACCATCACGCCTTGTATCAGCCAAAATTGAAATTATACTTTAGTGCTTGGTTTATGGTCTGAAAAAAGGGTTGTTAGTGATCAACAATCAATTCCTTTGGAAACTATGTCATATACTTGAATTTTAAACTTATATGTACATAGGCTACTGAGATGTTGGAAATTGCAAGAGTAGGTTTCTGGAGTTTAAGGTGAAAATTCCTTGTAGTAGTGATAATAATAAAATGTAAAAAGGAATAAAATAAATAAGTTAGGGGAATTAAAAGAATGGGAAAATTCCAAAAAACTATATTGGAAATAGCAAAAGGACAATTCAGTATATTGAAATTGCAAAAGGACATATCAGGCGGTGTCAGACGGGTAGAGAAATCTGGCATTTTGAAATCTCGGCCAAATGACGAAAATGCCCTTCAGCCTTCAGTCGGAATAACAACATAGGAGTTGTTAATGGCGAATCCGGAGTTTTTAATGGCGAGATCGATGGTGTTATTGGCCCTGGAACTTGTTATTTGTGAAAAAAGAAATTTGAATTGTTAATTTCGAATCCAGAGTTGTTAATTAAGAGATGGGTGTTGTTATTGGCCCTGAAATTTGTTAAGTGCAAAAGAAGAAAATGGAGTTATTAATATCGAATCCGGAGTTGTTAATGGCAAGATCGGTGGTGTTATTAGCCCTGAAACTAGTGAATTGTAAAAGAAGAATTGAAGTTGTTAATAACGAATCCGGAGGTATATTGTTATTCTGAAGTGGGGATGGAGGGCTGAAGGACATTTTCGTCATTTGGCCGAGATTTCAAAATGCCAGATTCCTCTGCCCGTCTGACACCGCCTGATCTGTCCTTTTGCAATTTCAATGTACTGAATTGTCCTTTTACTATTTTCAATGTAGTTTTTTGGAATTTTCCTTAAAATAATTTGCGATGTTATCGTGGTTGACTTTTTGAGAGGTTATATACTGTTTTTGTGTTATATAATCATAATGATAATAAATGAAAGTTAGGAGAATCTTGAGAAGTAGTTAGTCCGTGTATGTTTGGATTAACTTTTTTTAATAGCTTTTATGATTTATGAGGTAAGTGTGTGAGAGAAGTTTTATCTTAGGTTATGCAAACCTAGATTTGAAACCTAGGTTTGGATGTTTGCCAAACACCTAAATATGGATTATAGCGATTGGAGTCACTGCTTATATGGCTATGTATAGACCTATAAGCCTACTTGAGTACTTGTAATTCAGATTGTGTGAATAATAAAGTTGCCTATCCAATCTCTAATCTCTGTTTTCTCTCCATCCCTTTTGTTCTTCTCTCTACCCTCTAAGTTCCCTCACTTTTTCTCTCTCTTTCCTCTGTTTGAATTACGATTCTGTAATACTGTGGTCAAGTAGTGTCATACTACATCTGGTCCTTAAAGATTCGCTATCCGGAGTATGTTTCCATTATGAAAGGAATATGAAACTTGCATTGTAGGATACTTAGCCATCCTTGTATTCTCTTAATCGACCTCTCACTGAAGGCTAAAGCACTTGGTAGTATTAGATATGTGAAAATATCTGTTTCCATGTTATAGTTTTCTGATTTACTAGGAGATTGGTCAGAGCATTCAGCTTGGGTATGGTTTTCATCACTTTATCTTGCAGTGATATCAGCATTTATTTATCTTTTTAGTCTTAGCCTCTTTAATTGTGTTGAATGTCACAGTTTGTTGCCGTAACGTGGTTTTATGAATACTCTACTGCATGAATTGATAAGCGTTTCCTCATACAGGCATTACAAAATAAGCCCCATTCGTATTGTTTAAAAGATTGGGGGAATTACAATGAAGTTACAAGGAAGGGACTTAATTATCAAAAAGTCTTAATAACAAATGAGGTATATAAACTTCTTCTCGCTTCTTGTACTGCCACTTGTCACTTGTCATTTTGTACTTCTTAGTTGTTGTTGAACTTTTGTGTAATTAAATCTCTTCCTAAGGACCTCATTGTAATTCCCCTAAAATATTCCACTGCACGTTTAGAATGAAGCATCCCACTCAGTGCTTGTATAAAATAAAAGGCGGCCCAATGCACTAGGCTCATACTAGGTGGGATCTGAGAATGAATAGATGTATGTAGCTTTACCCCACGAGCAGAGAGGCTTTTTTTAGGATATGAACTCATGACTTTTAGGTCACATGACAACAACATCATTGTTGCACCCAGGCTCACCCTCCTAGATTTTTTCTTCCTGCCACAGGCCCTCCTAGATTTTTTCTTCCTGCCAAAGAAATTTTACTTACCGTATGGAAATTCAAACATATAAAGGCATTTACCCATGCTAGGGATACTTGGATGTTGTAGCAAATTTCCTTCCACCTTCAACCTCAGGTTTGTCTTTTGGTGTATTGGATAAAAGAGAGTTAATATAATCTTTAGTCACTCAGGTTTATCTTCAGTTTGGTTTTGATCCCTAAATTTTCAAATAAGAGGTTTTGATTTCTTAAAGGGTAAAATGGTCTAAATATTTATTTAATTATAGAGACTAATGTCTTAAAAGGAATGAAATTTGAGGGACTAAAACCTCTAGTTTGAAACTTAAAGGACTAAGACCAAAACGAAGGCAAGTTATATGGACCAAAGATTATATTAACCCATAAAAAATGAATAACTTTGATATTTTAGAAAACTATTCCCTCTTCGGTCCTATGTATAAGAGCTTAAAAACTAAATTATGTAGTTCAAAAAAATAGTTAAAAATAATAAGTATGTCTGAAATAAACTTTGTTTTCCCAAATATATCCCTATTTATGAAGGGACAAGCAAGAGAGAGAAATAGAGCATATGTAATTATTACCAACCTTTTAATTAATGCAATATATATAATTAATGAGGGGTGAAAATAGAAAAAAAAACTATTAAATATTTAGATAACTCTTGTTGGATTCTTATAAAAAGGTCTAGTGGGAGTAATATTAAGATATTTTATAAGCAAATAAATAAATAAATTTAAATTGTTAAAATTTGACCTAAACAATTTATCTTAATTTATCGTTGCAGTATGAAAGAATAGAAAAGTTTGAATTTATAAAATATTTTAGGGTTAATATAACTTTTTAGTCCTTAAAGTTTGGCTCAGTTTGAGTTTTGGCCCTTGAAGTTTAAAATCGATGGTTTTAATCCCTTTAGTTTGGATCGTTTGTAAATGTTAGTCCTTCAAGTTTTAAAAGGACTTGTCGGGCTCTCTGACGGCGTTAATGTTGGGACTGGTGGCATAGCAAAAGAATTTTAAAATTTTGTCAATCGCAATTACAGATCTATCAATGTTATTTAAATCAAGTTAGAAAGAATCGTACCTTTTATATTTTGCCCTTCTCAATCTCTAGGAACTAACACCTCAAATCGACTCCATCTACCGGTATCCACACGAATGCAACTCCAACACGGACTGCGTGCCAGTGCCTCCAATGTCTGCTAGGATTTCCTTACGGCTATGAATTCTCATTCGTACATGAGTTTTTCTGCTTCATCATTTTTATAACCCATGAAGGCTATATTGAAATTTCAAAATTAATCTTGATTAATTTTGAAAATATTGATTTTAAAATTAATTAACACTTAATTATCTTAATGAGCTTAATTAAATAAATTCGGTTTAATTAAATCTGTCTAACAGTTTTAATTTAACCTATTTATTTAATCTTAATAAAGAGCCAATAGATTTAATTTATCTTCATAAATTAAATCTGAGATATTATATCTCTATTATGTTAGTTATTAAATTTAATTTATCTTAATAAAACTAAATTTAAAACTAATATAATAATATTATCATATATATATATATATGTATGTATCTATGTATGTATTTCGAAAACACACACACACAAATATATATATATATATATATATAATTATTAATTTTATTTTCACAAATTTTATATTATATATATAAATATAAAATTCGTCCACCTTAGACTAAACATTGTCTCTTGTTGGGCCATTCTTGTGTGTGACCCTGTAGGCCTAAAAGAAGTTGGCAGTTAGCCAATAACTATACTAACCCATAAGTTGCAAGTGGCCTCTAGCAAGACATTATAACTACTCAATTCATATGAGGATCATTAATACGATGCAATTTGTCATACAACCATGTCACATTCCTTTTGTTATACGATATTTCGGTCAAAGATAAGGCATAGATAATGTCATCCTCCTGTTCCTGACCATTACTTTCCTGATTCCTGAGTAGTCTGACAATAGAAATGAAAACTCCTTTCCATCATAGTATGGGCATACATTTCTCAGACTCACTCATCGATGGGCTCAGTAATATCTTTCTACTAATGTGATGGACAAATTCCATCTTGACCATTCATATTCCTTTGCACGAAAAATCACCAAACCCGATCGTAGCCTTTATCATCACTCGGTCAAAGGTGACTTTTGACTAGTTTAAAGCTTATCAACTCTCATGTAAGAATCCATAATGACCTCAAGTCAAAGGGCATTGTGACGTGATTATACACGAGATAAGCTTATAATTTGATCCATACACGTGATTATATATGTAGCTTTTTCTTAGCGGGTCAGTCCATCACCTTGTATTCTTACAAGTGTCTAAGGCTTTGATTCGTATCTCCATATCTTATCAAAGTCATATTGGTCTTATTTCATCCCTACTCCCGCATAGATGACCAACCAAGGACATTTGGGACAATCTTTATGATTTATCTAAGGATACAGTCATCATAGCGAACATGTGAATAATATAGTAACATAATGAAAAAAATTCATTAAATTAATAATGTTTAAAGTACAATGACTGGCCCATAGGACACAATTTCCAATAGTTAAACAGTCCTAGGTGGCATTAACGGCGTTAATGTATCCTATGTGGAGTGCTTAGTAGGATATCTGATGTGGCGCATATACTATATTATAATATATTGTTCGAATAATATCTGATGTGGAGAACGAAGATATTTGAATAAGCCTTTGAATCTAACAAGCATAATTCTTTGAATATAACTTCAAATTTCGCATATGACGTATCATCAGAAAGCTCTTCCAATCTATATTTCAATGCAAAAAGAATTAGCTCCAAACTCATTGTATTTTGAAAGTTATGATCCAAATACTGACTACTATTCTGGATAGAGTTTGAATTCATGAGTGTCAACTTCCAGAATCCATAAGTCTTAGCATATAACTCCAAATTTGACAAATTACCTATTCAAAGAAAGCTCTTCAAGTCTAATTTCATATGCTATTGGTTTCATCTCAATATGACATGTAGTTTGAGAGTTATGTCCAAAATATCAAACCTATTTTGAAATATGACAGTGATTTGAATGTCATCCTCCAAAATTCATATCTCGTTTATCTTAGCTCCTTTTAACTTGATCTTGGTGTCAAAATGACGAATTGGTAGTCTAGTTTTATATGCCACTTGTTTCATCTCAATCGGATGTGTGGTTTGAAAGATATGTCCAAAATCTTTAGGTGAACGAGACATTGACTTCTTGAAATATTAAATCTAAACCTTTTTGGCCATCAATGACAAATCTTATATTAAATATAAAATTCCAATTCACCTCATTTTTCAAATTTAGAAAATTTTTAGGGATTTTATTTTGGTTATACGTATATGATCTTAATAGATTTTATCTCCTAAATTTATAACATTTTCTCTGAATTGTCCATATTAAGTACACATAGCAAGTGATTTTTAGACAAGAGTAATTTTAATACAAATGATGATTCAATTGCTTCTCTTCTTTATTGTTTGCTGCCATCCTTTGCCTAAACACCGTTTGGTGTAAACTAATTGAGGTTGAACATCTTTTTGGGATATAATAGCATTCAGTTTGTTGAAGTTTTAGTCTTTTAGGTAAAGGAGGACAATAGGGGTTAATGATGCTAATAGACCAAAATTAAGAAATTTAATTGAGAGAAAAACACATAAGTATTTGATCAAAAATTAAGTGAATGTATAGGTACATGTAAAATGCAAAATGGTTTTCCATCTATATATATATATATAATATTAAAAATTATAACGGTATGTCCATATATTAGGAATGAACTATGTAAACTTGTAATGCTATTTTGACTTTCATGAAAAAAAAAATAGGGAAAATAATAGAAAAAAAACTTTAAAATTATAAATTCTTAAATCAGGTTTATTATAAAGAATTGATACAGTGATGACGGGATTTGAAAAATAATCCATAACTTATTTTATGAGAAATATATAATTTAAAATTTTATAATTTTAAAATTCTTTTCTATCATTCTCCCAAAAAAAATTATAAAAAGTTAGAAGTTAGAACATATATGTGTGGGCCCGCCTGTGTTTGTTTTTCCCTACTAATGATTAGAATATACATATGTATGTGTGCTTGTGCTCCCTTCTTAACATAGTGAAGTTTTTTTTGATCAAATCTTAACATAGTGAAGTTGATTTTAATTTTAAATATAAAATTTATATTTTATATTTATAAATTATTTTTTTAATTTATCCCTACTGATATTTTTTTATCAATAATTAAAGAGAGAAAATAAGTGAAGTAAGGAAGATGATTATGATATTTTTAAAAATATATGATATATTAATTAATTTAATAAAATTTTTAAAATTACTTGAATAAAATAAAGGGAGAATCCTAATTAAATCCTTCCGAAATAGTAAAATCTAAATTCAGGCCTACACTTTTACCAAATTCTTAATCAGGCCGTGAGTCCTAATTAGGGATTTTAGAATGTTGTTGAAAGACTATAATACCCTTATTCAATTAAAAAAATAAAAATTTTTAATCTATAAATTCTCATATACTTTTAACCCTAAGAATCTAGGTTTCTTTCAATCATTGGGATCTCAACTTTTAGTCAACTTGCAACAACATTGAAAGGTAAGTTCTAATAGTTTCTCTTAAACCCTAATCGTTAGAATCATTGTGATATCAACTTTTAGTTTACCTCATCTTTCTTAGTTTGCCATTTAAAATTTGGTAAGATCAAGTTCTCAGATGAAAGAGATATGAATTTTGCAAGATGATACTCAAAATTACCATCATATTTTAGAACAGGTTTAGTATTTTGCACATAACTCTCAAACTGCATGTTCGATTGAGATGAAGCTAGTGGCATATTAAACTAGACTTAAAGAGATTTCTATGTATAGGTCATGGATCATATTTGGAGTTACATTCAAACTACATGTTCTATAGATAGGTCATGGGTCATATTTGGAGTTATATTTAAACTACATGTTTTATGGATAGGTCATGGGTCATATGAAACTAGATTTAAAGAAATTCACTCAATTGATATGTGACTAGAAGCAGATCACTCAAGTGATCAAGTAAAATCCACTCAAGTGATATACATTAAAAAGGTATATCACTTAAGTGAAATGTGAGTATGAGACCATTGTGGAACAGGTATTGTAAAAGTTTTTGAAAACCCTAATTTTTGGAAATTTTATTTTGTCTAAGTCTCAAATCATACATGGTCTCTAATTCAAACTTAATTACATTTTTTACAAACTAATCTCGACCTTAATCGAGAAGGGGGTTACACATCCTATTAAATTCCCTATCTCAAACATGCATTCCTCTGAATAAATATGCATAGAAAGGGTAGGAACCCTAATCCAAACAGCGGCCTTTCTGACTTTATTACAATATGGGTTAAAATTTGGGATCCAACATTGTACTGCCAAGTAATGGCCTTGGATTAGCCATGGACCATCGAAAAGCATATTAGAGCACAACATTTTGTCTATTATTCTAAACACAAAATAGTTGTTTGGCAGGTCAATTGGCTCAAAGTTCTTTAATCGAATAAGGCTCTTGACTCTATCCTTCATCATATAGAGATTCGTTCTTCTCCCCAATACTGTTATAATGAGGGCATCTTTCCACGGTCTACACATATCCTTCAATTTGTCATTAGAGATATTCAAAGAAGGAATGGAATCTAATTTCTCCCTTTGTCCCTCTGTTAACTTTGGACTTTGTTCCTCCTATTCTTTTATCCATTCCAACATCTGTTCATCAAAATTTTTATCCAGAGATTTCTCCGCCTCCCCCAAGAGTTTCGCTTTATACGAAAATGATTTGCTTCATACTCTATTTTTGTTGTGTGTCCTGTTCGGTATCCATCATCAATTCATCAGAGGGCTGTGCTCTCTTCCCCTAATTACTCCTTCCCTTTTCTGTGTCAATTTCAGTCTGAATTTTCTTGATATTCCTCCCTAACATATCATCTTCTTCTTTGGACTTTCCTTCTCCACCTTCAGAAGCATTTCCAGTAATTTCAATAGTGGTCAACCGACCAGTTCGCTCACTCTATCTCTCAATAGCTTTCTCTCTCATCATGTTTCTCTCTGGATACCAAGCTTTCAAAAGAATGAATGTGCAATTATTTCCTTGGCCCCCATTTTCACGCCAACTTGGGGTCCAAATTGAAGCAATTGGCTTTTCTCCATTTATATCATTCCTTTGGTCAACATAAAATATTTTATTCCAATTTAAACATGTACTCAGCTTTATACATAAAAATATTTAATTATTTGGGCTTTATGATAATGTCATTTGACATTATTAATTGACCAACATATATTTTTCCTCTTATTTTTCATGTATGGCAAAATTTATGAGAAAAAGGGACATTATAATTATCCAATGAATTTCCAAAATCTCTCTAATTGATTTGTGCACAAGTCCAACTTTGACTTGTCAACTTTGAGTTATTTGACCAAGAATGCTCCAATTTTATATTTTTCTTTCATTTTCCTTAATTAACTAAAATTAAATTCAATTAATTGGAAAAATAATTAATCTTGTGCTTTGTTAGCAAATTACGATTTTGACCCTACTTTTTTTAATTTAATTTGAATTCATTCCTTTTCTTCCTTCTCTTGGCCAAAATTAACCTTTAATATTAAGCCAAATACTATTCTCTTGTATTTCACTACTTTGGACCTTAATATTGGGGTTTTTTGGAGAACCCGAGAATTAATTCCATAACTTGTTTTAGCCCAATTCTCATGAAAATAAAAATTTACTAACTTCATAAATTTCAAGTTCATGAATATTTGCCATTTTATTGAATATTTCAAATAATTACAATACATTTTGGTGAATAAAATTTAGAATGTTACACCCACCAACAAGATCCCCACATCAAAAAAAATAAAATTTGAACTCACAACCTTATAGTTATAAGCGAACCCCTTTACCGCAACTAGACCAACTTTTGTTGGTTGCTGCAAATTCTCTTGTTTTCTATTAACAGTGATTTAGCAAACCATTCCCGTAATGAGAGGTCAATTGAAATTGAATCAGCCATAATCAGTTCTTAATGATGATAATCAGCCATAAAAACTTGTTTTCTTTTATATTTTGTGATAATCTATATAATAGTTAGGGCTCATTTGGTTCAATCTCATTGCACCCTATAGTGCAGTGCAGTGCAATGCAAGGGGTTACGAGCGTAAGGATTACTAAACAAATTCTTGTATGAACCTAGTTGGCCAAGTCATTTGTGGTCTAACCAATTAAAATACAACAACTCATGAGTAAATTTGGCACCTCTTAAGTATTAGCTGGCATAGTAATAAAATTTAAAGATTTTACAAGATTCACTTTTCATTACTTATGACATCTTAATTAAGGGATTGATTCTTTAAAGAAAAATAAAAATATGAAATACATAAGAATCCAACTAAGATTAATGTTAGCTTAGTTGTGTTTTAACTAGTTAAACTACAAAGGATGTGGCAAACTAGGTTCACAAAAGAATTTCTTCTCAAAAAAAGCTATAAAGACGTAATTAAAAGGAAAAAGGACACATAAAGACCATTTAAAATAGTAAAGGACAGAGATGTGCTTCCAATTTCAATAATCCTATAAGATGCTATGTCTTTTTGAAATTGCAAGCAGATGACCAAAATGTCCTCACACTTTTTTTTAAATAAGCATTAACCCCCACCTTGCCTGTCGCTGGCAGTAGCAACCAGCAATTGCTGGCCACCACCAGATAGTAGCCACCAACATATCCTACCAGAGCTCTGATGGCTACCTAGGCGGCTGCTGGCGAGAATAATTGATCATTTTTAAATGGATAGTTGCAGCTAGCAACATTAACCACCGCCAGACAGCGGCTACCTATATACCCCACTAGAGCTTTGGTGGCTAGCTAGTTGGCCGCCAATGAGAATAAATGATTATTTTCAAATGGATAATTGTCATTTCTAGATTCAAAGTTGTTATTTTCAAATTCAAACTTGGTAAATCCCTATCAAGTCTAGAAATTAATCCATGCATGGTTTATCATTTTCACACATGGTCATTTTTTAATGGATAGTTGTCATTTCCAAATCTAGAGTTGTTATTTTCACATCCAAACTTGGTAAACTCATATCTATTAAGTAGTCATTTTTAAATGAATAGTTGTCATTTCCATTTTCGGAGTTGTGATTTTCAAATCCAAACCTATTAAACCCATATCAATTCTAAAAATTAATTTATGATTGTCTTCTCATTTTCACAAGTGGTCATTTTTAAATGTATAGTTGTTATTTCCATATTTGGAGTTGTTATTGTCACAAAAATCATCATCACCTTCATCGCTGAGCCTCACCATCTCTAACCACCACCACCATCTTCGGTTACCTTCTTCACCGCCAGCAACTTCTCTTCTCCACCACCAAAGAGGAAGCAAACTTTCAAACCTAGTTTGGACCTGGAGATTAGAGGGACAATTTTGGAACAAAAGGGAGAGGGGAAGAGGAAATCAGACCACCGCCGACGACACAGTCGAGATTCTCCACCCCGTCTTCTTCTTCGTTCTCACATACCACCATCACTAGAGATTGTGCCCTCTCACCCCACCACTTTCACCTTCGGTTTCATTCTCTTTCCTCTACCACTATTGGACCTTCACCAACATTTCCGCTCACTTCCGTTGAATCACTTCCAACCCTCTCTCTTTCACCATAGCACCTTATTCTTCCAAACAAATTTCATTCCAGATTCTCCTTTCTTCATTTCCTTCTTTCATCTCAGACTTTGTTTTCATCATCAGTGTCGTTCATGGCTAAATGTTAGAATTCCATTGGTGATGAAATGCTAGAAAACTGAACGAACGAGGTGGGAAGGTTGAAAGAAGTGTGTGAGCATTTTTGTCATTTGTTTTCAATTTCAAAAGGACATAGCATCTCATAGGGATGTTGAAATTGGAAGAAACTCTCTATCCATTACCATTTTAAATGATATTTATTTGTCTGTTTTTCCCTAATTAAAAATTAAATACATATACAGGGACACCAATTAATTTTCTGAAAAGAAATAGGAAGGCCCAATTTTTTCAGAAAAAGAGGTCCCATTTAATTATGACCGTCGGAGACCTGGAAAAAAGGTCCCATTTTAATTTTTATTGCCTCCGATTTGATTCATAGGGAGCTTGCAGGTTTTTAACAACATTACCTGTTTGTGGCTCTCAACCTCAAGCATCATCAGAGGCGTTCCTCTTCGAATCAGAAGCCAAAATACTTTCTTCCTCTGCTGTAAGGTACTCCTTCTTCAATTCTCCTCTCTTTTCTACTTCGCACTTTCTTCATTCTCTTTCCTCAAACCCCCAAGCATCAGTGACGTTGTTGCTTCACTCAGTAGCATCATCCACTAGCGTCCCACCTTCCATACACCAAATTAATCAGCTTTTAGGATCTATTGCTAAGTCAAAATGTTATGCGTCTGCCATTTCACTTTTTGCCCAAGTCGAGTTCAAGGGATTTATGCCAGATTTATCCACCATGAACATCTTGACCAATTGCTACTTCCATTTGGGTCAGATGGATTTTGCTTTCTCTATGTTGGGGAAAATTTTGAAGATGGGTTATCAACCAAGCACTGTAACTTTGAATACATTGGTAAAAGGACTCTGCTTTAATCATATGGTTTGTGAAGCTCTGGAATTTTATGACGACATTATGGCCAAAGGTTTTCAGTTCAATCAAGTGACTTATGGCAAGTTAATCAAAGGCTATGTAAGATGGGGAAAACAACATCCGCCATTAAATTGTTGCAAACGATGGAAAACAAGTTAAGTCAATGCAAATGTAGTTATGTACAACACCATCATTTATACATATTGTAAAGACAGACTTGTCAATAATGCACACAAGTTGTATTTTGAAATGATTGATCATGGGGTGTCTCCTAATGTTGTTACTTATAACGGTTTAATCCATGGCTTCTGTAGCATGGATCAGTGGCAACAAACAAATCAAGTACTCGGTGAAATGATATCGAATGACATCCCCCCAAATATTTGTACCTTTAACATCCTAGTTGATGCCTTATGTAAAGATGGAAGGATTACAGAAGCTCAAGCTGTATTTGCTTGGATGATTAAGAGTGATCAAAGGCCTGACATTGTTACCTACAATTGTTTGATGAATGGGCATTGCTTGTCAAATGATATCATTGAGGCTAAGGAAGCTTTTAATAGGATGATCAAAAATGATTTGGCACCTAACATTTTTAGTTATAATATTTTGATCAATGCATACTTTAAGATGAAAATGGTGGATGAAGCCATGGATCTCTTATTGCATTCCAAAAATTTGGTTCCGAATGTTGTAATTTATAACTGTGTTATTGATGGCTTGCTCAAATCACAAAGATTCTCATGCGCACAAGATATTATCTATGAGATAATATCATCAAGGACTCTTAATGATATTATCTTTGTGTGGATCTCTTCACCTTGATATCATCACTTACAGTACCTTATTAGATGCATTTTGCAAATGGGGATATCTTGATAAGGCAATTACATTATTTAAGGAAATTGTCAATCAACAACTTCAGTCTAACGTGAAGACCTAAATTATACTTATTGATAGTTTGTGCAAAAGTGGTAGAATAAACGGCGCGTGGGAGACTTTTCAATATCTTTTGGCCAAAGGTTATCAAGTAGATGTGCATTCATATACTGCTATGGTTCATGGACTTTGCAAACAGGGTTTGCTTGATAAACCGAAGGCCTTGCTTAATAGAATGGAAGAGAACAGTTGCCATTCGATATCTTCTTGAAAACAATGAGAATGACAAGGCAGTTAAGATTCTTTGTGGAATGACTGATAGAGTGGCCTGTTGAAGAAATAAAACAAGGTGAGATACCGTAGCTCAAATTTTAATGAATTGTTTGACAATAGTGAAATGTTTACTCTGTTAACTGACTCGTTTTACAAGAATATAGTTTGATGTATGATTGTCAATGTAATGAATTGTTTTTACAAGCATGCTCAGTATAGTACATCTTGAAGTTCACACCACTATGGCTTGTATTAGCCAAATTGAAATAGTTTCTTTATGATCTTAAGAAGCGGTTTTTCTTTTTTTGGGATCAACGGTCAATTTCTAGGAAAACTATCTCATATACTTGAATTGCAATCATATGAGTATATAGGCTGACATTTAGTTATAAATAAAGCTGAGATATTGGAAATTGCATTGATCAGTTGGGGAAATGCAAAACAGCCTCACTCAGTAGACTGATGAGGAATTTTAGATGTTATTGTGGTTTACATTTTGAGAGGTTATATGCTTTTACTATGTGGTCAAGTATCACTTGCATCACTGGAAGTAATTGTTTCTGGCATGCATGTAAGTTTAGCTGAGACTTCATTTGACTTTCATGTTAACAAATAATTCTTGCAATTTTCAAATACATGTGTAATTTCCTTTCTATTTCCTTTTTAAAACAGGGTGGAAATTGCATGTCTTTCTTTGAAGAAGCATGATATGCTGTGAAACTATTATGAAAACTAAATGTCTAGGTATAAACTTTTTATGGAGGAAATATCATATAGATTGTAGTGTTTTGTTGATAAAGATCCTCCACTTAGTTTTCTTCTTTATCAAGAATAGCTCAAGTTTCTTCTCTATCAATGATACTGGAAGTTAGAATTTTGCAAGAGGATGAAAAAGCAACTGAACTTTTCTTGATCAGTGCATTTGAGGGTTATAAAAGAAGGGTTGAGGGGAAATTTTGCCCCGAAAGTGTAAAAAAATGAGCAATTTTACCCTAGATGTTATCCCCGTTAATTTTTACCCCTAGTTGACTAAATATGCTAAGCTGACAACCCACTTATCATCAACGTCATTTTGTTAAAATGTAAATTTGCCTCAGAAATTTTAAATCTAACTTTGAAAAAAATAAAGTATATGACATATGGACTTTCGGGACAAATTTGCACCTTAACAAAAATGACATAGATGATATGTGGATTGTGGTCTGCCAGCTCAATATATTTGATCAATTAATGGTCAAAATTAATTAGGATAACGGTCAGGACAAAATCTACTCTCTGTTTTACACTTCCGAGGTCGCCTTCTGAAAAACTTTTCGGGCAAAATTTCCCCATAACCCATAAAAGAAATATGAAATATACATAATAGGATACATACTTAGCAATCCTAGCATTCTGTTAATTGACCTCTCACTGAATGCTGAAAGCACGTGGTCAGCATTCAGCTTGGGGATGCCTTTTTGTCACTTGCTTGATTGGTGTAGGGTATTATCCTGAAACAGAACCTAGTTCATATAAAAGATTCAGCGGAGGCAGTATTCATATGATTAAAGAAGAAAGGCCTATATTTTCTTTTTCTTCTTGCCAAAGAAATTTTATTTATTGTATGGAAATTAAAACATATAAAGGCATTCATTCATGCATTATGTTAGGGATACTTGGACATTGTAGCATCTTTTCTCCCACCTTGTTTTTACGGTGCAATCATCTTGTACAATAAGTAATGGACGTTGGGGGGTTTTAACTGTTGTGTTGTAGTTATGCCGATTTTTATAGTTTATGAGTATTTTTGTATTCGAGGAAAGTTTACAAGTAATTTTGCATATTGGGTATAAGTATGAGGGTATTTTTGCCCCCTAACCCTTATCTTTTTATGTGGTTAGCTAATTGAATTAGATTCAAGCATTGTCATATGCAATTGAGAATAGCTCTTTTAAAGTGTTGGCTGTATTCAAACAAATTTGAATTCAATTAGAGTTTGTGTAATTTAGCATAAGAATTATAAAACCATCCCTTGTAGGTGTTAGTATGTCTTATATTAAGAACCTGAAGTAATATATGATATTATATTACTATCTTTGATCATTAATATAAGAGTTAATTTACTTTTCTTAAAGAGATTAAGAAAGCTAAATAAGTTACATTAAAGTATTATATTTATCTTTTTTTTTTCAAACTACTTTGTCCAACTTTTAAACTAATATAATCAAATGATACACATGTTATAATTTAAAAAAATAATTATGTAAATTAGAAAAATAGCTTAATTCAAAAATAACTCACGAAAACTTAACATGATCATCTTATATAAAAATCATACAATTCTTTGTATTCTCCGCATTATATCATACCATGCAGTAAAATTGAATAAATATAGAATTTGGCAAAATCATAATACGTTGATAAATCTTGTGTATACATATTATTATATTTTAATTTAAAGTTATAATGATTAGAATATATATATATATATAGGCACTAGTATTTGTTATTAGAGTAACATACTCTAATTTTTTTTACATTTTGCCTTAATTACATGGACATTCCCTCTACTTGGAAAACATTATAGCCATGTTTGGAATAGTTTTTTTTTTGTTATAAGTGTTTATTGTTTAAATCGAGATAAAACTCCTTTCACATACTTACCTCATATACCGTAAATCACGATTTATAAGCACTTATAAGTAAAAAATAAACTATCACAAACGAGCACTGTACTTAAGTCTAAACTATTAACTCCAGTAAAGATTTTTATTTTCAATTAAAATTTATATTAATAAATTTTATTTACTGATTTTCCCTTAATCATTACTAATTTCCTAATTTGGATAAAATTGTTTAATTAATTTAAAAGAAAGAAATATGTTTTTAGTCATTTGGAAAACTAAATAAATAAGTTTCAATAAATATAATAAAAAATTAAGAATTTAAATTTTATAATATAAAAAATAATAAATTTTATAATATATTGGAGATTCTGAACATATAGGGATTATAATTATTTTTTGGTTTTATAAAAAAATTATTTTTAGGCAAATATAAATGTTTACTCATTTATTGAAAGAAGGGTATTTTGATAAAAAAAAATGCTTCACAGTCAAATTTAACGGTCAACTAAAAGTTGGATGGATGAAAATGAAATCCCAAATATATTGAAGGTTTCTATAACATGTATTTTAATTTCAAGAGAGGTCTTTACATATTTTCAAAATAGAGAGAAGGTTTATGTAATTTAGGTAAAAAAGAGGGGTAGTTCATATATTTTACTCTTATTCTTATGCATATATTTTGCCAAAAAGTGTTTTAATATTAGAAAAATTTTAATTATATTCAACTAAAATATCAAAATTTAAATTTAAACTTATACTATTAATAAATTCCTAATTAAGCCAAACGGCGAATTCTTGAATGTTGTTAAAAAATGCCACAATGCACCTTTGCAGTTAAAAAAATTGATTACTTGGGTGTTTTTGTAAACCACTCAAGCTTCGGCTTACCACATGTAACTAAAAAAACAAGACATACATCTCATGGAATGTTGTTAGATTTTGAGAAATGATCGAGTTGATTTTAATAGTGGTATGATGTACATAGGCATATAAATTTAAAAACAAAACATAAAAAAATATTTTTGTTCTAAAAAACATTAAATATAATAAAGAAATAAGAGAAAATTCAAATTAAATTTGAAATACTCAAAACCGAAGCTAAAGTTATTCTTATCCTCAATTTTTCTTTTTAATTACATAGAGGATTATATCTTTCAACGATATTTAGAGATATCTAATTAAGTGTCTAATTATTTTAATATTTTAAAAATATTTTTACCGCGTTTTGAGGTAAAATATATTAAAGGAATTTCGGCTTACAAAAAAGTGTTTAAAAAAGTGCTTCTTTGGATTCTCAAACAAGCACTAAGACTTTTGGTCTAATTTTTATTAGCTCAAGAAAGACTTTAGAAAATTTTCATAAAAATATAATTAAAAATGAGAAAAGATAAATCGGTACCTCAAATTTATCAAATCCCAAGTCAGAATTGAAGTAGAAATTTGGGATTTTCAATTCTGACTAAATGACCAAAATGTTTTGAATTGAGGGTACACATTTTAGGAATCAATAACAACATTTATATATATATATATATATATATATATTAATAACATCAGATTTTATTTTCATGTTTTACCACTTCATATCCCAAAAATGAGGGATAATTTTGATAGCACAAATTTCAATAGTCAAAAACAATATCTGTATCTATATTAATAACATCATATTTCACATTAATGACTTTACTTTCATATTTCACAACCTTATATCCTAAACATCAGAGATAATTTTAAGGACACAAGTTTCAGGTTCAATAGTAACATATGTATTTATATTAACGACTTCACTTTTATGTTTCATAACTTAACTCAGGGCAATTTGGTCATTTGATTAAAATTGAAAATCTCATATTCCTACTTCAATTCTGACCAAGGATTTAAAAAATCCGTAGTACTAATTTATCTTTTCTTATTTTTAATTATATTTTCCTGAAATTTTTTTAACGATTTTTGGTCTGATTAAGAATTAATTTATTAAAAATATAAGGCTGAATTTAATGGTTTTTCATCTTGATTTTTTTCCTTATACCGTAATTGTTATTCCCCGTACGAACGAGGGAGACCTAACTCGCTTCCTCAGTTCCTCGTCGCTCCTCAGCTTCCAATATCTTTCATCAAGCTTCGGCTTCACACTCCCTTCTGGCTTCAATGTGATGCATTCGGTGAAGCGAAGAAGTACTGAAGCATCGCTGATACTTCTCTTTCAATCTCATCCATCCCAATATGCTTTCTTCTGCTGTTGCAATGTACTCCTTCTCCAAATTTCCTCTCTTTGGTGTTTGTACCTTCTTTCTCTCTTTCCCTTCTTCTCTCACTCTCAAATGTTATCTGCATTCCCATGCCCCAAATCCCAACAATCTCAATGACGCTGTTGCTTCACTCAATCGCATGCTAAACATGCGTCCCCCACCATCCCGACGCCATATTAACAAGATTTTAGGGTCTGTAGTGAAGATGAAACATTATCCCCATGTTATCTCACTTCTTGCGCAAGCCGAGTGTAAAGGCTTCACCCCAGATTTAATTAACCTGAGCATCTTGATCAATTGCTACTGCCACGTTGGTCAGATGGATTTTGCTTTTTCTACATTGGGGAAAATTTTCAAGATGGGTTATCAACCAAACGCCGTCATTTTGACAACACTAGTAAAAGGACTGTGCTTCAACCAAAATGTCGGCAAAGCTCTAGATTTCTATGATGAAATAATGGCCAAAAGTTTTCAGCTAGATGAAGTTACTTATGGTACATTAATAAATGGGTTATGTAAGATAGGGAAAACAACATCTGCTCTTAAATTGCTTAAATTAATGGAAAGGCACAGTGTTAAGCCTAATGTATTTATGTACAGCACAATGATTGATGCACTTTGTAAAGACGGACTTGTGACTGATGCATGCAGTTTGTATTTTGAAATGATTGATCGTGGGGTATCTCCAAATGTTGTTACTTATAGTAGTCTAATCTATGGCTTCTGTAGCATGGATCAGTGGGAAGAAGCAAAGCAATTACTCCAAGAAATGATATTGAAAGACATCCACCCTAATGTTTATACTTTCAACATCCTAATTGATGCATTATGTAAAGATGGAAGGATTATAGAAGCTCAAGCTGTATTTGCCAGCATGGTGAAGAGTGATCAAAGACCTGATGTTGTTACCTACAACTGTTTGATGGATGGACATTGTTTGTCTAATAATAATATCATTGAGGCCAGGGAAGTTTTGAATAGGATGATCAAAGCTGGTTTGGAACCTGACCTTTTTAGTTATAGTATTTTGATCAATGCATACTTTAAGATGAAAATGGTGGATGAAGCCATGGATCTCTTTAGGGAATTGGATTCCAGAAATTTGGTTCCTGATGTTATAACTTATAATTCTGTTATTGATGGCTTGCTCAAATCACAAAGAATCTCATGGGCTCAAGATATTATTTATGAGATGCATGATAGGGGTCTTGAGCTTAATATCATCACCTACAGTATCTTGTTAGATGCATTTTGCAAATGGGGACTTCTTGACAAGGCAATCACATTATTTAGGCAAATTGTCAATCAAGGATTTCAGCCTAACGTGAAGACCTACACTATACTTATTGATGGTTTGTGCAAAGGTGGTAGATTAAATGATGCGTGGGAGATTTTTCAGTATCTTTTGGCCAAGGGTTATCATCTAGATGTCCATACATATACTGTTATGGTTCATGGTTTTTGCAAACAGGGTTTGCTTGATGAAGCCAAGTCCTTGCTTGATAGAATGGAAGAGAACAATTGCCTCCCTAATTCTGTAACTTTCGAAATTATTATTCGGTGTCTTCTTGAAAGCAATGATAATGACATGGTGGTTAAGCTTCTCTGTAGAATGATTGATAGAGGCCTGTTGAAGAAATAAAACGTGAACTTCTTTGGATGCGCGTTCAATATAGAACAACTTGATGTTCATGCTGTGGCTTGTATCAGCCAAAATTGAAATTGTTCTTTAGTGGCTGCCTTATGATATTAAAATGGGTTGTTCAGTAATCAGCAATCAATTTCTTGTGAAACTATATCATATTCAAACCTCTGCGTATAATGAGTTTATAAGTCTGAATTTTAACCTATGTGCGCACAGGCTTAAATCTGGTTACAAATAAAGCTTGGATGCTGAAAATTGCAAGAGGAGCAAATTTCTTGACTTGTAAGGTGAGAACTTGCTGTAATGTGGATAACTAAGTCAGGGGAACGAAAAACAGCAGCAGTCAGTAGACAGATGAGGAATTTGAGCTTATTGTGGTTGACTGTTTTTAGAGATTATGAACCATTATATTCAGTCAAGTTTCATAGGTTCCTGTTAGGATGATGCTATATCCAAAATTACTTGATGATGGTTTTGTAGTTTGATTGCATCAGGTATCACTGGAAGTAATTTGTTTTAGCTTGCAAGTTTAGCTGACATGTGCAACAACAGTGAAAGCCGTATCCCATTATGTGAGGTCAACTAGAGAGATTGGAGGGTCTTGTTCTGTTTGAGACCACAACTTTATGTCTTAACTGTAAATTTTTTTTGGAGACAAGACATAGATTGGAGGGTTTTGTTGGTGAAGGTCATCCTCATAGTTTTCTTCTCCATCAGGAATAACTAAAGTTTCTTCTCTATCATTGATAGTGGAAATTGTGAATTTTATAAGAGGATGAAAAGTTTGATTTTTAACCATGCTAGAGCAGTGCATTTGAGGGATATAAAAAAATATGTAATATAAATCATAGGCTACCTAGTAATCCATAGAGCTAAACTTAGAACTTCCATAATGTTCTCTTGACTGACCTTTTACTAAAGCTAAAGCACATAGTAATAGTAGTATAGAGTCATGGAAATCACTGTTTCTATGTTGATGGCGTGTTCTGTACTGCCTTTTATGGACCTTCACAGCTTTACTTTTCTGGTTTACTAGGAGATAGCTCCACATTAGGTTTGGGGATATTTCCCCTCACCTTATCTCATAGTGATATCAGCATTTATTTATTTTCTTTTATTTCGTAGCTGATTACTTTTGATTGAATGGCAAAGTTTGTTGCTATCACTATCTCTTCGTTTAATGTATTGTATATGTACTCTACCTCCATGAATGGACAATCATTTCCTTTCCTGTTTTTCTTCTATAGGGGGTTGTAATCTGTTCTATACAAAGATCACTAAATGTGTCCCTTGCATATTGTTTAAAGTATTTCATTGCTCATGTAGAATGAAGCATCCAACTGAGTGTTTGCATTTGTATGCTTCACACTAATTTTTTGATTAATAAAAAACTTTCAAAAAGCTGTGAGGAATTTGTACATCATTCTCTTCTGCTCTCTCAGCTGTTGATTGGTGTAGTCAGTATTCTTCTGTTTTAAGGGTACTTGATTGATTGTTTTTAGGGTTAATACTATTGTTTGTCCTTGTAGTTTAATTGAATTTTGGCTTTGGTCCCTATAATTTCAAATTGTTGGTTTTGTTTCCTTTCTAATTTTTTTTTGTTTTGTGGAAAAGGCATGTTTTTGCTTGAGGAAGCAAGGTAGGCTGTGAAGGTATTATGTAAACTAAATGTCCAAGTTTAATTTTTTTTTTTATGGAGAAAAGATCATAGATTGTAATGTTTTGTAGCTGAAGATCCTCCTCTTAGGGTTTTTTTTTTCGTATATCAGAAATAGCTCAAGCTTCTTCTCTATCAATGATACTGGAATTTACAAGTTTAAAGAGGATGAAAAAGTAATGTTCAACCATGCCGGATCACTGCATTTGAGGGATATAATGCAATATGAAATATGCATGGTAGAATAATTAGCAATCCTAATTCTCTCTCTCTCACTAAAGACTAAAGCACATAGTACTAATAGCATAGACTCATGAAAATTCCTGTTTCTATGATTTTTATTCTGCCTCCTTGATTCGATATGCTGATTTTGTTCATTAAGTGGTTGTAACCTATTCTATACGAGCACCACCAAATGTGTCCCTTGCATATTGTTTGAACAATTTCATTCCTTAGTAGCATGAAGCACATAGTAATAGTAGTACAGACATATGAAAATATCAGTTTCTAAGATCTGTTTTTCATTAGAGCACAATGCCATCGTGCGATATATGTAACCGACTCCACCTATTAGGATAAGACTTTATTATTGTTGTATGATTTTGACGTATTTTGTACCATCTTCAATGGTCCTTTACAGTTATAGTTTTATGATGGGAAAATTAATCTTGTAGTTTCTATAGTTTTGACTTGATTGTAATTTAATACATACATTTTAACTTGATGTAACTCAGTCCCTATATTTTGAAAATGTGTGCCATTCGTATTGTTTAAAATATTTCAATCCTTTTGTAGAATGAAGCATCCATCTCTGTGCTTGTAGTTGTGTGCTTCATACTAATCTGTTGATGAATGAAAAGCACTTCAAAAGTTTTCGAGCAGTTTGTACAATATTTTCTGGTCTCTCAGCTTGCTGATTCGTTTAGGCAGTACTCTTCTGAAGCAAAACTTGGTTCCCTGCATGTAAAAGATTAAGCAAAGCCAGTATTCAGATAATTAAAACAAAACTACAATGTCAATGCCTTACAGTCTATTGGCATAAAAGCTATTGTGCAGTAAATTTTGATATTCTAATTAAACATTTTAAAATAATTTTATAAATTAGAAAGAGTTTGTTTTAAAAATTGCTCAAAAAATATCATGATTATTTCATATAAAAATAGTGAAGTTCTTTATATTATGTTCTCAACTTCATATCATACCCTATAGTTAAAATGAATAAATATAGATTTTTTTATCAAAATCTTAATATGCTCATAAATTTTTGCTAGAACTATATATTACTAACCAAAATATTAAAACATATACTATTATCATTTTAATTAAAATTTATAATGATTAATATATATGTGCGCGCGCGCACTCTCCTATTTGTTCATATATTTTAAATTTTATGTTTAAATTAGAAATTCCAACATATATGAATAATTAATTTTTATAGATTAAAAAAGGTTGCTCCCTCTGGTCTTAAGTATAAGACATACTTGAGGAGTTAATCTTGATCTTAAATATAAGATAAAGTTTTAATATTTATCAAATTTTTTATAATTTACCTCTATTGATATTCTCTTAACAATAATCAATGAGAAGAGTGAATGGAAAAATTGAGGAAGGTGACTAGGTATTTTAGAAAACATATATCATATTAACTAAATTAATTTTTTTAGTCTAATCAAATTAGATAAATATATTTTATATTAAGAACCGTAGGGAGTAGTTAAGTTAGTTATTTATAAAAAAAAATGTATATTTTAATTATTTACATAAGGTAAAGGGGCAAATTTAATCAGAACTTGAGAGATTATGCACTGTTACTATGTTTTATGTACTCATAATTATAATAAATGACAGTTAGGAGAGTTTTGAGAGTTAACTAGTCTAAGATTTAGTTAGTTAGTTAGGATTATAGCCATTGGTGTCACTGCCTATATATAGACCTATATGCTCACTTGTAATTCAGATTGTGTGAATAGTAAATTTGCCTATCCAATCTCTAATATCTGTTTTCTCTCCATCCCTTCTGTTCTTCTCTCTTCCATCTAAGTTCCCTCTCTTTTTCTCTCTCTCTCCCCTCTGTTCGAATTTCGTGGTCAAGTAGTGTCATACTAAGTCTAGTCTTTAATAAAAGATTCACTATCCAAGTATGTTTCCATTATAAAAGAAATATGAAATATGCATTGTAGGATACTTAGCCATCCTTGTATTCTCTTAAGGTTGTGTTTAGTTTGAGGGGAGAGAAGGGGACGGTGGGAAATTACAATTTGGAACGAGAAAAATTCAATATTTACCCTCTCATTCCTTTTAAATTTTAGATTCCCGTCTAAAATTTAAATACCTTTAACCTAAAAAGGTAATTTAACCCTCTCTTTCCTTCCCTCCCCTCCCTCCCCTCCTGAAACCAAACACACCCTTAATTGACCTCTCACTGAAGGCTAAAGCACTTAGTTGTATTAGATATATGAAAATATCTGTTTCTATGTTATAGTTTTCTGATTTACTAGGAGATTGGTCACTTTATCTTGCAGTGATATCAGCATTTATTTATCTGTTTAGTCTTAGCTTCTTTAATTGTATTGAATGTCAAAGTTTGTTGCCGTAACGTCGTTTTTTGAGTACTCTACTGCATGAATTGATAAGCATTTCCTTATGCAGGCATTACAAAATATGCCCTATTGGTATTGTTTAAAATATTGGAGGAATTACAAGGAAGTTACAAGGGAGAGATTTAATTGTCCAGAAGTCCCAATAACAAGATATCTAAACTTTTGTAATTTCTTGCATTGCTATTTGTCATTGTGTGCTCTTTAGTTGTTGTTGAACTTTTGTGTTATTAAATCTCTTCCTAGGAACCTCATTGTAATTCCCACTAATTTCCCACTAAAATATTCCATGGCTCATTTAGAATGAAACATCCAACTTAGTGCTTGTATAAAACAAAGGGCGGCCCAATGCAGAAGTATCCAACTTGGTGCTTGTATAAAACAAAGAGCGGCACAATGCATAAAGCTCCTATCAGGTGGGGTCTGAGGATAAATAGATGTATGCAATCTTATCCCGCAAGTAGAGTAGTTGTTCCTAGGATTTGAACTCTTGACCACTAGATCACATGGCAACAACATCATCGTTAAACCCATGCTCATACTCCTAGATTTTTTTTTCCTTCCAAAGAAATTTTATTTACTGTATGGAAATTAAAACATATAAAGGCATTTATCCATGTTAGGGATACTTGGATGTGGTATCAAATTTCCTTCCACCTTCAACCTCAGGTTTGTCTTTTGGTGTATTGGATAAAAAAAGATTAATACAATCTTTAGTCCCTCAAGTTTATTCTCATTTTGGTTTTGGATCTTAAAGTTTCAAATAAGAGGTTTTGGTTCCTCAAGGGGTAAAATGGTTCAAATATTTATTTAATTATAGAGACCAATATTTTAAAAGGAATGAAGTTTGATGGACCAAAACCTCTTGTTTGAAACTTAAGGGACCAAAACTAAAATGAGGGTAAGCTACATTAACCAAAGATTATATTAACCCATAAAAAAAAAAGAATAACTCTAATATTTTAGAAAACTACTCCCTCTCCGGTCTTATTTATAAGAGCTCGATAACCAAATTACGTGGTTAAAAAAATGGTTAAAATTAGTTAAAAATAATAAGTATATTTGAAATAAACTTTGTTTTCCCAAGTATGTCCCTATTTATGAAGGGGTAAGCAAGAGAGAAAAATAGAGCATATGTAAGTATTGTCAACTTTTTAATTAATACAATACATATAATTAAAGAGGGGTAAAAACTCATTAAATGTTTAGACAACTCTTATTGAGTTTTTATAAAAACATCTGAAGGGAGTAATATTAAGATATTTTATAAAAAAATAAATAAATTTAAATTGTTAAAATTTGACATGAACAATTTACCGTAGTTTATCATTACAGTATCAAATAATGGAAAAGTTTCAATTTATAAAATATTTTAATAGTAACTTCTTGATATGTTAAATCTAAACCTTTTTTTGCCATCAATGATAAATCTTATATGACATATAAGATCCCAACTTACTTCATCTTTCAAATTTAGAAAATTTTTAGGGATTTTATGTTGGCTATAAATATAAGATCTTAATATACTTTTTCTCCAAAATTTATAACATTTTCTCTAAATTATTCATATTGAATGCCCATAGCAAGCAATTCTAAGACAAAAGTATTTCTAATGCAAATGATGATTAAGTTGCTTCTCTCCTTTATTGTTTGCTTCCATCCTTTGCCTAAACAACGTTTTGGTGTAAAATATTTGAGGTTGAACATCTTTTTTGGGATACAGTAGCATTCAGTATGTTGAAGTTTTAGCCTTTTAGGTAAAGGAGGACAATAGGGGTGAATGTTACCATTAGGGCAAAATTAAAAAATTTAATTGAGAGAAAAACACATAGGAATTGAATCAAAAATTAAGTGAATGTGTAGGTATATGTAAAATGGTTTTCCATACATATACATATATATATATATATATATAATATTAAAAATTATAATGGTATGTCCATATATTACAAATGAACTATATAAACTTGCAATGCTATTTTGACTTCAATGAAAAAAAATAGGGAAAATAACAAAAAATAAATTTTGAAATTTTAAAATTTTAAATTAGGTTTATTACTAAGAATTGATATAGCAATGACAATATTTGAAAAGCAATTTACAACTTATTTTATGAGAGATACATTATTTAAAATTTTACAATTTCAAAATTCTTTTTCTGTCGTTCTCCTAAAAAAAATTATGAAGGTTAGAACATATCTGTGTGCAGGTGCTTGTATTTATTTTTCCCTAATATGTATATGTATATGTATATGTATATGAGTATTAAAATTATACTAATGATTAGAATATACATATGTGTGTGTTTGTACTCCCTCCTATATTTAACATAGTGAAGTTGATTTTAATCCTAAAAATAAAACTTATATTTTAGGAAAAATCCCATTTAAATCCATTTAAAATATCCAATTCTAAATTTACACTTTTATCAAATCCCTAATGAGGTCAAGTGGCCTCATTAGAAATTTCTAATTTAGTCCATTTTACCAATATGTCCTTGTACTATTTTCTCTTATTTAGTCATTGTTATATATTCAGCAAATCGTTTAGTCATTGTTATATATTCAGCAAATCGTTTAGGTAAATGAAACATTAGGGTTAAAGAATACCCCACTTTGATTTGATTTATTTCACGATATTTGAAAGCATACCCCACTTTGATTCAATTGATCACACTGTAGGTATACTTTCATTGTTCCATATCATCAGTATCAATATATATATCTTTAATAGTGCTAGCTACTTTGTAATAGGTCCATATGTATTGTCCACATAATCAATAAGGTTATCCTCATTGGTTGATTTGGTTCAATTTTTCTTTCTTTGATATAAATTCCAAGCACTAAATGTATGATCAGTTTAATATTTGAAATTTGAAATATTTCAAAATCTAAAATCTTCTTGTAGGTTCTTTATATTAGTAGTAAGCATAACTCCCGTGCATCGTGCGGGGGTGATCGTCTTGTTATTCCATATACATCATGAGAAATTAGGGTTAAAGAAAAATTGTGAGAATTTATCCTTCAATGTTGTTGTAAGTTGATTAAAAGCTGAAATCCCAATGCTTCAATGAAACGTGGATTCTAGTGTTAGAATTAAAATATCGACAGGAATTTGTAATTAAAAATCTTCAATTTTTATTAACTACAACACTGAAAAAAAAAATTATAAAAGGATATTATGATCTTTTAACAACATTCATAAATCCCTAATTAGGCCTATAAAACTTATCAAGAATTTGTTAAAAATATAAGTCTTATTTTAGATTTCAACATTTTGGAAGGATTTAATCAGGATTTTCCCTGTATTCTATAATTGTCAATGTTTGTCGGGAGAGAGTAATTTCTTATATTTTAAATTAAAGATAAGAAAATGGAGAATCCCCACGGAAATTTTATCCGTACTGATTCAATTGCCTGTCCGAAATATCCCCCGATCGGAAGACGAAGGCTAAAATAGAAAACGACGGCCTCAATGACGCTCCGGCTTTGTCATCAGTTTCTGATTTCTTTAATCAAACTTCGGCTTCACACTCCCTTCAGTCTTCAGTTTGGTTTATTCGGTGAAGTGAAGAAGCATTGAAGCATTGCAGATACTCTTCTTCCAATCTGATCGATCCCAATATGCTTTCTTCTGCTTCTGCAAGGTACTCCTCCAAATTTCCTCTCTTTGCTACTTGTGCCTTCTTTCTCTCTTCCCCTTCTTCCCTCACTCTCAAATGTCATCTTCTTTCCCATTCCCCAAATCCCAACAGCCTAAAAAACGCTGTTGCTTCTGTGAATCGCATGCTAAACATGCATCGTCCACCATCTAGACACCATATTAACAAGATTTTAGGGTCTATAGCGAAGATGAAACATTATCCCCATGTTATCTCACTTCTTGCGCAAGCCGAGTTTAAGGGCTTCACTCCAGATTTAACTAACCTGAGCATCTTGATCAATTGCTACTGCCACGTTGGTCAGATGGATTTTGCTTTTTCTACATTGGGGAAAATTTTCAAGATGGGTTATCAACCAGACACTGTAACTTTGAATACACTAGTAAAAGGACTGTGCTTTAACCAAAATGTTGGCAAAGCTCTAGATTTCTCTGATGAAATATTGGCTAAAGGTTTTAGGTTGAACGAAGTCACTTATGCCACACTAATAAACGGGCTGTGTAAAATGGGGAAAACAAGACCCGCCATTAAATTGTTGCAAAGGATGGGAAAAAGGTCAGTCGAGCCTGATGTCGTTATCTACAGCACAGTCATTGATGCTCTTTGTAAAGATGGACTTGTCAATGATGCGCGCAATTTGTATTTGGAAATGATTGGTCATGGGGTATCTCCAAATGTTGTTACTTATAGCTGTCTAATCCACGGTTATTGCTGCATGGATCAGTGGAAAGAAGCAAATCAGTTGCTTAGTGAAATGATATCGAAAGGCATCCACCCAAATGTTTGTACGTTTAACATCCTAGTTGATGCCTGATGTAAAGATGGAAGGATTATAGTAGCTCAAGCTGTATTTGCTAGGATGGTGAAGAGTGATCAAAGACCTAATGTTGTTACCTACAGCTGTTTGATGGATGGACATTGTTTGTCTCATAATATCATTGAGGCCAAGGAAGTTTTGAATAGGATGATCAGAACTGGTGTGGAACCTGACCTTTTTAGTTATAATATTTTGATCGATGCATACTTAAAGATGAAAATGGTGGATGAAGCCATGGATCTCTTTAAGGAATTGCGTTGCAAAAATTTGGTTCCTGATGTTGTCACCTATAGCTGTGTTATTGATGGCTTGCTCAAATCACAAAGAATCTCATGGGCACAAGATATTATTTATGAGATGCATGATAGGGGTCTTCACCCTGATACCATCACTTACAATATCTTGTTAGATGCATTCTGCAAAATGGGACATCTTGACAAGGCAATCACATTTTTTAGACGAATTGTCAATCAAGGTTTTCGGTGTAAAACAATGACCTACACTATACTTATTGATGGTTTGTGCAAAGGTGGTAGATTAAATGATGCGTGGGAGATTTTTCGGTATCTTTTGGCCAAGGGTTATCATCTAGATGTCCATACATATACGGCTATGGTTCATGGGTTTTGCAAACAGGGTTTGCTTGATGAAGCCGAGGCCTTGCTTGATAGAATGGAAGAGAACAATTGCCTCCCTGATTCCTTAACTGTCAATATCATTATTCGATACCTTCTTGGAAACAATGAGAATGACAAGGCGGTTAAGCTTCTCTGTGGAATGATTGATAGAGGCTTGTTGAAGAAATAAAACAAGGTGAGATACTGTAGCTCAAATTCATATTCCACGAATATTCATGTTTAGCTAGTTCGAGTGGTTAGCAAAGGCTTGTACATCTTGGAGTGAATTTTCACAATTACTTGACTAGTTTTACTAGCATATAGCCTAATGTATAGCTTTTGTTGTGTTAATTTTTTTTTTCAGATGCCCGTTCAATATAGAACAACTTGATGTTCATGCTATTAGAGGCTGTATTAGCCAAAATTGAAATTGTTCTTTGGTGGTTGCCTTGAGATATTAAAAGGGGTTCAGTACAGCAATAAGTTCCTCGTAAAACTATATCATATACTGAAACCCATGCTTATAATGAGTTTATAAGTCTGACTTTTAACCGTATGTGTACATAGGCTCAGGTTACAAGTAAAACTAAGATGCTGAAATTTGCAAGAGGAGCAAATTTTTTGAGCTGTAAGGAGAAAATTTTCTGTAATGTGCCCAAGTCAGGGTGATGGAAAACAGCGGCAGTCAGTAGACTGATGAATTTTAGCTTATGTTGGGTGACGTTTTTAGAGTTTATGTACTGTTATATATAGTCAAGTATCATATGCTTCTGTTGTGATGATGGTATAGCCAAATCACTTGATGATGATTTCATAACTTGATCGTATCAGGTGTCCCTGAGAGTAATTTGTTTTGGCATGCAAGTTTAGCTAAGATATCAGTAATAGCAAAAGCCTTATCCCATTAAGTGGCTACATGGATTTCTTGACGCCATTGTGCTCTGTCTGAGACCAATTCTTCCCATAAGCCACTCAGTGAGATATTGTGCATTCCTAATATAATTTGATAATTGTGTTGGGCCACTTATTGACAAATACCTCTAGCAAATTTCAAATGCGTGCAATTGTTTTTTGTGAGAATATAAGTGCTGGCTTTGCTTGCAACAGAATGTATGACTTAGAAAATTGTTTATGGTAGCAAATCACTGTTTTGTTCCATGTTGATGCACTGTTTCCTTTAGATGAGAGCAAGAAAATGTCCAGCATGCAAGACCTCTGGTTCTTCATTCTCCCTTCTATTTTGTTTCTGACTTCATCTGAAAAGTGGGTGGGAATAGCTTGTCTTTCATTGAAAAAGTAAGACATACTTTGAATGTATTATGAAAACTATATGTCATGAGCATAAATTTGTGCTGGAGCCAAGAACATGGATTGGAGGGTTTTGTTGATGGAGGCCCTCCTCCTAGTTTTCATCTCCATCAGGAATAGCTAAAGTTTATTCTCTATCATTGACAGTGGAAGTTTGAATTTTATAAGAGGATGAAAAGTGGGATTTTTAACCATGCTCGAGCTGTGCATTTGAGGGATATAATAAACAAATATGAAATGCATCATAGGCTTCCTAGTAATCCCAAGGTTCTCTTAATTCACTGTTTATTAGAGCTAAAGCACATAGTAACAGTGATATAGACTATGGAAACTCTATTATGTTTCTATGTTGATGGCTTGTTTTGTACTGGCCTTTTATGAGCCTTCACAGCTTTACTTTTCTGATTTACTAGGAGATAGGTCCACATTAAGTTTGGGAATACTTTCACTCACTTTATCTCTCAATGGTTTCAGCATTTATTTATCACTTCCTCCGGTTCTTAATCTAAGACATGTCAACATTAGTAACTAACTCATTCTGCACACTAAGCAACATGAAGGTCTGGCACCTCTGTCAAGTGTCGAGCTTCTGTATCCGCTGCCAAATTGGGTCCCTATCACATTCTGTTATGTGCTGATTTCACTGTGAAAAAGCCATTCTTATACATGTTTCCAACCATTCCTTATTTCCAACCAAGTGTTTTCTTGATTAAGAAGATCCTTCTCTTCGTTTTTTCTTCTTTAACAGAAATAGCTCAACTTTCTTCTCCATCAATGATGCTGCAAGTTATAAATGGAAAAGTAATTTTCAATTATGGTGCTTTTTTTCCCACTTATTGAGGCATATAATATGTGAAATATGAAAATATACGTAGTAGAATAATTAGCTGCCCAAATTTTCTGTTTAATTCACCTCCCACTAGGCACAAAGGCTAAATAAAGCACATAGTAGTAACAGACTATCGTAGAAATGACTCATGAAAAGCCCTGTTTCTAACCAACGGGGGTTGGATAAGTGTTCTTACTAATTTTGTATTTTTTGACTTATTTTCTAGTAATTGTTTTGTTCCTATCTTGTGTTGTTTATTTTGTTGACTACTTACACTTTTCAAGGCATATTTATAAAAAGTATTTTTAATTTTGTTAAGTCTCATTAATTATTTGTAATTGTGGTCTATGGACAATAATTTACATTTGATTATGACTTAATGACTATATTTATTTGTTGCATGATGCATACCGTTTACACATTAATTTTGACAATATTTATGTGTTAAATTAGAATTTTTTATTGTTATAATTTTATTTCTGTGAAAAAGATGAAAAAATAGTAAAAGATTATTAAAAAAGCTTCGGCCCTGGCCTTTATGGTAAAGGGCCAAGCCTTGAAAAATGACTATTTTTCTTTAGTCGTGTTTAAAAGAGCTTACCATCTTAGGCCCTGGCCCTTAAAGGGCCAGCCTGTGCCCGGCCATTTTTACCGGCTCTAATAAAAGGTCTTAGTCCATAGGTTAATTGTCTGAAGGGATATTGATCCCCACCAATGTAAAGGGAGATGATAACTTGGATCTTTCCCTAAAAAGAGAAGTCTTTCTCAATTACTTCCCTAAGTGGAATTGGTTCATCACCTTTAAGTAAGGGATGATCAATAGTAAACTCAAGTGGATTCCAATGATTGTATGGGCATATTGCTTTTGTATGAATAATACATGATTCTTCATCTTTCATAATATTTTTTTCCGCAATCACTTTGTTTAACAATAAAAGATCCCAGCCATACTAGGTCAGAAGTTACACTATTCAACTCCAACATACTTAAATATAGCTGGTTCTTTTAGTTATTTGAATATTTCTTAGTGGTTAAGGTCCATTCACAGTTATTGTTTTTGTGAATGTGTTAGTGACTTCACCTCTCACAGCCAAATTGAGAAAGGGTTTTGTCTTATGATTTTTAAACTCCCAGAGCGTGAGTGCAGATTTTTACTATATTCAAAATAAATAAAGAATTTTTTTTATTGAAAAAGCAAAGTCAATTCCAAAAGCTCAAAATCTCATGAATCATGGTGCACTCAATTATGCTATGATACTCTCTCTTGATTCTAAATATAAAATAGAGTTGACTATTTTTGGAGAAATTAAGGAAATTAATAAGTTAATTAATTATATTATTTGCTATGTATTATTATATTATATATTAGTTTGGCTAAAGTATACGTTTGGTCCTATATGTTTACATCAAGTGTCATTTTAGTCCTTTAAGTTTGTAAAGTATACTTTTAGTCCTTCAATATTAACACCGTCAGTCTTATTTAACAGAAATTGTTGATTTATAAAAGTCACATTATTTTAATCCTAATTCACTGCCACATCAACTCAATTTTTTTAACAAATCATATTTTAATTAAAATAATTAAAATAATAATAGCAGAAATTGTATCAAAAATAATAATAATAACAGAAAAACTTGTCGATTTTTAATTAATTTTTTCCTCCTCCCTTCCACATATAAACCCTCATTCTACCGCCAACTCTCTTCTTCCTCCATGAATGCTTCTATCTCTAACGTGTTTTTTCTTTGACTATGGAAACCTGGGGAGGCTAGGGAGAGATAGAATATCTTTGGCTTTCCCAACTAAATCAAATGCTTTGGAATTGACTCAATCAAATATATTTTGGTTTCGACGTTTCCGCAATAGATAGTATATAACAACAAACAAATTTTCTTCCATGCTAAACAAATCTTCTGATTCCAACCTTAGTTTAAGCAATACCAATTCCATTACAACTGAAAAATCCTATCAATAAAGTTGGGTTTAATGAGGGAGGGCCACCTAAATTTAACTTCTACTCCATAGGTGTGTAGAATATGAAGGGAAAGTGAACTTGCCTAGGTTTATGTACCTGTCCCGGTGAGAAGTGTTGGCATTAGAAGTAGAAGTATAGGGTTAGAGTTCATTGGAAGATTAATGGAGGAAGAAGGGAGTTCATGTCTAGTGACAGGAGATGAAAAAAAATTGATAAAGACCTAGAATTTTAAATTGATTAAAAACTCGGAATTTTTTGTTAGTATTATTATTATTTTAATTAAAATATGGATTTGTAAAAAAATTTGAGTTGATGTGGCAACCAATTAGAATTACAATAATGTGATTGTGATGAGTCAACGTTTTTTATTAGATGAAACTAACGGTGTTAATATTGAAGGACTAAAAGTATGCTTTACAAACTTACGGGATTAAAATGACACTTGAGGCAAACATAAAGGATCAAAAGTATACTTTAACCTATTAGTTTATATGTTAGACAAAATAGTTTGGAGAAAAATGATAAATATAAATATTTTAAAGTAGTTTAATTAATTTCTTTAATATCTCTAAAAAAAATAACTTTATCTTATATTTAGAACTGGAGGAAGTACATTATAAGCTTTATTTTTTTAAAGAAAAGTCAAATGGTATTCATATAAAAAAGATAATCAGTACAAAAAGGTAGAGCCGGGAAAACGGGCCGAGCCCGTCGGGTCGGCCCTTTTAGGCCTTGGCCCTTCAAGGGCCGGGCTTGCAAATTGTAGCATCAAAAGGAAGTCGGGCCTAAAAGGGCCGGCCCTTTAAGCCCGTTTATTTTTTTTTTGTTTGGAAAGGAACCATGTTACATTTTTGAACCGCCTTATTGAATCTATACGTCACTCTGTCCTCATATTATATAGAGTATGATTTTTGAATATATTGTTTTGTCTAATTGAATCATATTGTGATTTTTGAGTATGATTTTTTAGTATATTGTTTTACCTATTTAGAATAAAATCATATTATATATTATTCTGCCTGATAGAGTATGATTTTTGATGGAGGTTGTGATTATTTGACTACTTGAACCTACTGCTCAGAGTGAAACACAATCAAATATCCTTAAAATTGATGATAGTGGCAAAGAAGGTGAAAATGATAGTCATCATACTTATGTTGTTTAGAGGTTAGAGTATATAGCTTCTTACCTTCTTATACTTTGGCCTTTGTGTGAGTTATTTATGGACATGATTTTACCTTTGATTATACATTAGTAATTGTGTTTGTTTGTTGCAAGAGACGTGTTATTTAAACCTTAATGTTGACGACATTTATGTATTAAATTAGAATTTTAATCGTTGTTATTTACTAATTATATCTCTCTGGGGAAAATACGCAGGAAAAATAGTTAAATATTGTGAAAAAGACTTCCCGGCCCTGGCCCTGACGCTCTCGGGCTGGGCCTTGAAAAACTGCAATTTTCATAACCCCGAGCCCTTTAGGGCCGGCCCTATTAGGCCCTGGCCCGTCAAGGGCCGACCCTGATTCCCAGCTCTACAAAAAGGACCATAAATCTCACATGTCGGCATGGACACAGTAAAGCAAGAGTCAAGAAAGTTCTTGAAATGCATATTTACAAGCTGCAATAAATAAAACCTATTATTATTATTTTTTGATTACATAAATAAAACCTATTGAAAATAAAGCAATTAAGAAGGTAATTTAAATCCATGAAGATGTAGTTTGATGATGGGATAACTATATCGTTTGGAGGGTTTGGAGGGAGGAAAAGTTTCTTGAGGCACACAACTTGAGTCCATGCTTCAGAGTGTTAGAAAAGAAAGGAGAATTGAGGATTCAAGATAAGTCAGTTCTGAAGCATCTAAGGCCAAAATAATTTGATGCTGTTGATTTCCCCCATTTCATGCCTATCAACGATTGTCCCTTATTTCCGATGCAAACCTTGCAAACGTTCTGACTCTTTTCTTTGAATTTTTTTCCAGAAAAAGAATCCACCCTACTGATGGAAGAGCGTTATAAATACATGAGTTAAGGACTTTAAATACCCTAGAAGTATTAGCTGAAAGGTAAGGGACACCTGAAAAGTTATCTGTGAGTCAAAAATATCCCAGAAATCTTAAAAACAGGGCAAACCAAACCAAACCAAACGGAAATCTAACATTTTCCGTTAAGATCCGGGGCATTTTTTGTTTGATTTGCCTGTTTTTAATACTTCCAAGGCATTTTTGGCTCACAGATAACTTTCAGGTGTCCCATACCCTTTAGCTAATACTTCTGGGGTATTTAAAGCTCTTAACTCTAATTACATTATAAGCTTCTACCACATATCGGCTGTGTTTGTGATAACGTTTTGTACAGGAAAAACACACTTATTACGCAAGCCGAGAAAAAACTCCTCTCACATACTTGCCTCGTATACCGTGAATTACGAATTATAAGCACGTTTTGGACAAAAATAAGCTATTCCAAACGCACACATCATCTACAACAAACATGAAGAGTTCATAGTGCATTGTATCATCATGATCATCATTAATCAGACCTAATACGATGTGCTAAACATATACTCACTTAGTTATAAATGTAAGACATGGTTTGTTTGTCAATTTTTTTTCTAATTTATCTCTATTTATATTTCTCAACATTAATCAAAGAGGAGTGGGAATGAGGGAATTAAATAAGATGATTAAGATATTTTAAAAAATATATATTATACTTATTAACTTAACTAACTTTATTAATCAAATTGAATTAAATAAATATGTCTTATATTAAGGAACAAAGAGAGTAATAAATTTATCTTATTTGACATATCATATTATACTCCCGGCTATTTTTATAAGGAGCAATATCTCTCATAGGGTGGTTTTTAATTAAGAAACAATTTTATTTTTTTTTGTCAAATTTTAAGATAGTATTTCCATTTTTACTTCCATTAAATATATGTCACTCATTATCTTTCTTTAATAAATATTCATCCATTATCTCTCATATTCTTTCTATATAAATAAGAGTATAATTAATATATATATATATATATATATATATCTTACAAATTTTGTCCTACAATGTTTTCATTTAACCCATGTTCTGGAACCTGGACCGGACTGGCCAGTCCGGCCCGGAAACCGGTTAACCGACCGGTAGACCGGTCCGGTCCGGGTTCTAATTTAACCCAGTACTCCGACTGGTTCAATACCCGATCCGGATTTTAATACCTTACATTTAACCACTCACATTTTGAACCATATGATTTTGATTGTTGTTCCTTATAAAAAAAATCAGACTAAATATCACATTGCCTCATTTTAAACAGCGTGATTTTGGTGCTTGCTCCGTTTGGTTTGTCAGCGGAGGGGTAACATTGCCCCGCTTTAAAAATTTTTGGGACAATGCTGCTCTGTCAAAAGCTTTCAGACATTCAAAGGCGATTTGGTGAAATTTTTTGATATTTTTGTCCCTTCGTACAAAGAAGAGCGTCCACACCATAAATTTTATCTACATGATTATGGATTAATACGAAGGCCTAACTCAATTTCTTCGCCGGCCGATTTTCTTTCTTTCATCAAGCATCGGCTTCACACTCTCCTGAGGCTTCAATTTGATTCATTCGATGAACTAAAGAAGCATTGAAGCATCGCAGATACTTCTCTTTCAATCTGATAGATCCCAAAATGCTTTCTTCTGCTTCTGCAAGGTATTCCTTCTCCAAATATCCTCTCTTTGGTTCTTGTACCTTCTTTCTCTCTTTCCCTTCTTCGCTCACCCTCAAATGTTATCTTCATTTCCATTACCCAAATCCCAACAGCCTCAATGATGCTGTTGCTTCTGTCAACCGTATGCTAAACATGCGTCCCCCACCATCTAGGCACCATATTAATAAGATTTTAGGGTCTATAGTGAAGATGAAACATTATCCCCATGTTATCTCACTTCTCGAACAAGCCGAGATTAATGGCTTCACGCCTGATTTAATTAACCTGAACATCTTGATTAATTGCTACTGCCACGTTGGTCAGATGGATTTTGCCTTCTCTACATTAGGGAAAATTTTCAAGATGGGTTATCAACCAGACACTGTAACTTCGACTACACTAGTAAAAGGACTGTGTTTTAATCAGAATGTTGGCAAAGCTCTTGATTTTTATGATGACATAACAGCAAAAGGTTTTAAGTTAAATGAAGTTACTTATGGTACGTTAATAAATGGGTTATGTAAAATAGGGAAAACAACATCTGCTCTTAAATTGCTTAAATTAATGGAGAGGCATAATGTTAAGCCTAATACAGTTATGTACAACACAATGATTGATGGGCTTTGTAAAGATGGACTTGTCACTGATGCACGCAATATGTATTTTGAAATGATTTCTCAGGAGGTATCTCCAAATGTTGTTACTTATAGTAGTCTAATCCATGGCTTCTGCAGCATGGATCAGTGGCAAGAAGCCAATCAATTACTCAGTGAAATGATATCGAAAGACATCCACCCAGATGTTTGTACCTTTAGCATCCTAATTGATGCCTTATGTAAAGATGGAAGGATTATAGAAGCTCAAGCTGTATTTGCCAGCATGGTGAAGAGTGATCAAAGACCTGATGTTGTTATCTACAACTGTTTGATGGATGGACATTGTTTGTCTAATAATATCATTGAGGCCAAGGAAGTTTTGAATAGGATGATCAAAGCTGGTTTGGAACCTGACCTTTTTAGTTATAGTATTTTGATCAATGCATACTTTAAGATGAAAATGGTGGATGAAGCCATGGATCTCTTTAGGGAATTGGGTTCCAGAAATTTGGTTCCTGATGTTATAACTTATAATTCTGTTATTGATGGCTTGCTCAAATCACAAAGAATCTCATGGGCCCAAGATATTATTTATGAGATGCATGATAGGGGTCTTGAGCTTAATATCATCACCTACAGTATCTTGTTAGATGCATTTTGCAAATGGGGACTTCTTGACAAGGCAATCACATTATTTAGGCAAATTGTCAATCAAGGGTTTCAGCCTAACATGAAGACCTACACTATACTTATTGATGGTTTGTGCAAAGGTGGTAGATTAAATGATGCGTGGGAGATTTTTCGGTATCTTTTGGCCAAGGGTTATCATCTAGATGTCCATACATATACTGCTATGGTTCATGGTTTTTGCAAACAGGGTTTGCTTGATGAAGCCAAGGCCTTGCTTGATAGAATGCAAGAGAACAATTGCCTCCCTAATTTCATAACTTTCAAAATTATGATTCGATATCTTCTTGAAAATTATAAGAATGATAAGGCAGTTGAGCTTCTCCATGGAATGAAAGATAGGGGCCTGTTGAAGAAATAAAGCAAGGTGAGATGCCGAAGCTCAAATTCAGGTGGTGTATTTTGTTGTGAATTTACTCAGTTACCTGACTCGTTTGACAAGAATGTAGTTTGGTGTATAATTGTCATTGTAATGAATTGTTTTTACAAGCATGCTCAGTATTGTACATTTTGAAGTTCACAACACTTTGGCTTGTATCAGCCAAATTGAAATTGTTCTCTACTGCTTGCTTTATGATCTTAGAAAAGGTTGTTTTGTGATCAACAGTCAATTCCTAGGAAAACTGTATCATTTACTTGAAATTCAATCATATGTGTACATTGGCTGACATTTAGTTACAAATAGAGATGAGATGTTGGAAATTGCAAGATGAGCAGGTTTCTTGAGTTTAAGGTGAAATTCCTAGATCTGTTGGTGAAATGAAAAACAGCCGCACTCAAATTGATAGTGGCCTGTTGAAGAAACAAAACAAGGTGAAATATTGTAGCTCAAATTCAAGTTAGACTTATATTCATGTTTAGCTAGCAGGAGTTGTTCGCAAATGTATATGCATCTTGTAGTTAATTTGTACATTTAATCGAAGGGTTTTACAAGCATATAGTTTGATGTATGATTGTCATTATGGTGAATTTCTTTACAAGCGTATTCAATAATGAACTAGCTTGAAGTGTATGCCATCATGTCTTGTGTCAGGCAAAATTGAAATTATACTTTAGTGTTTGCTTTGTGATCTTATAAAAAGGGTTGTTTAGTGATCAAAGTTCAATTCCTTGGAAACTTATCTCACATGCTTGAATTTTAAGCTTATGTGTACATAGGCTGCTGACATATAGTTAGAAACAAAGCTGACATGTTGAAAATTGCTTGAGGAGTA